>VWZI01008677.1:1398705-1446650 GCA_013396835.1 Psilopogon haemacephalus | reverse complement strand
AAAATCCATTAAAATTCTTTTACTCTTCCATTGACTAAAACCCATGAACCAGCGTAAGAAGCTGATCTCTATAAAAGCACTGCCATGATTGCCTTTGTCACTGTCTGACATGGTTATTGTCATATGCTTTGGAAGTTTATCTGAGCTAGGTGAGCCACACAAAGACCAAAGGATTTAGTAAAAGGGAACATATGAAAATGTTACAGGGAGGTGGAATGGTTTCACGTTCCTTTGTACAGTATGAAGTTCTACTTGTCCAGGAGAATCCCTGTAAAATGAGTCATCATAGAACAGCTTCGGTTGGAAGGGGCCTCAGAGATCATCTGTTCAAAACTCTCTGCAGTGGGGTAGGGACACCTCTCAGCTGGACTTGGCTGCTCAAGGCCTCATCCAACCTGGCCTTCAACACCCCCATGGAGGAGGCAGCCACAGCCTTCCTGGGTAGCCTATACCAGAGTCTCTCTCTCAGCTTCAAATCATTCCCCTTGTCCTGCCTCTAGACACTCTCATGAGAAGTCCCTCTGCAGCCTTCCTGCAGGATCCCTTCAGGTACTGGCAGGAGGAGCTCTAAGGTCTCCCTGGAGTCTTTTACTCTCCAGGATGCACACCCCCCAGCTCCCTCAGCCTGTCCTCGTAGTAGAACTGCTCCAGCCCTTGGATCAACTTTGTGGCCTTCTCTGGACTCTGTCCTACAGCTCTGTGTCCTTATGCTGAGGAGGTGAGGTGTCAGCAGAGCAGTCAAGGGGCAGAATCCCTTCTCTTGCCCTGCTGCCCACACTCCTCTTGATGCAGCCTGGGGTGGGCAGCAGCCATCCAACAGTGCTCGGTGCAGTTCTCAGAAGACAAAATGCTGCAAACTCATCATCAGCCAGTGTCTGCCAGCACTGCACAGGGCCTCTAAGACCCACGGGCAGCTCTCTGGCATTAGCACTAAGTCATTTGTCAGTAAGAATAAGCCAGTTTTCCACCACCAGGACTGCCAAGTTCTGCCCTTTTGTTCAGATTTAGAGTGCATGATGCTACAAAAACATGTAAAAGTGACTTCACTTCATGAGAGAAGAGCTTTCTCAGTATAAAATAAACTGGGGTTGTAAAATAGGTAGTGTGAATTCTCAAGCTATTGTTAGTGCACTACCATCCCTGAAATCTGCAATGCTGGGAGCCTCAAGGCGTCCTGACCACTCTGCTCTGAAACCCAGTACAAAACACACACTTCCCTGCAGATTGAGTACCCAGCTGAGCAACTTCCCTGCTCAGCTTTGTCTTGACTTACAAAATTGCATCAAATGTTATCATAACAAGGCCAGAGGAAAGAAAGTCCCAAATGATGGTGTAACCGTGCCCTAATTTAATATCATGGTATATAACAAATAAACATAATTCTTCTAATAATAATATTTGAGTTAAAGAGAGTAATGGTATAATGAAGAGGTATACCACCCTTACAATAAAAGAGAACTAATTGCTCTAAGAGTAAGACAAATAACATACGAATCTCAATCTCTCTCTATATATAACCATCTATATATAAAGATGAAAACAGAACCCTGCAAAACACTGAGAATGCCTGGCACTGGCATTTGCAGGTCTCTCACCATTCCCCTAGATGTTATGGTTCACAAATAGGACTTTGTTTATTCTGGGGTGGTTAGATTTGAGGGTTTGGATTGGGTTTTCTAGGGGAGAGTTCCTTGGATGTCTTTTTAAAAAATGTATTCTTTAGAACTGATTTTTCCTGGCAAAAACCAGACCTAGTTCACAATAATGACTCATAACATTAAGCAGGAAAGGTTCAGGGAGGGCTGCACAGCACTGCATGACTTAGAGCATTTCAGCCAGATAAAGTTTTCTGGGAGCAGCAACAAACTTCACAGGGCAATATCCACCTACCATCAGGCAGCAGGTGAAGTTCAGCACTGTATGCACTCCCAGCCTCAAACTGCTCGAGGCCTGGGGACATGAGTGTCTGCCCTGTGCAGACTGATGGCTCTAGTCCCTGCTCTGTGGCTTTCACTCCTCCTCCTCCATCCCATCTCCTGCACCTCAGTGCATGGGGACCTCTGGCAGCAGACTATCTGCCTTGTGCCTGGACTCTTCAGCTTAAATAAAGGCCTCTGGCCAACACCAATCACTATCAATCCACACTTTCATGTCTCAGGGATTTTGAAAGTCACACGGGACTGTGAGTAGAAATGTTTGCCATCAGGGCTGTTTTCAAACAGCAAGTGCCTGGTTCTTCCCATTTCCCTCTTTGCTTTTTGCACCAGTGCCTTTGATCAGAGTGACCAGTTGCTGCAGGCACACTTGCTGTTTTCTGGGTCTGTTTATTTCCCAGATGGCTCAGCACTGCCCATGCAACTCCTCAAAATTACAGTAGACTTCTTTTTTGTTGTTGTTGTTCCCTCAAAGCTCCAGAAACAGACTTTGTGAAAAACAAAGTTTGGAATTTCTGCGGACAAATTTTCACTTCTTGAACTCCTTCTCTCTTCACACACACTGTTCACAAGCCCTGCCCTGTGACAGCCACGACCCCTCATCCTTCCTCACACTTCACCACTTGTTATGGTCCTCAGGAGCAGCAGCAGTATCCCTGCTGCCCTCTGTGACCATGAAATACCTTCAGACTGTCCACTAGCTTCTAGTGTTACTCCAAAGGCTATATGAGTAATGTAAAGGCATTGAGAAGATTTCATATTTGGAAGGGAATGGGAGGGCTGTTAGAATTGCTTGATCAGCGACATTTTAATTTCCCTTACAATAGCTGATATAGCTGAATTAGGGAAATTATCCTTATTCAAAAATCATTCTAGCAACTTACAAAGTGATTAAGCCACTGCTTGCTCATTTATTATTTCTATATTCCCATTTATTTTTACTGAAATCCTAAAAAAAAAAATTGCCAAAAATATAGCCATTTTATTTCTCATAATAATCTAGATTGATTTTGCCACCATAATATTTAAACACATTTTATTTCCCAAGGCATTAAACCTAGTTTACAGTCAGCTCCAATAGAGTGCCTAGCATCAAAAATGCTGGGCACTTAGCTGAGACAAAAGGACTCCTTTCCCACCCTAACTCAGCTTACATATACGTAGGAAATATAGTGAGAACAAAAAAGATCATGATCTCTGGAGGTGCCTTCCAACCCCTAACATTCCACAATTCCATGATAATTTTAATCTGATTAATTTTAGGCATTTATGTCCAGGATTCAGCAAAATTGTACTGATACTCACAGAATCACAGAATTAACCAGTTTGGAAGAGACCTTCAAAATCATTGAGTCCAACCTATCCTCTAACACCTTCTAATTAACTAACCCATGGCACTAAGTGGTTTGGTAAAAAATGCACACACGCACACACATATTACAACCTAAACTGCAATAGCTAAAAGTGATTTAGAGAGATGAGGCAACTGTCTGTAAAGCCTGGGAAACTTGCTGTAAAGTCACACCAACACCTCCAAGACATTCTGGGCCAGGATTGTGCCACAGGTAGGGCCTAAGCAGCTGAAATGCTGCCCTGGCATTTGGGAGGGTTCTCTTTCTTATCTAGGTAATCCAAACTTTCATGAAAAAGCTGGAAGAAGGTAGGCCACCAGAAAAAAAGGGACTGTCACTGCTTAGAAAACCAAAATTCCTTTTCAGACACACTGGCATTCCAATGCCAGACTGCTGTTCCTCCTTCAATGGTATTGATGGGGCTATATTGATATTAAGTTTGTAATGCCAATGTACAGTCAGATTTATGTCAGGGATCAAAGATACTCTTGTGGTTTTAGCTGAAGTAGCATCCATCTGCAGATGCCTTTTGGGATTCTACTGATAAACAACATTTTTGTGACTCTCACAATCTTCTGTTCTTAGAACAGACCTGCCCCCCCCAAAAAAAAAATCCCATATTTTACATATTTTGTTTAGTTTCAACAATTCATCACCTTTTTAATGAAACTTTTACATAATCTACAGCTATAGAATAAAAATGGATGAAATTCTAACTAGTCTGTAATCACAGAAATAATGAACCATTTTAAAGATTCTTCTACAAACACCAGAGGTAGATATTGTTCTTTAAGTGACCTACTAAAGTTTGTAAAGCTAAATCATTTATAAACTAATACAGCTAAATTCAACTTATATTCATCTTTGAAGTTTGCTCTTTTATTTGAGATCTGAAGGAAGTCTTCATCTGAAAGCTTGTTCTGTTGTTTTGTTGTTTTGGGTTTTTGTGGGTTTTTTTTGTCTTAAATCCTTTGTTCTCTTTTTCAAATGAAATTGTTTCTAAGGAAAGATTGCCCAAAGAAAGGAAGAATACCTTCTGCCCAGAAGTTTCAGGCTCCAAAAGATTTTCTTTCTGTACATGTAACAGCAATGGAATTATAATCTATGGAATCAAGTGTAAGAGCAGAGGATTAGCCTTCTGGACCAGACCAAGGCTTTGTGCCATTCTGTCTCTGAAATGCATCCACAGATGAGCATCTATGAGAGGAAAAATAAATCCAGATTCCTGTGCAACCTCTGTTCATAATCCAAACCAACCTGTAGGCTCTTATTGAACACGAACCCTTCATAACACTTCCTCCATCACAAAACAAAGTCACCTCAAAGAGTTCTTGATCCCCCTGGCCTTATCTTTTATAGGTAGAATGGTAGTGCTCAGCAGATGTGTCCTGTAAGACATTCTGGCACTATCAGATTGCTTTAAGCCTGTCTAGGCTGAATTGCCCCTGGCGAAGAAGTGCTGGGAAAAGACCTCAAGCAACAGTGCCACCGGGATCTGTCGTCATTTGACTACGGCCTAATAAAATCCCAGTCAAAGGCAAATTTTCATTAATTTTATGGCTCCTAGAAGACTAATATAATACATTTACCTCTTAAGTTTATACCTACGCTTACAGACCTAAATCTTTAATTGTAGCCCAATTCAGCCAAGCACTTAAACAGATGTTTTATTTTTGAGCACTTAATTCTACTGGCTTAGATGGGTCTATAGAAGTGCTTAGCACCAGGGCTTTTTGCAGGGTTTACAATGAGAGTGCTTAGTGGTTTGGTTTTCTTTTTTTTTTTTCTTCTCAGGTTTTATTTATTATTTATATATTTCAACAAGGAAACTAAAGTGCAAATATCAAATGCAAGAGAAAACTAACAGCTTTCTTACCTATCTAACATTATAATAGATGTTGTGAAGCTGCTGGTTACCTTCTCCGTCTACTTTGTAGCTGGTGCAACCTAGACCTTTACTTGTAAAGCAATCAGCTTTTAATTAAGCCAATGAGTTTTTCATATTATCCTAATGCCTGTAATAATTGTTATGATTCTATTATTTTCTTTGTTAAACATATTTGTAGTTTTAAATGACAGGAAGTCAAGCCAGCAATTTGTAAAGATGTGTGAATAAGGAAATTGCCCTATTCATATGTTCATAATGAACAGAGAGATAACATAATAATGCTTTGTATTCTCACACCCTCCAACAAGAGGGAAGAACAGCAAAGAGGTGGCCTGGATAATTTCTTGCGACCCTCTCTTTGTTCTTAAACCTTTATAGCAGTATCTATTGAGGAATGCAAAGGAAGAAAAATCATCCAAACCAAGCTTTGAACATACAGCTTTAGTGACTGAGCTTCCAAGAAAAGGCTCATTCATTAGAATAAAATGCTGGGAAAAAGCCAATGCACAACTGCACACATCACTGCAGTCTTCCTGCACCACAGCAGACCACCACTGCTACATTTAATATGCTGCTGCTGAAAGATGGGGAACCCTAAGTTGTACCAGCCTTAAATTATAACTTTTGTCAGTTTCTTCATGGATATCAATGTAAGTAGAAACCGTTCAAGAAACTCCCTGTCTGCCTAAGTGACAAAGCAAAGCTGTTGCTGAGAATTGTTACTTGCCTTTGATGTTAAAGACCTCATGAACTCAACCTGACAGAGGACACGAGGGAGGGAAAGAGAGCCCTAGTGACATTGGTACTGCCTCCTATCCTTTCCCAGGTTGCAAACCCATAATCACAACAAGGTTCAGCTACTCCACTATATCCTTACATCATCTCTGATGAGCTACATCTGCCCTTTCTGCCTTATTTTCACAGGTCTTTGAAACATCACTAAATACAGATACTTAGTGGAGAGGAGAAAATCACTTTTTAGATGACAGTCAATCAAATAAACAACATTCTCTTGGTTATTTAAATTGTTATTCAATTAACTTCCTTGGTTTTCTCCCACTGTTTGTAAGCCAATGCTCGAACAGTTAGTAATTACATATACAATTCTGAGCAGCAAATTCATGCCAATTTGCTCACTGTGAGTATTCATTTTCCAAGTTCTGTCAAAATTTCTATTTGAAACAGAAGAAAATTTCAAAGGCAATCCTGCATTTAATGGGTGAGACTAAAAGGCAGGACAGAAAGGAACCCAAAAGCAGCCCCACAGCAGCAGTGAGACCCCTTACTGCACCCATGTTTCTTGGGACTGAAGGAGTCTCAGCAATCTACACTTTAGAAATTGATGTCACCCAATTTTCCTACCTGCTTTGTCCCTTTGCCCCAGGTTATTTATTCTAAGTATTGAAGTCTGCTTTTGCAAAGCAGATCATGCGTTAGAGGGGTTTGGAATTGTGATCCTATGCCACATTAAGTGTGACTCTATGTCACATTAAGTGTTTCTTTAGCCTAGAATAGCTTTTCTTGCTGGCACTTCCTTTCTGAGGCCAGGCGGAGGGTGCTGGGGCTCTTTAACTTGGAGCAGAGGAGACTGCCCTCGTTCATATTAAAGACGTGCTCAGGCTCTGCTCAGGGATGGTCAAGGACAGGACAAGGGGCAGCGGCAGCAAGCTGGGGCAGAGGCGGTGCCATGGGGACAGAAGGGAAAACCTTGTCACTGTGAGGGTGCCAGAGCCCTGGAGCAGGCTTCCCAGAGAGGTGGTTAAGTCTCCTTCTCTGGACGCCTTCAAAACCAGCCTGGATGTGTTCCTGTGTGACCTGCCCTGGGTGATCCTGCTCCTAAAGGGCTGAAATGGATGATCTTTCGAGGTTCTTCTGACCCCTAACATTTTGTGACTCTGTGTGACTTTTTTAAACAGCAGACTTTCAGAATTATCAAGTACCTTTAACATGAAAATGAGTTTTTAATATTTGGGGTTATTTGTTGATTATAGGCTTTGTGAGAACTTTATTGGAAGAGATTAAATGCTAAAATGAACTTGTGGCTTCCTAGTTTTATGGCACTGAAGATGCCTGCAAACAGAAAGCTTTATGTCAGTTTGCCACCTAAGACAGGCAGCATAAACTTACTATATCAAAGATTATGACATATTTTGATTTGTTTACTTTGCCATCTTTTAACTCATTTAAAAATATATTTACAGAGCACAAACCAAGCAAAATGCAAAATGTACTCATACTGAAAATACTTCTCACATCATTTCAGCAATATGATTTATCATAAGGTATGAAAGACCTGACACTTCTCAGTGAAGGGTATCACAAAGCAATAAAATGCCTAGAGACCATTTGAAATTTCAAAGGATCTTGGGTATAAAACAAGTTTAAATATAAAATACTGCTTGTGGTAAGAGAATATCCAAATCTTGATGATTTAGGTTTGCTTTCTCTTTAAGAAATTACACAGGGAACAGGCTGACAAAACTGTGATAGTACAAATATAGTCCAACTGGAACGTGTTGGGATTCTTGTATGTTTGAGAACTTGCTACATTTGGCAGTGCTTTTGGATAGCTTCATTGTTTGTGCTGCCAGGGGATTCAAGCAGTTTGGTTTTCACTTGTTTGCTGATCACTGTATTCGTTTTAATTTCTGGCTTGGTATTCTTAATTTAACTCTCTTCTTTGTCTTGGTGGTGGTGGTTGCTTGGGTTTTTTAAAACCTTAAAACATAATAGGTTGATTGCAACCCTCCTGTAATTTGAAAGCTCTTTCACTGGTCTGTGCAATGCCAAGCTTTTAAACAGCAAACCATTGCCAATACACTTGAAGCAAAATTGTCACTGTCCTCTGTGTGGATTTCAAAGGCTCCTGCAAAATTGTAAAGATATGACTTGCATTTATTTGAAATACATACAACTACTACAGCTTTGTATGTACAGCTTTGAACGGAGAACACTCTCCTCTGTAACTGGGTTCTACTTTGCTCTTAGTAGCACTTCATGCTCTGAGATGATGAAACTTGTTATCCTATGCTGTCATTTCCTTGGCTTTCATAAATACTTTGCCTCAGTATAAAACAGGCATCGGTGCAAAAATCACTTAAACTTTAAAATTAAGAAAAGAACTTCTGTGGTTTCATTAACACCTTGTGCACAGATTGATTGAGGAGAGACTTCATTACAGTGAGAGTGATGGAGCACTGGAACAGACTGCCTAGAGAGGTTGTGGAGTTTTCTTCTGTGGAGAATTTCTAAACCTGCCTGGATGCGTTCCTGAGTGAACTACCCTAGGGGATTCTGCCTGGGCAGGGAGGTTGGACTTGATGATCTCTGGAGGTCCTTTCCAACCTCTAAAGTTCTGTGATTCTATGATTTCCCTTTATCTGGCTTGAACCTGATGCTTGCTGCTTTGGTTGGTTGGTTGGTTTTGGTTTGTTGTTTAGGGAAGTTTTGTTTGGTTGGGGTTTTCTTGGAGGGGTGGTGTTTGTTTGTTTGGTTTTGTTTGCTTGCTTGTTTATTTTTTCCTTTCACTTTTTTCTAGACACCCATAATTTTACGACTTCCAGTTTTACACCCATGCTCACCTGCTTGTTGTAGGATGAAATCTACCTGTTGCAGCTCAAACAGCCCATCCAACAAGTTCAAGCAAGATTTAACCAGGAATTTAGCTAGCATGAAGAAAAAAAACCACAAACAAACCCATGGCTTGGCTTGGCTTGGCTTTGTTTTTCTCTCTTTCCTGAATAATTTTCCTATATTTATTTCTCTATTCTAAACTAAGAAGTCCAAGGAAATGTACTGCTGCTCCTGGGATAGCTAACCCTTTATATTTACTTAGAAGAAAACAAACAATCTTCTCTTATTTGCAAATATTTTAGCTTCTCTTAAGTTTTACCCATGTAAGCAATTTTTCTGCTTTGCATAGTAAATATACAGTGATGGATCTGACCCTAGCGAAAATAGCCAAAGATAGCAATAAAAAAAATCCACTATATGAGGTAAAGTCCCAGAGATATTAAAGCTCAATACAGTTGTTAAAACTATTCTGGTTTTCACGACTCAGAACTATCAGCCTTTTCTTACTCTCTCCAATATATTTAGGGGGTGCCTATTCACTAGCAGACTACCAGCACTGCTTTGGCAAGTGCTGCATGTACTCTGTGCTTAAGTCCTGAAATATCTCTTGAGTTTTCGTAGTATGCTGTAGCCACAGGCATAAACCATACTGCTACACTTTATTTACTTCCCTCAGAGATCTTAAAAAGACAACCATGTCCCAAAAGACACTTGAAGACAGCACAATCATTCAAAGTACTGGTGGCTTACTTTGATTAAACATCTCATCCCTCAATTCAATTCCAGAAGCCAAACCCTCACCACTATGAGCATCATTGACAAGAAAACGGCCGGATGAGATGTTTTCTTTCCATTATCTTAATGCCAGAACAATGTCTTGTTTTCAGTGGTGATTCTAAATGCCACTATAAACACTATCAACTAGTTTAATTCACTGAATTCACAGCTGAGCAGTTTCAGCATCCACTCTTTAAATTACTTCTTAAGAGTATTTATTCTGTGCATTATCCACAATTCACATTGAGCAGAGATAATATCTTCTCACACATTCTGATTCTATATTGGGGACAATTCAGGCCAACTTAGCAACAATTAGCAGCTGAAACTCCTAACTGCTGATAGCACTACATTTTCCTTCCAGCCTGTCATCAGCTGAACCAATGTCTACCTTGGTCTGTGATTTCCAGAGATGAGGCATTGACTTCTTTTGTTGAGATAACAACAGCAATAACAGCCAGCTTTCATTAACAGCACAACACAATTTCACAACTCCAAATTATGCCAAAGTCCATCTAAGCTGACTGCAAACTGACCATTTAAAACCAATTTATTACAATACCAAACATGGCATCCCTGAATCAGTCACAGCTATGAAAAGTCAACATTTCAGCACTGAGCAAACAGATTGTGAAGAATTTTCATTCTTACACAAAAGGTGAATTCCATCACTGGAAGCACCTGTCCTTTACCACTTCTTTCATACCTGCTGGTAATTTATTGCTGGCAGCTGCAGCTTTTGGTAGCCTGGACAGGAATACTTGATTTTAAATTGTGGTTGCATCAGCTTTTAAGTAAAGTTGAAAACTGTGACAGATGTACTCGCTACATAACTAAATTTCTATCAAGCCTAAGTATTATACTTCCTATTGATGTCCACAGGTTAATGAATCAACATCCTGGAAATGACACACGATAACATATGTACTTGTCAGCATATATATTAAGTCACAGAATCATCTTTAACCAGCTCCATTTTATGGCAATCACAATAAAAACCTATTACTTCCCAGACTTCTCCCAGTGTTAGCCTATGACAATGTACATTTTTCATGCCTGGTGATTCATTACAGAAATGTCACAGAATATATGAAAAGACTTTGTTTACAAAAAGCCACACTGACTGCATCGTGAATCATAACTCTATGCCTGCAAGTAGTGGAGAAGAAAACTTGGTGTTAGATTTAAAGATCAATTTAAACAATTGGATTATTTTCTGCAGCAGCTGCTTTCTCCTAAGCTTAGTTAGATATACAGTTAAGATGAAAATGTGATTTGAGAAGCAAAAGTATAACGCAATAAAATCAAAGCAGAAGTATAATGCAATACAAACAGAGTGTCTGTCTCCTGGGAAAGCATTCTAATTATTGCAATGCAAAGCATCTCTGGAAGTGGGCAGCAAAGCAGTCTTGCCAGTGTCAGAACTTCATGAGAGTGGTGAGGCCCTGGAACCGGTTGCCCAGGAGGGTGGCTGGGGCCACTTCCCTGGAGGTGTTTAAGGCCAGGCTGGATGAGGCTCTGTCCAGCCTAATCTAAGGTAGGGTGTCTCTGCCCATGGCAGCGGGGGCTGGAACCAGATGGTCCTTGTGGTCCCTTCCAACCCTGACTGATTCTGTGATTTTGAGATGTGTTCTAAAGACATTTTCTTTTAAAAAAGATGTTTCTGACAACTGAAATGCATCAAAATGCACTTTTGTGATGCCTTGTACTTCCATGTCCACTACATCATACCCAGCTGAGATCTTTATTAGAACTGTATCAGAACTGCAGAATGGGTTACAGGTTCTAATCCCCAGATTTTTAAAGCAAAACCAGGGTAAAAAGTTAATTTATTTCACCACTTCTCCCACCTTCATTCCAAAAATTTTCAGTCTGTAACACTGTCCACAGGAGAGTTGAACAAAATGCACAAACAGATTACTATTCAGGATGTTCTCTCACTAAAGGGCAGTTATAAGCCATAGAGGTATTATTTCTGCTATGAAAATTAAAGTAGCTCTATTAAAAAATTAATTAAAAAAAAAAAAAAAGGCCAAAGCCTCACTCTGCTACTGTGAATGACAGTTCCATGTCTGTTCCTAGAGAAGGTACCATTTAAAGAGGACTCAGTCGCCAGTGGGTGAATTCATTATCAGACAAAGACAGGAATGCCCTTACAGAGATAAAGTCTAGCTGGGTCCTCTAATTCCCCCGTATTCCATTTGTAAGGATTTAGAAGCTGGATTTTTTTGCTTTATTTTCTGCAGTTAAAAGAATGCAACAAATATGTCTGGACACCTCTGCTTTTCCCATATTAAAATGCCAACAACTTCGAGTGTCCTTGCAAACTTTGTTAAACAGCAGCTCTAACCTAATGTCTGCCAGGGGACGAAGATTGCTCAGAGGGCTCTGAGCACTCTAGAGAAACCTGAGTTTGGAACGAGCAGAAGAGGGCAGCATCTTACCACGTTTCGAGGCCTGGCTTTCTGAAGTCTAGCAGTTAAAACAGGAATATTTCGTCGAATGCTAATTTTGTTCAAAGATGACCTACATTTGTTGAAAATATCCCTTTTGTTAACACACGATATATCACCTTGCTGCTTAGGCATTTAAAAACATCCTCTGTAAGCTAATTGCCAATAACAGCTGATAAGGTTTGCAAAAGCAAAGCAACTTGCTTCTTTACATCCACCAACAGCTTCCATTTCACTTTGGCAAAAATGACATTTCTGCCTGGAAGCAGCTCAAAACCAGAACCCAAAACATCAGCTCTGAATACTCCAATGTTTTACCACAGCTCCTTCTAATATATAATTAATCAACAGTTTATAATCATGAATGAAGAGCATGTTAATACTACATGTGACAACTGGAAACTGTAATATTCAGATGATTGTGTGCAACATAAGCTAGATGACATTTCTCTGCTCTCAATAAACATACAAGTATGTGTTCATAAAGATCACCTTTGGGATGTGTAGCTGTGAATGATTATAGTTGTTCCCTTAGCAGACCCCCCTCTAATGTCCCCTGCTCTTCCTTTCACCCTGACGCACAGGCACTTGGTCTTCTCTTCATTGTTCACCAGGGAGCAGTTCAGCCTGAAGAAGACTCCAGAGGGCCCTTAGAGCTGTCTTCCGATACCTGAAGGGATCCTACAGAAAGGTTTGAGAGGGACTTATATGGGTGTCTGGCAACAGGACAAGGGGCAATGGTGTGAAGGTGAGGGAGAGCAGGGTTAGACTGGATCTTAGAAAGAAGTTATTCTGCTGATGAAAGTGCTGTTTGTTGAGAAACATGAACTATGACAAAAGTTCTGAATCTGCACAGATGACCTCCCACATGTCACATCAAATATCTTCCACAGAACCTGTGATAGGTTGTGCAGTGAGGTTTTACACTGAAATTTCGGGAATTACATTTGAGACACCTTGTGGGGATTGTTTAAATCATCAACTGACTTAACACTGAGCAGCTCAAATGTTCTTAAAACCAGACACAGGTATTTTTTAATATAATGAAAGAAGAGGAAAGTTCTTCATAAGCAATTCCACATGCCATCTGCATGTCCTAAACCATATTTTCCCTAAGTAGCAAAGTCAGGCACCTTCACATTACCTTGCATAGTCTGATGGTCTCTGAAGTGGTGAAGACGTGACAGTAAGCAGCTGATAGTGGCCCTTCCCAGAGCCCTTCTTGAGAGCTAGCTCTGATGGAACTGGCCTTGTACCTCTATCCCCACAAGGGAAACCTGCTGAGAGCTTTGGGCCCATACCAAACCATCAGCATCATCTGTTTCTGATTCCCACAGCCAGACAAGTGAAAGGAATTTTTTCTCTTTTTTTTTTTTTTTTAACATATCCTCAATTTATCTTCCAAAGCTGAAACATGAGCCTTCAAGTCTCTTCTGCCTTTCCATACCTGAACAGTTCCCATTTATGTTCATTGTTGCCATTAAAAAAGTACTTGGAACTGAGAGAAATTTTGTAATGTCTGTTGAGAAAATGTCCAAGTAGAGGGGCCAGGGCAGAGAGACCTACAGAGAGAGCAGGAGGCATACAAAATGGAATCCACCCGTGGCAGCTGAAGCCAAGCTGCATTAGACACATTCAGGGCAGAAGAGCATGGCCCTGCTGATGACCACTCTGTAATAGATTGCCTTGGGCTCTTTCAGCAGACTTCATATTTATGCTTTTTTTAAGGTAATTGTAATGCATTATTTATCTGGTTGGAAACTTTTCTTAAATTTACTTAACCAAACCAGTCAGTAAAAACTTTTCCTTCTTCCAACATTCATCTTTAATGTACTGGTCCTCTAATCAAGTAATCAGTATGGACATAAATCTTTCAAAGAGAATAACCTCGTTTCTTTGAACGATGAATTAAGACAAATACAACTGGAATGTAAGGTAACATCTATAGAATGTAAGTTATAAAAATTTGTAGCAAAATAGAAGAAAAATAAAACTGAAGATTAAATTGCACAAACCTGGGTAGCGTAGAATTTCTTGATGTTTAAGCCCTGTGTTTACACTCAGGAAGGGGCAATAGCTTCCAGAACAAAAAAAAATTAGAAGTAATGAAGGTGTGACATCCTTTTAACTGTCTGTTTGGGGGTTTTTTTTCTGAGTTCTGAGTAATTCTTATTGAGAAACAACCACCAGATATTTAAATTACAATAAAACACGGTATCAACAGCTACTTTGTAATTGGAAATCATTGATCTCTACAGAAAGGTGGTCCTGGGAGATATGAAATTATCTTAAAATTCCATATTTGAGATTAAGCAAGGTAGAAACAGGTGATTTCCATAACAAACTACCTTATTATCTATTGTTCATTTATTCTATGCCAAAATGCTTACATCTATCACTTGCCTAGTTTGTGTTATCCTCACACATTCTGGATTTCTGTTAAGAACACAATGTGGTTTTTTTTCCTGTTTCATTTAGGAAGAAGGCTCTGTGCTGCATTTTGTGTGTAACAGGCATGCACATCAGATGAGCAAGAAAGCAGAGCAGTTCATCCTGTGACTGAACTTAAATATGTCCCAGAGCTTTAATGCACATCAAATAAGTTGGGTTGTTGTCAATATACTAAGAGAGTTTGATAATTCCTTCCCATTCATTTCCAGTCACTGACCCATTTTAAACACTCAGCAGCCGGAGGACTCGTTATCACAGTACTTAACAGCCTCACTAATGCTATGTGACGACTAGGTATTGACCTTTCCACTGCTATCTGAGGGACGTCCCCAGATGAAGGACTCTATAAATAGTTCAGCTGGGATGAAATAGGAAAATACTGTTTCCCTTGGACCCGCGGGCAAGGCTGAAACTGGAAACTAAAGGATCACAGAGGGCTGTGCTTAGAGTTTTCCAGGGCCTCTATAGCTGGTAACTACCACATCAGTCTATACTGACAATTTGTTGGGTTTTGTTTTCCTCTTGGTATTCAAAATATAGGCTAAATTAAAAGCCCATTTACTGCTGTTAACAGAAAATTTTGCCCTTTTTTGTTGTTGTTATTTTAAATTTCTTCCCTATTTCAGTTGTTCCAAGCTGATTGCACAGTGTTCATAAATTTGTCATGGCTTAATGACTTCGATTGTAACAGGGGCATTTTAGTTTGTAATACCCCTCTTGCTGAAGGCAGTATATGTCCTTTTTTCCCCATATTTTATTTATTTCTTTTCTGTCTGGCGTATCTGGTAGCTATTATACTTAGAATTAAAAAAATAAAATATTAAGCAGGGACTGAGGATAAATAGTGGCTTAATTAAAAATAAAAGAAAGAAAACAGTATCTTAATATGATTATAAATTCCAGGAGGTTTATAAATTATGATATAACTGGTAATTACATCTGCTATAAGCTCTTGGTTAGAGTTAAAAGTCTATTGAATGTGGCCCTCTGGCTCTGCGATGAGTAAGATGCAAAGTCACCCCAGGGAAGTCTGAAAGCAAATCGTTTAGATGTTTCATTTTGGGGCTTGGGTTTGGTTGTTTGCTTTTTTGTTTCTTTGTTGTTGTTGTTGGCTTTTGTAACCTTTTTTTTTTTTAACCCAAAGAATGAGACAGACTGGAACACAAGAGTTAGCACTAAACCTAGAGTTTAAGATTTAAACAGAGAAAAAACACTCTGTTTCCTCATTCCACTGCTAAAAGGACTCCTCAAAACACAAGAGAGATTGCTGATGCAATGCAACATTAAGATATGATAGCCAAAGAGTCAAACTGACAGTGAGGTCTCATCCTGTGTGCAAAATATCCTTAACCTCATCTTCGTTCTAATGTTCTGTTTACAAAGCCATGGTGTTCATCAAAGTTTGGGTCTTGCCATGTCCAAGGTCTTGGCCACAACCCCACTGAATTTGCATTGCAGGACATACACAAACTATGCCAAGCAGACTAGGAGCTGTCTTTCTTTGGAAGAGTTTTATTTCTTTGGAGGATTAGTTAATCTTCCAAATCTTCAGGGACTCTGAATCACAGAATCAATCAGGTTGGAAAAGCCCTCTAGGATCATCGAGTCCAACCTATCACCCAACCTTTCCAGTTAACTAACCCATGGCACTAAATGCCTCATGCAGCCTCCTCTTAAACACATCCAGGAACGGGGACACCACCACCTCTCTGGGCAGCCCATTCCAATGCCAATCACTCCATAAATAAGTTCTTCCTAATATCCAGCCTGAACCTGCCCTGGCACAGCTTGAGGCTGTGTCCCCTTGTTCTGTTGCTGGGTGCTTGGCAGCAGAGCCCAACCTCACCTGGCTACAACCTCCCTTCAGGAAGTTGTAGAGAGCAATGAGCTCTGCCCTGAGCCTCCTCTTCTGCAGGCTTCACACTTCCAGCTCGCTCAGCCTCTCCTCAGAGGGCTGTGCTCCAGGCCCCTCCCCAGCCTTGCTGCTCTTCTCTGGACACCTTCCACCACCTCAAAATCTTTCTTAAATTGAGTGGCC
The DNA here is from genome assembly GCA_013396835.1 of Psilopogon haemacephalus. NCBI lineage: Eukaryota > Metazoa > Chordata > Aves > Piciformes > Megalaimidae > Psilopogon > Psilopogon haemacephalus. The sequence continues at coordinate 1,430,184 of VWZI01008677.1, read as the reverse complement.
CAAAACTGAACACAGCACTCAAGGTGTGGCCTGACCAGTGCTGAGTACAGTGACAGACTAACTTCCCTGGTCCTGCTGGCCACACTGTTCCTGATCTATGCCAGGATACTACTGGCCTTCTTGGCAACCTGGGCACACTGCTGAAGTCAGCATGGAAAAACCCAGCATCCTTTTCCCACCAATTTGGCATGATGGGATATTGTAGTCAGACAGCTTTTGACTATACTATCAGTTTCTAAATCTTTAACGAAATTACCCTTAGAAACATCCTGTAAAACTGCTGTTACCTATTCCATTGGAGTAATGCAGCTGCTGGAGACTAAATGACTTAGGGAAAGACTGGTGAAAAAAAGGCTTAAACTGAAATTTCCTAAGTGCTGGTCTAGTGGCTTATTCTCCATGCTTTCTCTGGAAAATGTGATTAAATAAAAAAAATCAATAAAGATTTAGGTTTCTCAGATAAAACACAAAAGCTTGAAAGTCTGCTGACAAGAAATTCAGGGCAAGAGGCCAAGTTCTTTTGAGTGGATCAGTTAATAACATGAAAACAACACAATAAGGAGAAAATTAGACATCTGCTTCAGGTGTAGTCATGAAGTATGTCCTCAAGGACTTCACTTCTACTTCTCCCAGTGCTAAGTGCACACGATGCATTCCTGACCCCATTAACTGGAATGGTGAAATTCCCTTTGTTTCAACCTGGCTACAGGTTCACCCATACCCAGGCAGGGTTAGCACAGAAAATTTAACATCAAATTCACATCTCAGTCTCTAGGAGACTGTCTCAGATGCTAATTTTAAACGCTGCAAAGAGAGACAAGTTTGAATACTAAAAATCTGGGCTCCGTGGTAGCCTCTAGTGCAACACACAAAAAAGCAGGGAGTGGCACAGTTTTGAGGAAACGGCAACTTAGTTAAACGTACAATTTTTTGAATAACTATCATGCCAAAATTAAGTCAATTTTGTCAACATTTATTTATATCTACGTATATACTTCAATGTGTCATTGTAACCTTTGATGGGTTTTAGTCACAGATTCAATTTTCATTTCAAACTCACTGACTACAGGAAATAACTCACATTTAAGGTGCCTTAAAGAAACGATGGTCCTGAAAAGCTGTTGTGTTTCAAATATTTCACGTCGCTGCAGAATAATCTTTCTAGTTTATGCTTCATTGTTAGTTTCCTGCAGCTTATCAAGGCAAGCAGATCAATTATGTGCCTAGCTTTAGACTAAAAGATCAAAGGCAAGATAACAGGCACTGTTTGTGACTCTAGCAAAGCAGCAGCACTCATGATCAGCAGCTTCTGCCATGAGAGGTACCAAACAAGGTCAACAAACTTTCAGAACTGGGGTGAAAAATAACCAGGTGCTTTCTGACTGGGGGAAGATGCATCCTGCAGCCACCTAGGTAGGATATTATTCTGAAATGACAGGAGGAAATGTGCTCTTGCTAATTCAGCTTTCTTCTCTTTTCACATGCAAGCACCACAGATCCGGGGATTAGCTAGGCTGAGAAAAGATGCACAGGCCTTAAACACTACTTGCTGCCTATTAACGTGGGCAAAAAACCTCTGCAGCTACAGCTCTATTACTGACAAATGCGGTTTACTACTTTCTAGCTCTTACAATGATCACCTTTTCTGGTTTTGATAGAAACATCTGGTGTCTTCTTGGCCAGCATAACAACCTAATTATGCTTCAGAATTAGTAACTACAGTTGGTGAAGACCTCTACTGAAATGTCTGCAGACAATGCACATTATACTTATCAGTGGTAAATAAAAGTTTCATAACCATTATTGGAGGTTTGTGACTGTGTAGTTTCTTTGAGTCTGTTTTTGTTTTTAAGCAAAGAATGGCGAAATACCATAATTCTGCATAAATAACACAGTTTGTGATTACATTAAATGTAATTAATACTAAATTATAGCTGGCTATACATATTTCCCTTTCAGCCTAGTAATTATGGATCAGTTTGCAAGAACACTTTTTTAAAAATATACCTTTACCATATAATATACCTTTACTGTATACATATATATATATATATATATATATACACTCACACATACACACACACATTGCAAAGCAGTGAAGTTGTATGGAAAGATCAAGTTGGAGACACTTCTACTAGAAAAAAATGACAGCTACCCGTGAATGGAATTCCCTGTGGTATAAAAAGAACACTAGAAACAGCTTAGTGCAAGAGCTGTGTAATGATTAAAGATAAGACCTGGAAAAGTGTAAGAATTTGCTATCCTATAACCCTCTCTGGTAATCCCTATATCCATATAATACGAGAAATGACTTGCAGAGAATGAGCCAGGATTGATTGCTCATCACATCTTCAGGCAGAAGAATAAGACATCAGCAAAGATGCTAGAAGATGGCAAATTCTGAGCAGAAAAACTTCCCATGATGTATAGCTCAGCTGTGGACTGCCTTGCCACAGACACGACAGACACAAAACATTAACCTCTCTGGTCTTTAACCTGAAGTCTGTGAGTGGGAGGGAAGTCCACTGAGAGTTCCTGTATAAACCAAAACTGCCTCTTGCTCAAGAAGTCTCTGCTCCACAAATTCTTACATGTCCCTTGACATCCACTTTTTGTCCCCGTCAGGAACAGGAGAATTAAATGGGCCCTTAGACTGATCAAAAGCCATCACTCTTTTGCCTTTACTAGGTGTAGGCCACGCTTTTATATTGGGAAACCAATAATGTACATGAACTCACAGTCACCCTGTGAAAGGATCTCTCTCCTTAAATTATTTCCAAGCTTTGCTTCAGGAGGACAATGATTTCCAAGTATGGTAAAAAGATAAACAATCTTTATATGATCAAGCCAGATACCTGAACAGCTGTATCGAAGGCAACAAAATCTAATAGTCTGCATGGAAATACAAGCAGAGCCCCTGTGTTTTTCAAAAGAAAAAAATCATATAGTACAAGTTCCTAGGAGGAGAGAGACAAGGAAAAGGCCCAAAGTTCCCAGCAATAGCAGTAACTATTGGAAGTGTGCTGCTGTTCCATTCCTTCAGTCAGATACATCATCTATGCATTACTGATTTAGCCTAAACACAGTTTAATCAGAAGTAAGGCTCTGTGTGGCAGCCTGACCCATTGCAGCTTTGTGTCTGAGCTTGCTTGATTTTTAGGCTCACCACCAGCAGCACATCACCGCTTCAGATTTTTAATACCCTGTTGCTATAGCTTGAAAAAAGTGTGATAAATCAGCCCAGACCCATCTTAACCTTCTGGAACAGCCAACTATTTCAGACCAAGCCACAAAGTGAACTGCAGTCTTTTGGCTTTGGTTTGAATGCTAGCCAAGGACGGGTTCATTTAAATCCTTGTGCAGTTGTCTAACTGAAACGGTGGTTTACACACCATGCTGAGCTATATACTCCCTGAGCTTAACAGGGGTGCTAACACCTCTGAAATTTTTGTATGCTTGCAGCGTTAAATTGCATTTATTAACTTACCTTTTGCTAATCCCCTTTTGAGGACTTTTGTAAGTAGGTTTATTGACTGCTAAGTTGAAAACCACCACAGTATAAGATTAGGTATGGGATCAGGCTATGGCCCATGCATACTTTCCAAATGCAGACTCAGTACAGAGAAGTTTCTAGGGAGAGATACAGGGTGTGCAGGAAGCCAGATGCATGTTGTATTATTGGGGGATTTGATGCTATGTTCAGTTAGATTTATTAGCAATTACTTCAAGTCTCGTGCCAATATTTGACGTATGTGATAAGCCAACTACACTGCCATTCAGGTGGCATTAGAATAAGAAAGGTTAAAAAGAAGTAGGGACTAAGGTGACAAACACACTCAATCCTTGCTTCAACAAACCTCTGAACCTTTCCTCCAGGTTTCTTTGGCAGATACAGTCATGGCATGTGTTTGTGCTTGCCTTACCCACATCGGGGTGATATTAACTTCTACAAGAAGCTAACCAGCCTTGGGCTGAAGGTGCAGATAGACTCTTTGTTACGTCTGCTGCTGCTGCTTAATTACAGGCAGACACTTACACCACAATTATAACCATAGGGCAAATCTGATTTTCTGCCTCATATCATACTTACGACTGATATTATTCTGTAGCTCCTGTCACACTTGAAGAGGTTGACACTCTCCTTGCTTCAGAGTTGCAAAGTGCAAGCATGGATCCAGGTTCCTGTTACAAGGAAAAACAAGATGGCATTTGGTCAGAGCACAAAAATCCTACTGCAAAGTACAGCAGCCAAGCTTCAAAACTTTATTCTGCCTTCATTCAGAGTAAGTGTCTTACCAAGAAAGTTCTTTGTGAACTGTGCCTTTGATATTTTTGCTTGTTTTTTTTTCAGGTTAAGTTTGTTGTTTTTTTTTAATTCTGAGAGAAAAAAAAAAATCAACCAAACAACAAACCAAACCAACAACAGAAAGCCCACAGAAAGAATCCAGTGAAAAAAGGATTCCTAAATCTTAAATATCTAAAACACTTTCACAATAACTGCAATATAAAAATACCAAGACTGATTTTTTTTTCCTCTGTGTGCATATACTTACAACTAATGTAAAATAAATCCTGAGCAGACACCGAGAAGTACTGAGCACACACAACACCAACAATTAAGAAATATTACCTCTGAGTCTAGTCTGGAAAATACTGAGAATTTTCAAGATGCCATTGAAATTTCCTGGCTATTTCAAAGAGTCTTTATGAGGAAAACCAATTTTTCATGGATGTTTATTGATTGTCCCTAGGTTTAAGTATCATGATTTAATGCCTTTGCAATGGTGTAGTAAATGTGAATTTGTCACCATTATTTTACAGCCTCTCTCAGTTAAGTTTAACAGTTTATGTTACGAGGCTTTGGATGAAAGTGAAAAAATGAGAGATTAGAATGCATGGCACACAGTGTGATTACACAAACTGTTGTTTTCATATTTCTGAGCACTGCATGCCACAGTTTACAGCTGCCTTAGAAGTATTGTCTGCTTAGGTTGAAACTTGGAGCGTCAAAATGTTTATTTCTCTCAATATTCCAGATCTGGCCTCACCAGGGCAGAGTAGAGAGGGACAAGAATCTCTCTCAACCTACTAACCACAACCCTTTTAATCCACCCCAGGATGCCCTTGGCTTTCTTAGCAACTAAAGCACATTGCTGGCTCATAGGCCCCAGGACTCCCAGTGTTGCTCTCCAACAGGTCAGGCCCCAATCTATCCTGATCCATGGCGTCCCAGATGCAAGATTCTACCCCTGCCCTTGTGTTTCATTCAGTTTCTCCCCACCCAACTCTCCAGCCTCCAATTCATCTGGCACAGAAGAGAGAGAGCCTGAGATAAGGGGGAGGGTGGGAGGAAGGTGAAAAGAAAGTGGAAGAGTGTTTGGGAGCCCCTCTCGGGCATTCTGGCTGGGTGGGAGGGGTATTGTGTTTCTGTATTACTTTTAGCTTGTATACTACTGTATACAGCTGTAAATATTTGTAATCTATTGTAAATATCGGCTGGTATATTGTGCTAAACTGGGAATATAAAGCTTCATTCCTCAACTTCCAGCTGGCTGAGTCTAGCCCAGATGAACTCATTGTGTGTGGGGTGGGTAACTCCCAGCACCACTACCCCAGGTCTCTCTGAATGGCAGCACAGCCTGAGGGGCTCTCAGCCACTCCTCCCAGCTTTGTGTAGTCAGCAAACTTGCTGACTGTGGCCTCTGTGCCCTCACCCAGGTGGTTGATGAATGTACTGAATAGTAAATACCCAACCCTTTTGCATGTTGTGGCACTCCAGTGATAATATAAACTATAAATTACATTATCAGCTGAATTTCTGAATTGAATATGGGACTGACATTCTAAATTTAATGTGCAATTCTAGTCACTGATATACAGATTAAGGCATTAATATTAAACAGATCTGCAGTCATTAGTACCAATTAATGTAAAGGATAAGTTCATTTACAAAGCATATCATTCAATATACAAGCCAATGTGTGCCAAACTGCATTATGCTAATTCAATAGCCCTTATTTTAAGTCTTATTAGCTGTGGTTGGGTAATTGACTGTTTAGGGCTAAAATCACTTGAAATGTTATCTTTTTCACAGGCAGGCAGGTGAAATCACAGTTGAGTGCTACATCTAATTTAATTTTTACTGCATTGGCAGATCACAAACTTCATGCGGAAGACAACAGGCTAGGAGAGTAAATATTTCTTGAAAGTTTCTTTTCAAGTTTAAAAGTTTCTCTACTATAGGTTTCAAGCCTGTAGAAATCTTCACTCTGAGATATGCTTCCACAAGTAAATATTTTGGCTCCAGTAGCCTTTGATCTTGTGTTATTTCAATAAGAATTACTACAGAGCCCCAAGTGCTTTGAGCTGACTCAGAATATAGCAGAAGTAGTTGCTGCAGGTTTTTGCACAGCAGGTACATTACCAAATACTCTTATTTTCCACATATTATTCATATCAGCCAAATATTTTTACATTTACATAGAGATGTTTTAAGTGATTCTTTAAAACACTAACTAGGAATTCAGTTTATTTGTAAGCTAGAATACAACCATAGAACTACAACAGCGATTAAAAACTAAGAACAATGCTTCAAATAGCTTCGGACTGGAATTAGATTGACTTAGATTGGACATTAGGAAGAAACTCTTCTCCATGGGGGTGGTGAGGCACTGGAACTGTGGCGGCTTCAAGCCTGCAAGTGTTGAAAGTCAGGTTGGACAGGGCACAGAGCAAGCTGGTCTAGCAGGAGGTGTCCCTGCCTATGGCAGGGGGGTTGGAACTAGATGGTCCTGAAGGTCCTTTCCAACACAAACCGTTCCATGATTCTGTACAAATCAAAGGTTTCCTGTAACATCAAAAGAAGACTGGACCCAAGTGCAGAGAACAGCTACACAGAACGGTCATGGATGATGTAATTATGATTTATCTAGGCTGCAACTCTTCTTGATAGTCCACATTTGTTTGGGCATTAAACAGTGCAAAAGCAGAAAGAGCATTGAGTGAAAAGGAACAAACACAATGCATAGAAACTAACTGCATCTGCACACCAGGAAGATTTGTTCTGGCTGTGACCTTCTCAAATTGTCAATAGAGAATTATGCTTCCATTCCTTTAAAAGTGTCAATAAAACTTTCTCTTTTCCTCCCCATCAAGGTATTAGTCAGTGTGGTTCAGGCAGTAAGACAGCTGGCAGTGTGGTAATTTCAGGAGAGTTTGTAAATCCCTCTTCAAGACACCACTGAGTGCCCCAGATTTGCTTTTCTGCAGGGTGAACAGGAGGCTTCCTAAAGCTGCCAAGCACCAGACATCTGTTCTGAAAAGGGACCTCTTGGGCCCATTAGCATCTTACACCACTGCTGCCATTCACCATGTCACCGTCACATGTGACATAAACAGCCAAACACTGCACCACCATTGAGTCCTTCGGGTGAGCCCACAGACTGAAAGGACAGGATAGCAAAGTGTGGCTGGGACAGCCCAGCTGCTTCTGTCCTGCCTTTTTGTACAGCACAAGAGAGCTGATGGGCAAAAAAAAGCAAGGACAGATGTTTACATGCACACTAAGGTAAGGGTTAACACCCTCAAGAAAACATCTCTTCAGGAAAAATTGGTATAAGAGCAATAACAATAGCAAAAAGAGCAGCTAGCTTTATCTGCATTCATTCAGGTGGAAGCATCTGTAACGTGTACAAACTCAGGATAGATATGTGCTTAAATGCATGTCACAAAACGCTGACATATCTCCCAAATACATCAGTATTATAGATGATGAAATGTGGCATTTGTTCACTCATAATATACTAGGTCAAGGCTCTATGCTTTGTTAGAAAGGAGATGCCCACATTTCATACAGCTTTACCCTAACAGCTGCATTAAGTCTGCAACATTTTGCCTTAAAAACAGTGTCCAACAATCAGAAGCTTCTGGAGTTATGGCACTGCAGGAATCACAGAATGTTGTGGGGTGGAAGAGAGCTCCGGTGATCATCCAAGTCCAACACCCTGCCAGAGCAGGATCAGCCAGGGCAGGTCACAGATGAAACACATCTAGGTGGGTTTGGAATGTCTCCAGAGAAGAGACTCCACGACCTCTCCGGGCAGCCTGCTCCAGGGCTCCAGCACACACACAGTGGAAGTTTTAACTTCTGTTCACAAGGACCTTCCTCTGCTCCAGCTGGCAACTGTTGCCCCTTGTTCTATCAGCAGACATCACTGAGCAGAGCCTGCCTCTGTCCTTCCAATACTAGGACCTACTGTATTCCAGCTTATACCTGTTGCTCCTTGTTCTATCACTGGGCACTACTGAGAAGGGCCTGGCACCTTCATCCTGACATCCCCCCTCCCCACCTTGGATATTTATAGACACTGATAAGGTCCATCTCAGCCTTCTGTTCTCCAGACTAACCAATCCTAGGTCTCTCAGCCTTTCTTCATAGCGCAGATGCTCAAGTTCCTCAATCATCCCGACAGCTCTCCACTGGACTGTCCAATAGACTCCTGTCTTTGTAACTGGGGAGCCTAAAACTGGACACAGTATTGCAGATGTGGTCTCAGCAGGGCAGAGAAGTGAAGAACCTCTCTAGATGTGCTGGCCCCACTTGTGAACACATACAGAACCTTTGGGGCTGGGTGTATCTATATGTGCATACGTGTGTTTAGGGTAAGAGCTCAAGCTACCTCCTAGGAGGAGCTCCAAGCTACTGAGTGAAAATAAAGCAATGGCAAAGTCATAAAAACCAAAATTGTTGATTAAACCTGAAACTTCCCCTGCTGTCAGTACAGCTCTAGACAGCAGCACACATTAATGATCCCCATCTTTGTAACCTAGACTGGGCTCTGGGCAACCTGATCCAGTTGAGGATGCTCCTGCTTACAGCAGAGGGGGTTGGACTAGATGGCCTTTGGAGGTCCCTTCCAACCCAGCCCATCCTGTGTATAGCATTGAGTCACTAGGAGATATAATAGACGTCAGGCTGAAGATTAAGCACTATCTAATTAAAATTACCATTATAATTGAATCGTCACATTTCATACTGCATCATATTGATAAATTCCATAATAAGATATAAATTTCTCTTTTAAATAATTGTCTTTGCAACTTTCAGGACCTTCAAAAAGTTACAGCCACAAAGCACAAGGCAGTTACTTAAAACAAAACAAGCAAACCAACCTCAACAAAATCCCTTAAGAGACACTGCAGTTTTAGACCAAAATCATGCTTAAGGTTGCTATTTGCAACCATACCATCAGACAAATTCTGTTGTTAAAAGTTGAAATCAGTTTCCCGGAGTTACAAATCTCTGCATGTAGTCTCATAATTCCTTGCTTTAAGCAGGAGAAAAGAATTTGCCCATTGACTTAAAAAATGCGAATCTGTTTACTTCTACAAGTTTGAGCCTGCAGCAAAAAAAGCAGCATTGAAAAGCACACCAGTTAAATACTGAATCCTAAAATTCTGCTCTTGGATCCACCACAGTATCCATAAAAACATTTTATTTTTCCCTTTTTTTCCACATTTAAAAAGGCTAATTGATCCCATTCTCCCAGTTTCCAGTAAAGATGCATTAAAGCTGACTCAAAAATTCAACTTTTTGCCTCATAGCCATATATGCATTTAATTTCCTACCTTAATGCACGCCAAAATAAAGATTCATCTCTTACATGGCAAATTCCCTCACTCCCATTTCCCTGTTAGCAGGTTCATTTGTCACTAGCCCTGTGAAAAACACCACTTTTCCCTCCTGTTCATTCCTCTCCCATCAAACTCAGGTTGTGAGAGGACTCACATAGTACCTCACAGAGAGCTGAAGATTTTCTACATGAATCAAGAATGCTTCTGAAGTGACTACTCCAGTTCCTTATAAACATCCTAAGCAATAAGCAAGGGTTTCTCACATGCAGCTCTGACCTAAGACTCTACAACAAAGTGATTTGGGTGCCGTGGGATAACTCACAAGCTAACCTGCCAAGAATTCAGAGAACACAGAAAAGCCAATGTTCAGCCTCTTCTGAAAGCCCAGAATTAGATGTTGTTCTGTACCACGAGGCCATTAGAAAAGAAATTGAGCTAAAATACACCTTTGATGCTTTTTGAGTACATGGAAGGTTTAGTGAAAGTCTTACGCTGCAGGAAAGGTCAGAATTTGTGTGCTGAAACTCACACCGATGTTTCTGATTTGAGTAAAAATCACTGGCATCTTGGATATAGCGTTTGTTTAGAGTATTTGTTATCTGGAATGTTTCTAGTTCTAATACTTCAACTATTTGAAGTTTTTCTATTCCTGTTAGAATCAGAAACTCAGTTAAATTTCTAATTAGGAGTCTTATGGTTTTACAGTAAACAAGAAATTTCATTTTCTCTTGATTAGATTTATTTACCTCTGCAAAAGTCTGGTTAATGAGTACAGCTGCTTGTCACAACTGACTGGTAATTTCTTCAGTATAATTCATTTTCATTATCTGTAATTAATTAAATAGAACAAATAATATAAAGATATTTGGGCAGGGCTATTGTAAGGTTTGCTGAGCTGAACCTTATTTTCAGGGTATAGCTTTAACATCGCTTACACTGTTGGAAGGTTTCACAAGTAAGAAAAGCTCTATCAGATTATCAATAAAATGTATGAACACTCCAGTAGGATTGCTGAAGGACGGACTGGCATAGAATGAAGAGCTGCACAATGCCTTACACACCTGAACTCACTTTAGACTAAAATTTAAAAATCATAAAACTGGGCAAAACAAAAGTTTTATTTTCACTCTTCATTAAAGTATTTAAGTATTCTGGGAGACCTGTAAGCTTGCTCCTCTTGTGTTTTCTCCACCAAATAAACCTCTACTTACAGGGCTCTGAACTACTATCTCTTAAAGATGCAGTTGAAGGCAATATTCATTCTTGACATGTTCAGTTTACAACTCACTGACTCCTCTCTATCCTTCTGTACCCTTAGCATTGCCTACTCAATACTCCCTTGTGATGCATTTGTGCTTTTCATTTCTCCTTGCCAGCTGTGGTTCTTCACTCTTCTATTTGCTGGACGTTATCTGTGTGATTCGTATCATTTCTCCAATTTATGAAGGTTAATTTAAATTGTAACCTTGTCCTCCAAATTGTTTGTAGGCCCTTCCAGGTCACTGTCATCCACAGATTTGGCAAGTTTACTTTCCATTTCCATCATTCAAGGTTAAAAGTATGAGAGAACTGAACCCAGAGCAACTCCCTCAGGCTCTACATAGGAGTAAATGTGGAAATTTAGAGAAAAGTCATTCCAAATGAATGATTTTAGTTTCTAACACGCAGGCATGTAGTGCTAAAAATAACAGGCAAGATAGCAAAGAAGTATTTCAACAATGCCAACTTTCAATTCTTTTCTTTCCAAATTAAGCTTTGGGAAACAAGATAATCAGTGTAATTGTACCTACTATTCTAACTTGGAAAGCTAATCTTCCTGATTAAGAAGGGGACTAACAACTGTGCTTATTATAACAGTTCCTTTACTAACGTGACCTCAAAAGAAATTGTAAGGAAAGGTGCCCACTCATGAGGTTGCCCAAGGAGTCCCTGCCCCTGAAGGTGCTCAATAAACATGCGGACATGGCACTTCAGAACGTGACTTAACAGCCATAGTGGTGCCAGCTCAAAGGTTGGAATTGGAGATCTTAGAGGCCTTTTCCAACCAAAACAATTCTGTTATTCTATGACATTCTTGAAACCTTTGCTGTATTTTTCTCATTTTCACTCAGTAACCATGGAGGGCTTCTGCTTTTATCTTTGTAAGCAGAAAGTAGAAACATCTATTTAGTTACAGTATATTGATTTTTGGAAATCAAATTGTAGAGGGTATACATAATAGGCATGAAAAGGTCTCAAACTGGTAATATAGGAATCAATAAATATTCAGGAGAAGAGAGTATAAAGCAAAGCAGGGAAAATGACAGGTATAGGCAGTATTCATTTCACTGTTCAGAAAAGATCTTTTCTTATTGGAAACTATAAAGCTAAATGAGAAACTGCTGAGCACTGATGTTACTGGGCAAACTTCCCAGAACTCCTTATTCCACTCCCCTCAAGCCTTTCCTTTACATAGGTTCATGGACTCTCTCTAGACAGCAATGAGAAAGATTTTAGGCCATAAGTAGAGAAGAACAAACGAAAATTAAATCTAATTGCTTGGGAGTAAAGGAGATTTTTTTTCAGTTGCAAACAATGAAGGAAATGCTGTTAGTAGTGAATGACTGCTGCTGGATTGATGCACTGATGAATAATTAGTACCAAACATTTGTAGTGCTTCTACAGCATAAGGGAAAACACATACCAGAGATGTATAGACTGTGGCAATGCTATTAATCAGATTATTCACATGTATTTGGCAGACAATTTATTACATACTAGAAATAACTTTGTCCCCAGTCTTTTCTGTGCCACAGTATTTCCTTAAAGAAGACTTTCATGCTCTTGAGGAGCAGCACCAAGAGCTCTCATGCTGTCAAACAGGAGCTGAGGAATCAAAAAGTATCTTCTCCACATATGAAGATTTCTCAAACAAATAATTTACAAAACTAGCTGTCATGGAAGGACTGTTTGTTATGCCATCTTTTATGCCAGGGAACACTGTGCCCTAACAGAAGCTGGTGTACAGCACACATTCACAGAGTCATCGAATTGCTTGGACGGGGAGGGGCCTCAGAGATCACATCGGTAATACTGATGTTCACCGTAGAACCTGATACGATTAACTGCCTGAGGTATAGACCAGTTAGTTTCTGATATCTTCAGAAAGAAGCCACATTCAGGAGTTTTTATAGCAAAGCAGCCAAGAAGGTCACTAGAACTGGAGCAAGGTCATAATCTAAAAAAAAAACCTGTGACAACCACTTTGAAATATCAAGGTAGAGGCTTTTTAAGGGGGGAAAAAAAATCAAACCCAAGACAATACCAACCCAACCAACAAAACAACAAACCCCAAACAAACAGACCACAAAACCAACAACAAAACAACCTCAATCACACAACAACAACAACAACAAAACCTCAACAGCAAAAGCCAAGCCAACAAAACACAGAACAATGCAGCTAAAGCTTGAATGGCAAGGAAATATTCCACATAAAGAGCTGACAAGGAGAAATCAAAGAAGCTTCCTTTTCATATATCCAATTTCATTGCTTCAGTCAGCTTTTCAGTTTTCATTATTTGTTCTTATAGCCAGAATGAGAATTACAGAAACATTAGAAGACTTTAACAGATATATTGGAAAGAGGCTAAAATACAGAGTTGGGTGAGGATGTAAACAGAAGTGTTTTATTCCAGCAGGCTTTAAGAACACAGTTCCTTTCAGCTTTATTTTATAAGCATGCACCAATCTCTCTCACCTAAGAATTGGAAAGTGGCAACTGGGAGCATGTGTTGCACAAATAGCATGACTTGGGAACTGAGCAGGAGGGACTAAGTAGGGCAGTGACTACGTGCCTCCTTTCAGAACTTAAGCACTTTCTCCTCTCATGGTCACTCCTTCTGCCCTGTGCCTGCTGTGACTGGTGGCGGAAAGCCTACCCATACTGCTTTTCCATGGCTAAAAGTAGTTTATGTATTCCCCTTTGTGTCCTTCAAGTTTATTCACTTTCCTATTCCTCAGGAAAAAAACACATTCATATTTTCAAATCTGGTTTGAGAAAAGAACACCATAAGATGGTGCAGATCTATAAAAGGGTTTTTCAACACAGTGAAAAAGATGATCAACTTTTATCATCCTTTTCACATTAAATCTACGTTAAAATTCTAAATGGAGACAAATCATTCTGCCTTCACGTATCCTGCAAGCTGTACCTGTAGCAAGCTCAGGCCAGTTTTAACCTGTTCCATGCTCGAGGCTTCTCATTCTGTTGAAGCTGTTGTGATCAACTAATTGTTTCCCCTCATGCAAAATAGTCAAAATGTTTACACAAGCATATGTGCCACTGCACTGATTAAAAGAACATCACTTGTGAAATAGATCTCAAATATAATGCAACTCTCTCTGCAACTGGTATTGTCCAGTCCCCAGTCACCACAGGATGGCAAACAATATGTGCAGCAGTTTCTGCTGCACCAACTGAACATATGTCTGTCAGGGAGAGATGGAAATACAATGAGACCAGGGTAATTTAAATAAACAGCTGTCACTTTATGCGCCGTTGCCTTTGGTAAGCTTTGATTTGTGTGTGTACAAGAAAAGAAAAGCAAAATTATAGACCCAAACAGTAAGCCAAAATGAAAACTTTAGAAGCAAGAAGGTCAGCATACTTGTCTCACATTTTTCTGTAATCCACAAACAACGCCAAGACACAAGTGAAGAAGAATTTATTCATCTGTGTTATTTGTTCCTTCATTATGCTACATGCTGTCAAAGATTTGACTGTGCTGCCCTAGGTCTATTAAGATTCATACAGAATACATCTGTGAATTGTGTTTGTGCTTTCAAGAGGGGAAAGAAAGCCTTATTTTTTAATTATTTTTTTTTTAAAGATAATACACACTTGAAGTCATTGTTTGCATAGACCTTTTGGGGGAGGGAACATACTTCTCTGTATTTTGCATTTTCAAATACATCTATGGTTGTACAACAGTCAAATGAAATTAACTTCCTTTTTTTTTTTGTTCTTATTGAATGATTCCACTGAAGAATAGGGCTCAAAACCCCATTAAGAGAGAAAATTTCCATGCCAACAATGTGCACTCTTTGAAGCTCAATTTGCCAGAATGAATAAGCAAAGTTAAAACCCAAGATTTCAAACCCTTTATAAGGCCCCAAAGCACAGGAGAGATTCTTTCATCTTAAATGTATATGCAAGCCCTGACGTGAACATAAATATCAGAGTATGAGAAATTGCTATCAAAAAGGTAAAAAAAGAAAGAAAGAAACAACCCCATAGGGAAGCACTGCACAGGGATGTTCTCCACTTTGGAATGGAGATAAGTAAAGTGTGCAAGATTCCAAGCTATGGGACTTTTGAAATTTGGGTTCAAAATGTACCTGTTTGGAAGCCAAGGCCACCTTTCCCCTAGACACAGGAGTCTCTCCACCTAAATGAAAGGTGGATTGTAAATGAAAAAAATCCAAACAGTGAAGTTGTTCTTATGTTGGCAATTGATAGCCTCAATGCAGATGAGGTTTAAACTGCTGGAAATAAAAATTGCTATAAAGAGCTTCGACAAAGTTCCATAAAAGTAGAGTTGCACTCTTTGAGCCCAGGGTTAGGTTTTTAATCGACTACCCAGATGTTTCAGATTGTATTTAATTTGATGACTGGGTAAACAAACAGATCCTCAGTGTGATTTTATATTAAACAGTTTGATTTCTAAATTTTTAATCAAAGTGATTTATATGAAAGGTTACAGTTAGCTAGAAAACAACCAAGAAAACCACGAGCCTGTTAATAAGCACATTAAAAATTCTATGATGAGGTTAAGGCTTGACGGACAAGTAGGAAAGTGTGATTGTACACAATAAAAGGACTAGAAGTGTATCCTTGACTTTGTTAGGTGACTACTATTAATGTCTATGGCCAAGGTAGTTCCTTGACTCTGAGAATTATGTTTTCATCTTACAAATTTGAGCACAGGAGAAAGTGCTGACAGATAGAGTATGAGGAATAAGATTTATGAAAATGATCTGAAAGTTATCTGGGTCAATTAAGTATCCTACGTCTTGCCCAGCAATACAGGCTGATAGATTCCCAGCATGAATGAGAGGGGACTCAGGTCTGCTTGAAAGCTTGGAGTGAAATCTCCCAAGCTGCAGAGAGATACAGACCTGATGTTTGCAGCCAAGCCCATTCTTGTGTGGCATTCTTTAAAAAGAATAGGTTGGCATTGCTGTGGAGCAGAAGCAAACCAAACAAGCACTAAGATGTGTATTTGGAGTATTTTCTTGTATTCCTAGTCAAGCTGAATGTAGTCCAGTATAACCAGGGTCAAACTGGCAAAGCAAGGAGTACTCTCTAGTAAGGCACATCGCAGGGGTGCTGTGCTCTGCAAGACATCCAGCAGAAGCACACAGTCCTCTATATTTTTATATGAAAGGGAATCAAAAGGCATTCAACTGGAGTGAAAGTTAATCTATTACCCTTTTTCACGTTTTCTTGCAAAATGGGTATTTACAATATTTGGAGGTCTCATTCATCTTCAAGATCTTCTTTATTTGCAGGCTATCTTGTGTGTCTTTCTAGACATATTGGACAGATTGTTGTCCAAGACAGGAGGCTGCTCCTCTGCACTGCCTGTAGCAGGCTACATGCACAGCCTGTCTCCGAGCAGTCTCTCTGCACACTGTAGCAGCTTTGCACTGCAAGCAGGGAAATGGCCTCACATCTGCTGTGTCAGAGACCTGCTGGAGCAGTTCACCAGCAAGAATTTTCTAGGACTTGCAGCCTTCACTCACCAACAGTTCAGGAGAAGGTTCTTATGAGATTATCATAATGCGAAAAACCATTGCCTGCCTTCCACTTAAGAACCTCCTTGTTTTAAAAGCAAGCCAGCACAGTGTAGTAAAGGTTAAGGATAACTGTTGAAAACACAGGAGCAGAAAGAATAATTAAAATAGTGTTTGTGACCAGACTTCAAGGCCTCAGTGAAATGCAGTGAATAAATGAGGAATATCCATATGTAAACACTGAACCCCAAGGAGCTTCAGGGATCTTTTACTTTGATGCTGACAAATGTGTTCTTTTCCACACTGTGTTTGATGTCATTCAGAGAGCACCGTGAACAAGGGGGTTTATTTTAACTTAAAAGTCTCATTTCATCGTGGCTGAAAGCTGTGGTTCTCCCCCCACCCCCTCCCCCAGATTTTGGTGTTTCATGATATTAATTCCTCTCTGTCAGACAAGAGCCCTGCACAGTCAGCACAGACAGGGATCAGAGTGCTCCCTTGGTACAGTGCTTTGGGAAACTCCTGGCAGCAGCGGACAGCCCCATCCCCCTGCTGTGAATCCTCCTATCAGGGGAAGCTCACCAGCAGCTGAGCTACAGCTTATACTGAAATGGAATTGTAAATACATCGTGCTTGGACATATGACCTACAAAAATAAGTCCTCTATGCCTGCTCTTTTGAATCCCACTCCCACAATCTGTTTAGCAAACACCTATTAGTTATGATTTACAAACTGAGAGAATTCTCCAGTTCCCTTCTGGCCTCTTTAATTCACCTTCTGAACATATCCTATACAAGATGAGCAAGCAGTGATTTACTGTACGTATTGGAAGTTACCTCCAAAGTTATTTTCGTTGCAATTTCCTTATTTCATCACCAATATTATTAAAGCAGCCATAAAATAGGCATAAAGAAATAAAACAAAGAGAAGTCAATTACTAATGTCTGTCCTAACCAACAATTCAACCCAGTTACCAGTGCAAATTACCTTGTGCTCACACTGCTAAACAAACATTACATTCCCAGAAGGTAAACTTCGAAAGTCAGATGCAAAGCCCTAACTTTGAAAGCACCTCTGTGACAGAAAATCTTGGCAACTCCTATCAAGGAAAATACATTTTTTTTTTTTCCCAGACATGACTTTAATAAAAGTAGTGAAGCTCTGCATTAAAATTTTACCTTTTCAGTAATCTGACCTTTTTGAATTCTCCCTCACTTTAACAGGGTTTGTACCTTTTTGTAAAGCCATTTGGTATTTCTCTACAGGTGAATTTAGTTTCTAAACTGTTAAAATTTTCATGGCTTCCTGTCTTCAGAGAAACAAAAGGTGCTGTGTTTAGGTTTTTCTGATAATAATTTTACCGTCTAGATGAAAGCAAAGTATAAAAGCACTTAAACTCAGGTTTTAAATTAAATTGAGAAACTATTTCTTTTAACAGCATCATGAAAGAAGGATGTAGGTTGCATTCAGACACACAGAGGAGTGCAGCAATGAGGGTAGGATTTTAATATAGAAGTGGCTGTGCAGCTTTACTATTAAAAGGAGTTAAAAAACAGAATTCACAATTCCATTTAAAGTTAAGCTGTACTTGATTGTGTGAGATTTATGGTAATGTGGAGTAAATCAAGAAACAACCCAGAAGTTTTTGTCCAAGTTACCTGTTGATTACAGATTTTCGATTCAAAAGGAGTTCTGCTTTAAGCAAGCAAATCTGCACACATAGCAGCTCTGTGCAAAATATTAGAAGTTTAATGCAGCTATAGCTGGGCCTTGCTTGTTTCTATATATTGACATACACCTGCAAAGAGAAGCACCCTTGTGTAAAAGGCATTGTACACTAGAGCTGTAAAATCATGACCTTGCCTACAAAATGTTCAATCTTTTCCCCTCTTACACACTCAATAATTCCTCCGAGTGTCTTGTCCGTGCTCCCTCTTTACACTCCTATAAAGCAAACCTTCAGAGGCTCCATTTCTTGCTCACCTTAATGAAAATCATTCTTCCTCACCACTGCCAATACACCAGGAAATAGATTCACACGTAAAGAAGTTTTTCAACAGAATGTGTATCTTTTTTAAAGCTAACCTATTACTTATCAATATTTGGGAGTAGGATATGTGAATTCACTCCTTTTCTCTCAGGGGAGGAAAGACATTAACCATAATTATCACTACTTTCAGAGCGCAAGACACCTATTCCTTGACACTGTGCTCCTGGAAGCAGAGAGATGGCCATTTACTGAAAGCCAGACTTTTCTGCCTGCCTCGCACAGCTAAATGAAGGCCGTTGGTACATTTCAGACACAGCAGCAGCCCTCCCAGCTCAGGATTTTGGCTGAAAAGTTGAAGAGGCTTGAGCTGGTTTGCATACAAGCATTGTGATTTTAAATTCATTTTTGAATCGAGTCTATATCAAACTATCAATCAAATGCAACATAAAAGGAGATTGCCCAGGAGTACATCCTGTGACAGCCCAGATGTATAATTACTAATGTATTTAGCAACACCCTGCAAATCTGTAATAAAGATCAATGGCTTACAGAATAATTTGGCATCTAAAGCACAGGACTCTGATTGTATTGTGTTTGTAAACATGTTTTAAGCTGGTGATAAGATAAGGTCTGTCAAGCAGAGGAAATTGAAGTCACTGTGGCAAAGATCCCTGAGATAGTTAGCATCAGAAGAGAAAATGATATGCCAACTTCTGAGAGCATTGCTGCCACTTGTAACATATGCAGCTGTACGAAACTGGCTTATGGGAGATCCCTGAACTAGTCAGGGTAGACAGTGCCATTCAGAACAAAAATCCCAGAGGTGAGTTTGCTGAGAGCAGCAGGATAATTCTAGCTGTAGGAAGAAAACATATTACTAAAAGCAACAGTTATTATCTTGTCATGAGGCCAGTGCAAGAGTAAATTAGACATTTAGTTTACTGCTAGGACCATAAGTCATCCCTTTCAATGTACTAGCAGTAGTTTGATTATTACTTGGCATGAAGACCTGTAGAAATCCCCACATGAACCACATTTGAGATACTTAGCGTGGATTCCTCTGCTGCTATCTTCTCTTGATGGCAAATTTTCAACACTGGAAAAATTTGGAAATCTTCCAGCAGTGGGGAACATTTTCATCTGGGCCCCAAGCCACAGCTTTAGAGAGCATTGTGACAGATTATTCCTTGGCAACAACTATGGGAAGATACCATCATGCACAGAGAGTTCTGTGGGAAATAATTTTCCATAAAACCCAGGAGATGCTGGATATTTCTCCTAGCAAAATAAGAGAACAATAAATAATAACATAAAGCTCATTTCAAAAGATGCCACTTCCATCTGGTTTGTGTTTCATGTTGTAAATACAACAGAAATTTATGTTTCCCTAATACTATCACTGCAATTCACAGATTCCATTTACAAGTGGATCTCTAGATAAACAGAACAAGTAGTTGACAGAATAAGGGAATAATAAGGGGAATAGACAGTAGCAGGTGTTTGAAAATTGGGAAAATCCTCATCCTTGTAAGTGAAATAATTCTTTCCATCAATGGTTTACAGAGGGAGTCACAGACACCCCAAACATCTCCCTTGCAAATCTGTTGAGGCAACTGATCTACCTTTCCTCTGACCACATTCACAGATTGCATCGGGTTGGAAGGCACCCCCAAAGGTGACCTTGTCCAACTCCCCTGCAGTCAGCAGGGACACTTTCAGCTAGATCAGGCAGCCCAGGGCCACGCGGAGTCTGATCTGGAATGTGTGTGGGGACATCCAGGGAGGCAGATCTTGAATCTCTCCAGATTAACAATAGCTTTGTGTATGCTGCAGGTAGGAACCATGTGAACACACAAGAATTTCAACATTTGGTAGAACAGAAGAGTACTACCTGGATAGCAGCAGTGGTACACCTGGGTAAGTCAGAGATTCAGAGGATTAAGAATTTGTTTGTATAGTAAGAAGATATTTGCTGTTGTCATGCAGTAAACTAAAGTAACGGAGCAAAGAGCCAGTCAGAGATAGGGCCTGGGAGAGGTGTGTCCACATTCACTCTGTTAGTGAACCTTACTAACTGTCCAAGTTCAAAAGGTTAAGATCCTTAATCACAATCCCCAACAAGAATTGCTTTCCTTGTTTGTGTCATAACTTGGAGAACATAAATTTTAAATTAAGGGAAGACAAACATGCTCCCTTTGAGGGTGGAGTTTCTACACAACCCTGGGGTCATGCTGACAAAAAGCCCTAAATATTCTTTACCCAGATGTTGCCAGGAGAATAAACTTTTATTTAGCCCCCGACCAAATGCTACAAACTTTCAAACCAATTATCATTTTTTCACAGTTGCTTAAGACAAGGAAATGCAGTCAGACACTGCATGCTCTCCTGCACAGCCCAGGAGCCAGGGAGCCCCACAGATCAAGAATATTTTTGCTGTACAGGTGATTCCCTGACAAAATCCATATTTGCTACCAGTGCAGTCAGTAAAACAAGCCTGGCAGTAATGCAAGCCAAGTCTGCATCCGTGTGCAGCAGGAGGTGTAAGGCCCCCAAGATGTCACAGCAACTTCAGCGAGGTTACTTCTTATGCTAGCAAGAGCAGACAAAGAGCAGCTGGTGCCAAGAAGCCTAGACACTGGACTTCTTGGGAAGCTGCGATAAATTAAATGTAACACTGCTTGTGCTGCTTCACCTGGCCTGGAGACAACCTAGCCACAGGGCAGATTTGCTGAGACAGAATCTTTTCTGTAAGGAGCATGCAGGTTAGCTGCAAGTCCTATCCATTTAATTATGTGTTTCGATAGCCTTCATCTCAACACTATTTGAACACCTATGAAGTCTGCCAGGGGTGGAACATGCCTCTGGTGGAGCTGTCAGGATCAGAAAAGAATGTTAAATTAACTAGGTTTTAAAACTGATAGGAGGAGAAAGGTACCTGAAGGTCTATTGCTTTTCACTAATTCTCCTAGATCTTAAGAAACTCATTCCTTGGTATAATTCTCATTCTGTTTGACAGTAGCTGACCCTGCAGCTATTCCACCTTTTGAATTCATCAATCAATCAGATGCTTTTGCTTCTCAATGGTTGCTAATCTTACCTCATACTTCAGTTCTTGTGCTGTCCAAACTCCTCTGAATTTAAAAAGCTTACAGCTAGGTCATAAACCGACAGGTTCTGTAAGAGCTTGCCTCATTCTTTGCCTATTAAAAGCCTTCAATCAACTCCTCTTTCAATGCAAGGAAAGAAACAACCAATCTCTTAGAGTGAAAACTGTTAGTAACTATTCAGGTTCTAGAGTCTATGGCTAGAATGACAAATCTGCCATGTAACTGCTGAGCTCAGGCAGGAATATTTTTTTTTTTAACTTCTTGTGTTTTAAGAAAACCTAACACTTCAGCATCACAATTCTCCAACTCTGTCAGCTTTGAGTAAGAGATGCTTAGTATTTTTGGGCTATTTAGTGTTGTTGTTCACAGGCACTGAATATTTAACTTGCCAAGCGACTAACAAAATAGTCTGTACCTCTTGTGACAGGTTATGTGCTACCAGAACAAAAGCCTGGTAGATTAAGTCCAATTCTAAGCATCAGACCTGCACACAAGTGCATGAAGAAAAAGGAGAAGGGGGACTAGAAGTCTGTCCTCTCATCAACACGTGAAAAAAATAACCAAGTCAATATCAAGGAGAACAGACAAGGGTGAATATATCCTTCTGCATCCTAATCCAATTACTAGCATGCTGAAGAGCAGCAGAGATGTGGACCATAGGGTGCGATGAGGCTCACGTGCTCTCCCTTGAACAGCATCTCCTTCTGCCACTCTTAGAGCAGCAGATTGGTGCACACAAACCATTAATCTCATCACGCAGAGAATTTTTTGTGTTTTCCAATGACTTGGTACAATTACTTATGCCTCGCTCCCACACTGAAATGTACAAAGGGTCATTTATTCATGAAAAGACTTCCTTAAACTGAGAAGTTGACTTGGTAAAGGAGAATTCGAGGACTAGTACAACTTTGCCAANTTTTTTTTTTTTTGCATCTTCAATTTCATGATCCTCCCTAAATGACAGGGCTAACATCAGGGCTCTGAGATTAGTTTTCACCTATGAATACTTTCCCATTTATTAAGCAGCCTTTTTTCTCCTCATTTTCAAATAAAAGCAAATCTGTACATAGAGAATAAAAACATCCATCAAAATAAAATGCAGTTCTTCTCACCAGCAGGTAATTTATGTTCTTCTATTGAGTCATTATAACATTCTGCAGCTCCTCTTCTCCAGTTAGAGGCAAGGAAATAGACAAGCCTGACAATGCAAAGCTTCTTTACTGGCTGTGCTGCAAGCTTTACCTCTCCCTTTGGCAACATGGAAGACTCCACTTTCCCTAAGTGTTTTCCCTAAGCATTTTATCTTTGATTGTTTCTTCTGTTTCTTCCCACCCTTTTAAATTCCCTGCCTGATCTTAATAGCCAACACAGGTTATGGCAGTGAGAGAAGAGTAAAACCTATAATTATGTTAAGAAAGAAAAGAAGAACGTAACTTAGGGAAATAAAACCAGATATAATTTCTTGCCAATCCTGGCCAAACAGAGGTATCTTAGGAGAGGTAAACACAATTGCAGTGCAAAATTATATCCATGTCTAACAGATCAAATAAGGCGAACAACCTGGGATTCAAGTTACCACATCTGTGCAATTTATCTACCCAACTAGCATATCAGAATGTGGAAAATGAAAGCCTGAATAAACAAAATATTACTTTTTCTCACTGTGAGAGTGCACCTCAAATATCACATCCCATACTGGTGTCCCCAGCGCAAGGAGGACCCAGAACTGTTGGAGTGAGTCCAGAGAAGGGCCATGAAGATGATCCGAGGACTGAAACACCTCTGCTATGAGGATATGCTGAGGGAGCTGGAGGTATTGAGCCTGGAGAAGAGAAGACTCCAGGGGGATCTTAAAGCTGCCTTCCAAACCCTGAAGGGATGCTACAAGGAAGGCTGAAAAGGGACTTTTCATGAGGGTGTCTAGAGGCAGGACAAGGGAGAATGGTTTGAAGCTGAGTGAAAGTAGGGTTAGGTGGGATCCTAGGAAGGAGAAAAAATGAAATCAGTACATCAGTAATTACTGCAGTCCAGCAAGTAAGCTGTAAAACAAAACAGTACTGAGACACTATCCCACACAGAAAGAAATCAAAATTACATAGGTGCATTCATTAAAAGAAATATTGTTACCTTTGAATTATGGCTAATAATATCTCTCCCATGGACTGAATTTGTCACTGAAATGCACTAAATCCATTCGTGGATCACATCTCTTGTGTCAGCTGTGGCCAAAAGCCTCACAAGGCATGCACACAGACTCTTTCACACCTTGTGTGAAAGTCCAGTTAAGTGGGGAGAATCAGGAGTGCCACTTCAAAAGGACTTTCTCAATCCCATTGACAAGCTAACTTAGATGCAGATACTTAGTCCACCAGACTAGATTTAATGGGGAATGCAGGCAAATTCAGCTGTCTTTTCCTTAAGGCTGTCATTCCTGGGGCCCAGTCCTCCCACAGGGAGTCCTAAGGTGCAGTGCTGGACTCAAACGTTCTCTACTAAGTGAACTTTGCTGCTTGCAGACGGTGCTAACTGATGCTGGGTTTCTGCATCTCAGCCCCAGTGCTACCAGTGCCAGCAGCACACAGTGAAAGGGAACTATTGATTTCCCAAATGAGTGTGCTTTTTATTGGAGCAGAATTTGCACATTGCCAGTGTTATTTTAATGCTAAACGTGCCACAGACTTCTCACCAATTCTCTCTTTGCATCTTGGTTCCCCTGTACACCAGGGTGCTAAAAGAGATGATTCTGGTCAAGAGCTGCAAGGTGGTGTAAGGCATGATTCTTATTGCAAATGGTAAGTGCTGAATTTGGGTTTGGAATCTGTGTGCATGAGGAGCGGGGGAAGCATATCAAAATGCAGAGGAGTGACTAGTAGCATGCCAAAGTGCAGCTTCACAGGGAAGCTACTGTCTTTCAGAGAAGAACTGTCAGATACACGTATAATAAACCACAATTGTCTTCAAAGCTAATGCTAATATGGCTCAGTGGGAGACTAGTTTTGAATGTCATATTTTCAAGCACTTCCCTAAACTATCTTTCCCAGAGAATACTTCAAGGGAACTGGCATCGTAATGAATTCCTTGGGCCTGTTTTCCAGAGCTATTAAGTGCACCCATGATCACAAGTGCAATAGGAGATACAGACAGATAGTCAGGCTTATTCCATCTAGATAGACAGGCTACGTAAATACTCTATTTAAAGTATTCTCTCCCAAGTGGAAAGGAAGGAAGAGAAATCAGCTTAAATTAGGATGAAGATGGCAGGGTGACAACACAACTCCTTATCTACCTGAAGCAAACTAGACCAAAATTAAATGGAAAAGATCTGCTAATTCTTAAACTACGTACACCTTTGTATCCAGCCGCTATAAATACATATTACTGCTAGACTAGAGGAATATCAAATAAAATAATGAGCTCTAATTATAATGAAAGGCCGAGTTACACCATTTCTTTTGCATCTATACAACGGCACATACTCCTGAAACATCCTGCTTTCAAATAGAACACAAATTCTCTAATGGAACTCAGAGAATCTGTCTACTGCTGTACAAACAGGCAATTTAGATTAATTTGTGCATTTTTGACAGATCCATACTTGCATTGCCTAGACAACATATATAGGAATTTAAAACCTTATTGGCATGGAAGAGCTTCACCTACATCTCTCACTATAACATATTGCATCGTTTTCTCTTGCAGGTTACTCCACCTTTCTCTACTGTTGACCATTTGGCAGCTGCAACAGAGGAGAAGCTTGCACAAACACCTGGTGCCTGGCAGTGGGCAAGGAGACAATGTGTCAGGCTGAGATAGAAAAAAATGGGAGTTTTGTAGCAGAGGAGCAGTAACTGAGAGCCCCCAGCCCTGAGTGCTCTGAGTTTCCTTTAAGTGGAGTTTGATGAAACAGAAATCCTCCTCAGAGCTCTTCATCACAGCTGGAGTAAACAGCTGAACATGAGCCTCCTAGATGTTTAGTCAACAGGGAGCTGTCTGACTAACATGTTCTAGCTGGAAAAGATGAGATCTTGGAGACCTAAAGATGTAACAGCTCAGGGTGTGGGACAGCAGAGTGACAGACATTTGATGAAGGCAGAGTCCATAAATAGCTGCTTTTAAAACAAAGACCTGTGCTCCTTACATATTAATGACAACCTTGCCATATTTGGATGCCAGAGTTTAATATAACAAGAGCACATCTTTTGAAGAGATTGTAATTTATGCCTAAATCTTTTCTAAATATGGAAGATACAGGTGCCCCCTCAAATCTGAAGAAAAACAAGAGGTCAAGAATGCTGATAGAAGGGGCTGCCAGTAATAACTGGCCTGCTCATTAAAGGAGCAGCAAAAGCATAGGTTGCAAAGCAGGCTATTTCAAGAAGGATATTCCCCATCATTCCTCACTATAAATAAGACTGTTTTTTGTTTTGGTTTTTTTTCTCAAATGTCACAGCATATTAAGTGCCAGGAGAGAATTATTTCAGTGCATGATGAAAAAACAACACAACCCCAAGGAACAAAGTGACTACGTGACAATGCTGTCCATGAAGCGAATTGCAGTTCAGATTCCAGATAATTCAGACTCAAGACTCCTACAGAGAGAAGGCCACTATAGAGGAAAGGCCTTGTGACATTTCACACCTTTCTCATTTGTTTTGGTCTACCTGCACCATTGGTAAATGAAGGTCACAAGAACTTGATTTCAAGTATCCCAAGAAATGCAAGAAAGTTGAGGATCCTAGCAAACCTTCTCAGCCTGAGTTTGTAGTAGGGAGTTCTCTGCCTCAGCATGGCCCCACAAATAGAGGCAGAAGGAAAGGCAACACTGCCAGTACTGCCCCTCTCATAAAATTGTTGCCATATCTTACTTTGATAATACTGCAGCTAATTGCCTCCACAGCCTGCCATCTTATTGATGCTGTGCTTCAAGATGTGATGTCCATGCCAACAGACGTCACAGAGTTGCTGTACCGACACACTGCTAAATTGTACAGATGCAGCCTGCAGCTGATCAGCTCCAGTTGAGGATGCCCCTGCTTACTGCAGAGGGGGTGGGCTAGATGACCTTTGGAGGTACCTGCCAGCCCAGACCATTCTACAAATCTCATAACACGTCTGGCAAAGGGAGATGGCCTGAGATTCTCTCCTGAGCAGTTTGAAACGCTCTTTAACATTCTAACATTCTGTCTTTGAACTGTTGCATGGAACCTTATGAAAACTGTTAGATATAGTATTTAATTTCCACATAAGAAGAAATCAAAATTGCTTTCTGCAGGACTGAAAAGGCCACATAACTACTAATGCCTTACTATAATGCTTCCTATATGCTCAGTGACCTAGAAACAACATAGTGAAATTCACTTGACATGCCTTGCTTTATTTATTTATTTAAGAATGTGGCTGTGTCAGAGCCACTGCTATTCAAGACACAGAATATTTCCAACATGTATTTTCAGGCTTACTAATTCCTTCCATGAACATGATTAATTATGAGATGGCTAAGTCCTTAAGCAGTCCAAGCAACAAATAAAATAGACTTTTGATGGCAAATTATGAATAAATATCTTGTTTGTCATGTTCCAAAATAGACCACAGGCACAGTTGTTTCTCTCACTGATCATTAATTCAGACCAAATTTAAGTATGAATGCTAATTAAAAATCTGTTGGTCTTCACTGCTTCATGACAAAAAAAAAACAGAGCCAAAGGTTGCACTGAACTAATTTTACTGACAAATGCTTGGCATCACAGTCTGCTGAAACTTCAGTTTTAGTGAAAACCTAACAGTATTTTGATCAATTCTGAAATATGCCCAAGCACTTAATTTTGTAAAGCATCTGTTACACCCTGACTCGTCAAATGCTAAATATTTCAAGGCATGTTCTGCTTCTGTTCAGAAAGTTCCATCTATAACATTCAGACATCCTGAGAAGTATGGAAGACAGATATGGATTCTATTCTGCTAGATTATCTCTTGAAAATGAAAATGCTTAGTTATTCTTAATAAAGGTTTACTTCTCTGTGGTAAGAAAGTGGAAATGATTGGATAATCCAGTAGCTGCAATTATTTGTACACCAATGGTAAATTATGAAGCTAACTTCATGCTCACTTCATTGTTATCAGATATCCATTGCCAACTTCCAAGCACAATTCCTGAGAAGCCCACACTGTGGTGTTTCATGGAATGGGTCAGCTTGGAAGAGACCTTAGAGATCATTTACTTCAACCTCCCCACCACGGGTAGGGACACTCTCAACTAGACTCAGCTGCTCAAGGCCTCATCCAACCTGGCCTTCAACACCCCCAGGGAGGAGGCAGCCACAGCCTCCTTGGGCAGCCTGGGCCGGAGTGTCAGCAGCCTCATCCTGAAGAACTTCGAGAAGACCTTGTAGAGGCCTTCCAGAATCTGAGGGGGGCCTACAGGAGGGCCAGGGAAAGACTATTGACAAGGTCTGGTAATGACAGGATGAGGAGGAATGGATTTAAACTGGCAGAGGGGAAGATTGAAACTGGATGTTAGGAGGAAGTTCTTCACAGTGAGGGTGGTGAAACACTGGCACTGGTTGCCCAGGGAGGTTGTGGCTGCTCTCTCCCTGGAGGTGTTCAAGGCCAGGTTGGATGAGGCCTTAAGCGACCTCTTCTAGCGTGAGGTGTCCCTGCCTATGGCACAGGGGGGTTGGAACTGGATGAGCTTTGAGGTCTTTTCCAATCTAAACCATTCTATTATTCTAAGCTCCAGTCTAACCCTGCTCTGCCTCAGCTTCAAACCATTCCCCCTTGTCCTGTCTCCAGATACCCTGAAGAGAAGTCCCTCTGCAGCCTACCTGTAGGATCCCTTCAGGCACTGGCAGGCAGCTCTAAGGTCCTCACAGAGCCTTCTCTTCTCCAGGCTGGACACCCCCGGCTCCCTCAACCTGTCCTCACAGCAGAGGTGCTCCAGCCTTTGGATCACCTTTGTGGCCTCCTCTGGACTCACTCCAAGTGCTTTGTGCCCGGTGTGCTCTGTGTGTTTGCAGAGATGTCCCAGCCCTACTTTCCCCTGCAGGCCCTGGTGAAGAGGAAGGGGCTCACAGATGCCAAGGGGCAAGCCCCATGGCTAGTGGGGGTGTACAGGACTGCTGCAGGTCCAAGGTGCTCTTGCAGTGGGAGTTTGCACAGACACTGTAGCAGATTTCAGCACTAGGCAGATGAAGTCTTAGAGGGGGCTCAGCTTTCACTTGTAAGTGAAGCTATAGCGACTTTTGAAGTTCCAAGGCTAGCACCAATGTGTGCCTTTCATATCACTTTAAAGATGCTTTGTTGAAGATAACAGAAGAAAGTCTCCTGAGACTATGTAGTCTCATGTGTGATTATTATTCAGCAGCATACACTTGCCTAGATCCTGCAGTGAGCTGTATTATAAATCAGTGTTAGTATTCTGCTATCTGACACCTCCTGAAAACTGTGACTGCATCTTCAGGGACAGCCTTTGCTGTACATGATTTATTCAGCTACACTGCTTGCTTTTCTCTTCTCAGAAAGAGCTAGAATGGCGAGACCCTTGTGGCACATTGCTTGATTGGACTTAGATTATTTCAATCTCTTAGCTTTGTAGCTATTATCTTTGTCAATACTCAAAAGATGCCTTAGGAAAAAAAAAAAAAAAAAAAAAAAAAAAGAAATGCTTAAATAAAGGAAGAAAATAGTATTTTCCTTACATGTTAATATAATCTTTGTAAAATTATCTTTTTAGATGCCAAAGCTTCACCTAACAACAACATACATATTTCAAAGATGTTTTAGAAACCGATATTTGACTGAACTCTTAATTACTTTTCCATTGCTGGTTACAGTGATTATATCCCAGTGTACTGCCATCTGTGATGAACTAACTTGGAAGTAATAAAAAAAAGATTAGTGTGGATCTTATTGAACTTGTAAACAATTGCTCATCTCCTCTGGACCAACCCTTATAAAAATTTGTTATTTGTTGGCCTGACATCTGGTTTCTCTTTCTTTTGCAAAAGTTAAGTGGGATGGAGCTACGCCATCTCCCTCAGTTTCACTGCCATGTTAGCCTGGCTCTCAGCCTGGTGTTTGACTCTAACAGCCCTAAGGAGAGGGTCTTGGGGGTGCTGGTGGATGAGAAGCTCAATCTAAGCTGTCAGTGAGATCTTGCAGCCCAGAGAGCTGCCAGAGTCTGGGCCGCAGCAAAAGCAGTGTGGGCAGCAGGGCCAGGGAAGTGATCCTCTCCCTCTGCTCCACAATGCTGAGACCTCACCTGGAGTACTGTAACCACTTCAGGGGGGTTGGAACTGGATGATCTTAACGGTCCTGTCCAACTCTCACTGATTCTATGACTCTAACCTCCCTCGGCCACAGTGCCTACAAGATGGTGCAATGCCTCTGAAAGAAGCAGGGGAAATTCCCAAATGGGAATCCTTCAGTCTTAGTCCTCTATTTTCTGCTACTTCCAGCCAGCTTTGGATTGGAAAGGAGAAGGAATAGCACTCACATTACCAGACACCAGTCTGCACTGGGAAAAGGCATCTACCATCCCAGCTGTCTACTAGCTGGAGGCAGGACCACAACTGGAAACACATTATTGCTCCAGACCATTACACTACAGGATTCTGCTAACTGCTTCCACTTTCTGCTGGACAAGTGGAAAAGATGAGACATTTAAACGCTCGTCACATTAAACTGTTTCTGAGTTAGTTTGTTTCTTGCTCAGAAAGAGCAGAGAGTATGGCTTGGAAGGGCATTTGGTGCCTGCTCCTTACAGGACTGCATCCCTGAAAATTCACGCAGGAAATTCAGGGAAATTCAGTTCAGCCTTGGGTCAGGCCAAGTCTTGAGCCACATCTGCATTGCAGGACATAGTCTTAAATCTTGCACCCCCACCAGCACTGCCCCATCCATGACTGCCACAAATATACATAAGTTCAAGCCCTGCAGGCAGCGCAGACACAGCCATTACATTTGATACCATTGAACTTCCATCAGGCTAGAAGAAGAATCTGCAATAGCTGTGTTTACAACAGGCAGTTTGAAAAGCCAGCACGGCAGTCCATAAAGATGTTTCATATTAGTAAAACAAATTCATTTTTGCAGCCAAACATGGCATTGCATATTGTCGGGAGATGGCCTTTACAAAGGCAATCATAAATCACAAACACCCTTAATAGGATAATACTACCATGAATGTGGAGAGAAATAAGCATCTGTAACCCATAGATTAAAAGAGGCAGCATATTTAATATGAAATAATGTAATGTAATGCCAACATGAGAGGGGAAGATTACAAATTTCTTCAATTAGTCATAGAGCCAAAGCATGAATACAAATATTCAGTATCAGCACTCTGATAAAGTGTATCAGGAAATAGGTCAAAATAAAGCCTGCCAGAACTGCTCAAACAAATGGCAGTAGTGTGAAGATAATGCTTTTTCTCTTTTTACTTTGGATATACAATGAAGATCTTGAATTCTGTCTGCATTGAAGCTATCGATCAAATAACTTTGCTGTCTGTTACATTCCTCTTATTCTGCTATTATGAGACTAATTCTTCCAAGACATCCGAAGCCTACCCCCCATTACTCTTTCTGCTTGGGGTGGGGAAGGAATGGGATGCATCCTGCCATATAACAGCTAGTATTGCAAGCTAGAGGAACCTTTGGGAGATCTATGTTTAATAATTAAACTCTGACTGATCAGTAAAAAAATAAAATAGCACAGCCTGAGGCTCATCTTACATAAAAAACTTTATAATCCATTTCTTCTTTTGTGTGTCTTCTGTGGCCACTATTATGCAGCAGCCAAGTGTAGGGAGTGCCAAAGATAACTGTGACTTGGTAAACAGACTGGTTGGCTCCAGCTTTTTCTGTCAGCTGACTGACTTTCAGTTGCACATCTTGTAAGGATCACAAATTCCCTAAGATGCATGCACTGGCACAGTTTTGTGAATCTACAATTGTCACACATTCTCATTAACAA
>VWZI01008677.1:1041262-1398695 GCA_013396835.1 Psilopogon haemacephalus | reverse complement strand
GAAATCAAATTCCATAGCATGAAAGCCCAAAGTATTGTATGATGGAAGCAAACTCAAGCAGGTTTCTGTCAGTTAACGCTCAGGATGCCATCTTTCAGTATTTTAAATGCAAAGTGCACATAGCTAAGTGACTCTGTAAAGAGCAGCACTCCAAAAGAAACTTCTGCCCATGCCATCTATGCTCTATTCAGTATCAGATCATCAATAACTGAAAAACATTTAGTGGCAGCAGCAGTTTGAACATCAGTTGGTGCTGATACTGCCCATTGGGTATTAGATGCTTTTGCCTTTCAGTGATCAAGGACTTGAAGGTCTTCAATGTGCCAGCAGAGCCAGCACCTGCCTGCTCACTCCACAGCATTACTGGCACTCCTGAAACAAAGTTCTGCAATTTTTCACCCTTGTTCTTCTCAGCAGTTGCTGCTAATGAAAATGATGATCAAGAGACCTGTGTTAAGTTACAATAGGGAACTGAGATAATAGCAGGAATTTCAATACTCAAGCTGTTTAAAATAGTTTTGGTTAAGTTAATTTGCAGATTATTATGCATTTCAGCAATGGGAAAACCCCCCAAAAAGCCTATAGCTTTCAGAAGATTCAGCAACGATTTTATCATGGAAGTGTAGAACTGGGGGGCTCACATTTTATCTTGTTAAATATATCCCAGTGTACTACAATGTACTCTGGACTGACCTTGTATTTATGCTTCAGAAGATCATGTGTTTTAGAAAGCTTGTTTTGTAGGCTTCCATTTAACCCAACCCAAGGTGACAAAGAAAGCATCACCAGCAATGGATCTCCAAGAAGTGACATTTTTTCAGGCCAGGACTCTGCCTTTTAATGCAAGTCATTCTTATCTACCATACAATCAAGCCTAATTTATTATATAAGCATTGGTTTCTTTAGTTTAAGAATCATTTTCCATCCTAACCCCTGAGAGATGTCTTGCTGAAGATCAGCCAGATTAGCTCTATTCCACTGGAACTGCTTAAGAATATACTTCCCTTATCAAAGCAAAATCTCCTGAACTAGACACATTATCTTTTTGTAAAGCCTGTTTCTCATTTATGCATTTGTGTGATGTAATTCCATCTCTCAGTTGTTTGTACTTAAATTTGATATGGCATTAGTAATTTCATAGGTGAAATCTTTTTGATGTGGAAGATATTTAGAATTTAGGGAGATACATTTTCTAGGTCCACTGACTTCAGCATATGTTACAAGTATCTGTTTCTATGTCACACCAACCAGCCATTTAATCTCTTAGTATTGAAAAAACCTCTATCCCTACTGAAAACTGACATTTCTCCTATGTAATGTTTTCACATGTAGTGCTTTTTTCTCCACATAGCTCTGAGATAGCCTGATAATTAGCACGTACCAAAAGCATTGCTGGCTATTACCAAAAATAGGGTTCCTTTCAATATGCTGAAGGCAACAGTTACTGACAGAAATTAACTAGCTGCTTAAATCTTTGTGATATCTTTCACATTTTAAGAGATACAGCACAGTGCAATTTTTAGTTGCCCTTTTTTAATCCTTTTTTTTCTCTCTGATCCTTATTTATGCCTAATGTTAGGGGATGTTTCATACTCAGTTCTGATTAAAAGCCTTTGAAAGCATTTCTCTTAATTTAGCCTGTGTTTGTTGTTTTGCTTTCTTATTTTTCCCTAACTGGTTTTAAATATAACACATGATTTAGCAATGTATGGGAAGAAAAGCTATTTATAGATGCTCCTCCTAATACACTTTGAAGTGCTGCTTTTTTTCTTTAATTCTTGTAGTTCTCCAGCTGTGAAACAATTTTCTTTTTCTAAAATATTATAGAGCCTCAGAACTACAAGCACAGAATAAAAGGCAGACGCTACTCTCAATTCCCAGCTACTTTGCCCTGGAATGCTGTAGTTACAAGACTCACACACAACATGATTCAAAGTGTGTGTTCAAGGAAGAAAATGGAAGTGACTTGAGGTAGATGAGAATTACCAATTCTTTAAAGGGTTTCCTCCATGCTCTCCTTTGAGAAAAGGTTTGTTGTAGTAAAGACTGAAGCTCACTTGCAAGAATAAGAGCAGCTTTTTCCTTTAAAGGAGCTCATGCCCCAGCTGAACAGTAACGCAAATCCACCCTGACTGCAATGAATTGCTTCTCAGTATTGATGCACTGGCTGCTGACCATTTTATGTATTGGTCAGTTTGAATTCTGCAGATCAGGTTGTGAGGGAAAGTATTGTTAAGTGCAGAGTAAGGCTGACATGTATTTCTGCCAGAAGAAGAAAAAGCAGGGGAACACACTTGGATTGTTATGAACTATCTCTAGATTACCCAAATTTGCATTGCCTGATACTCCATCCAAAAGCTTTGTGCAATGAACTCAGCATTTCTGAGGAGCACTATTTGTTCTTTTATTGAAATGTTGCCATCAGAAAGCATAGTTTGTTCCCATCCATAATTCAGAGTTCCCTTCAGAAAAGGCAGAAGCTGACTGTTCAAATATATTGAGGCTATCATAGCCTGCAGCACCTGCTGCAATGCATTATTGATATTCAGTAGTGGCACTGACGCATTTCTCTGAGCATATGCTTTGCTCTCTGGTGGTGAACTCCAAATGGAAAGACATTTCCTCTGGACTTTCTTTTCCTGATCCCTTCCCCAGATGGATACTTGAAAAGAATGACCTCTAAACAACTCTTAAATTGAGACTGAAGTGTTTTGAGAAAAACTTCATAGCTTTCTTATTACTATTTATTATATATTTTTCAAAATGTCTTTACGTTTTCACTACCTATCTTTAACTTTGCTCCACAAGGGAAGAGAGACAGTTCAGAGGGAGTCAGCAAGGCTGGCACAGTTGCGTCCTCAGTGCACTCGGGATCCTGGCAAAGCTCTTGTAACAGCACAATCAGTTTGTACTGGTGGGGTAGTTTCTCTACACCCTGTCCAGGCTCTCTGAGGTCTATCCTAACACTATCAGTTTTCGATATTGTTAGTCAGTGTTTTCTTTTGGGACTAAAAGGAATTTTCCTTCCACTTGCATTAAAGTAAGACAGTTCTGCTTCCAGAATGAAGTTCAGTTTATTACTGATTGAGAACCACCTGGCCTGTTGGAAAAGCAATTCAGGTTGCTAACAGAATATGAAGTGCTCTATACCAACTGGGGCTGGGTCTCATTAAGACTTTGCTCAAAGGAAGTCTGCTGGCTATTCTTAGTCTCTTAGATTACATCACTCATGACATCAGCATTACAACAGCAAAAGGCACAAGCAGAAATGCAGAAATGAATCTATAATATGTAATTTATTGCTGCAATTTTTAGATCCCAAGTTAGTTAATTTTAAAAAAAGCTACTGGGTAATTATTCTGTGGTTTGGGTTTTGTTGTTTTTTTTTTTGTTCTTGACTGGAACGATGAATCATTAAATAAGTGAGAGCTTGAAGACACCATGCTGAGGAGAATTGTCTAGCATCAGTAAGCAGAGAAAAATCTGATTCTGAGAGCAGTCTCATCAGTTACTACATAATTCAAATGGAAGTTGGATAATCCTAAAGGGTTTTAGACTCTCATCTACGCGGCGCCGTTACTCATTCTCAACACATTTCATGGCAATTGAAGGCCACTTTTATGCTCTCAGATAAATTTAACAGGATCCCTGTGATTTTACTTTTATGTAAATATGTATGCCCACAACTATTTTTGTGTAGCATGAGCTCTCAAATCCTGCACCAACTACTTTTAATGCCAATGGATCCATTCCTCTCACTCCTGCTTACTAATCAATCTCTAATTACCATTGGCAAAGCCGAGACTCAGAGATTAACCACACTGAGAACAAATATTTTCATCAACTTCTGTTTTAACCTTCAATACCAGGGGGCAATTAAATTTCTGAAGTATGACCCTTGTCTTCCTAACCCTGTGCCCACATCTCCTATAACCACTGTTTGCTCTCACCAGGCTTCCTCTTCACTGAAACCCTAATGACTAATTTCATGCTTGAAGTGAAAAGCAAACTCCCTGGGTGAATGGCAGCAAGCACATCAGCTTTGAAAAGCTTACAGTACTTACTTTGAAACCCACCCAGGGAAATAACTATTTTGGTTGAAGCAATAAGCTGTACATTACTGCCAAAACAAAGCTGCTGCCAGGTTAATACACTGACATCTAGTCAGAAAAACAGAACTTTCATAAGACAGTGGGAAAGGTTTCTGATTTAGTACAGAATGCAAGACAGGAACACTACAGACAATTAAAAGATTTCATAGAATGGTCTGGGTTGGAAGTGATATCTGAAGGTCATCTAGTGCAAACCCTGCTGCAGTCAGCAGGGACATCCTCAACTAGACCACTGTTAGACATCTCATGACACCTGTTTATGTTCTCAGCATGTCAAAAAGAAGCAGCAGAGATGAGTTTAATTTCTTACAAATATTCCAGATGCACAAAACAATGGACACAGAATAGTGAATGGTTGTGAAGTACCAAAGTCTGATGATAGATAGAAATATACAGTCATGTAAAGGTTGAAAGCCTGCCCAAGCTGACTGCCCAACAGTTTTAGCAGCTCTGTGACTGGATACTCACAGTGCTGCAGCCCAGGAAGAGTGACACCACCTCAGACTGAAAGCAGTTTACAGAACATGTGTTCTGTCTGGCAAGGATGAAGTGACAGGACAGATCAGATGCAACTAATCTAGGGCTTAGTCTTTGAATTCTGTTACTACTTATCCATGTCACAACTACCAAAAAAAAAAAAAAAAATTCCGCCCACAGCTGTGTGCAGAAAAGTCCTGTGTTGGCCTTATAAAAAGGTGAACAAGAAGATGGCCAAAAGTTATACATTTTGTATGTAGATACAGTGCCCAACTTAAAATCTGCAACTAAGCTGTGTATTACAGGCAGACACAAATGGGTAAGCATTGTTAAACATCAGCACTGGATTTGCTGTCGTTCCTGCCTCAAAAAGAAGATCTGAACCAAATGGGAGTGCATTTGTGGCTTATCCACTCTCTGTCAGGAAACCCTAAGCAACAACTAAAGTAAAGAACTGATAAAATCTTTTTCAAGACTGTGTCTTGTGGAGTGGATTATGAGGCTGACCTCTCACAAAGGCCTCCACAGCAATTGGAGGTGGCTGAACCACAAATGCATCCCTATCATGAAACAATTTTCAAAATTCAATAGTCTGTGGAGTTAGTACCTTTAAAGGAGTTTTTTAGTTGGGAAACAAGAAATAGTGGCACAAATACTGATGTGGCTAACAGCAGTGCCTGTAGGGTGGGTGTTTATTTGTCCAGCTACATCAGCCTGCTGAGACACAATGGTCTGGGTGAGAAGTGCTTCATGGGCTGTACTCTTTCTTGTTGCTGGTGTCTTTCTACCAAAGGCTACATTCAGAAAGTAGCAAATAGCAGCAAAAAAACGACTTGTGAAACACCTCAGAGCTACACAGGCTTTAGAGGCTTTTTTTTTTTTTTTTTTTTTTTATTNATTTTTTTTTTTTTTTTTTTTTAATGGGAAAAGCTCTGCTCACACAAATAGCTCTTCTGGTTTATGGTGTTAGCAAGTTTCTGATAAAATGTCTTGAACCCATTCAAGATGTGCTAGGCTAAGGCTCAAACTGGTATGTCTGCTTTAGGATAGATGTCCTCCTCTGCCTTTATTTCCCTAGCTCTTGCTTCCTCTCACCTGTGCCAAAGTGACAGGATTGTGGGGCTATCCACAGGAATGCATTAACATAGAAAGCTATTTATAGTCCCGGGCTGTAAGTGAGCTTTCTCATAATGAAGAAGGAATAAGTTCATCTCTTGTGAGCAGACTACATAAAATGTCATCTCTATTATTCTTGTTCCCTTACAGATTTAAGAGAAATGAGTCATAGTTTTGAGTAAATGGAATTACAGGTGACTGCAGTGATTATAGGTTTATTACTGCTCAGCCTATCAGCTTTCTGATTAAGATTCATCGGCTCAATGGACTAAGAAATCTCATTAGGTATTTTCCTTATAAGCAGTACATTTTTACAGGAAGGCATGATGTCTCAACCAGATGAAACCAAAAAGGCTTCTCTCTGGCAGAGTTCTGCTTAACTTTTTATTCTGCAGCACACAAAAAAAGGAGTTTACAGTAATAGTGCTCTATTGTGTAGCACTGAATCATCACTGGCACACAGACAAAACCCATCAGACACCAAGGGAAGCTTCACTGTAAGGATCTGTTCAAAGTAACATGCTAAGGGAGTGTCCTAAGCAAGGGTGGAAAGTTTTGTACACCAGCTCCTGACATAACCAGGAAATTCTCCAGTGGTCATTTAATCCATTTAGTTTCTGCCTTTATGGTGATGCCAAGTAAACTTCTTGGTGCCAGCAATCTGGTCAATGACTACAGAGCAGATGCCTAGAATAAATCAGGAAAACAAAACACCTGCATCAATCTGTCATTCCAGAGACAGGCTGAGACCAAATACAATCCATTTTGCAGAATTTCTGCATTTATGTTTTCTAGATAGACCCTTTCTTGTTCAGAAACATGCACAGAACCACCTCCACATCTACTTATTATTATGAATGCATTTCCTGCTTATTGCTATAAAACTGGTCATTAGTTTTCATTAACAAATAGAACCAGAAACAAAGCACACTCAAAGCAGGGAGTTAATTTGTCTTATAAAAGTTGGCACCATAAAATGAAGCAACCTCTCCACATACATTAATCATTTGGCTCAGGGCATAATGCCATGAATTAGGAAAATATGCTTAATTTGGTGGTGCTCTAGCTCCTTTCAGTGGATCTCAGTCCATAATGGAATAATTAGGGTTACAGATTAAGTACTTAAATTACCTTTTTACCACTTTTCCCTGTCTTCCTTGTGGCTTTTATTTTTTGTTGGTTTTTTTTTTTTCCTTTCTAACTACAGTCAGAGTTGTATATGATTTTGATCTGCTGTTCAGATGTATTTATAAAGTGTCAGATTTTATTTATTTGTTTTTAAGGTTTAGGTAATTATTGTAGCAGTCTGTTTTCTTTCAGTTTTCCAGTCAAACACAAGCTTTTGTAAGACTCCGAATTCTAACTGGCAAAAAAATCAATGCAATACACATCTGATCTCAGATGAACAGA
The DNA here is from genome assembly GCA_013396835.1 of Psilopogon haemacephalus. NCBI lineage: Eukaryota > Metazoa > Chordata > Aves > Piciformes > Megalaimidae > Psilopogon > Psilopogon haemacephalus. Next base: position 1,391,580 of record VWZI01008677.1, on the reverse strand, counting down.
AGGAGAGTAAGAGGATTTATATTGCAAGAGCAAGGAATATTTTTATTTGCCTTTTCCAACAACAGATTTTCGAGTGAGTAAGCTTCATTCAACTGCCTACTGTGAAACTCCTCAGCCATTTTCTCTAATGCCCTGTAATCCACTTTGTGCATAACATTTGAAATACCAGAATGGCAAACACGGAACCTTGGAAGGATAACAGAAACCTAAAATCTCAAAGTGTTTTTCATCTAGATCCTCCCACAAAGCATAGAGGAAAGCATCATAACACCACCACGTGCACTACAGGGTTATGCAACATACAAAATAACAAGGAGATTGGTTTGAAGGACCAGAGTTTAACAGCCACGTTGACCACTCATAAAAGCAGAGCATGCATTGGGTTGGGAGGGACCTTTACAGGTCAGCCAGCCTAACCACCCCTGCAGTGAGCAGGGACCAGATGAGATTGCTCAAAGCTCTGTTTAACCTCACCTGGAACGTTTCCAGGGATGAGACATCTACCACCTCCCTGGGCAACCTGGGCCAGTGTTTTACCACCTTCATTATAAACAAATTCTTCCGTGTATCTAGTCTGAACTCACCCTCTTCAGTATAAACCCATCATCTGTGCCAGAGAAATCCACACATACACTGCTCTGAAGACCTCCACAGCCTCTGCTACCTCCATTCTCCCAAGTAATGCTAGCAAGACAAGAGCAGGGTGTTCCCTTTCAGACTCCTGCTCCAGCAGCAGGTTAACATAACAGAGTCCTAGGTTTCTATTTATGTTTTCCTTAAAAGTCGACAAGCATTAATAATTCATTTCACAAATCAAATTTGGATGCCATCATGAATGATGTCACCTTCAGAAGCAAAAACACTGAGTGACTTCCATTACATACTTGGTAAGTCCTCATTCTGTCTCAGTTTACACATATCATGAGCTGTCAAACCTCATTTCCTGCCACCTCCTTGTCAGAGCTCTGCTTGATGTCGGATATCAAACAATGCCCTTGAAGCTCACGCCGCCGCCTTTTTACTTCTCCTAGGCAGTGCTCCCTCCACCTTCTGGAGGATGCAAGAAGGGTGACATTTGTGGGTTTGCATCAAACAAAGTGAGCTAATCCAGCTACTCATTTGTAAACAGTTTGTTTAAACAGCAACCCCAAATGATTAAGCACTAAATAAACAAATAAACCTGCAAACAGCAGAAATTTCTGCTCCTTCTGTCCTTGAACTACTTTCCACAAACTTGGCAATTGGCAGTAACTTTGTTCTGGTTATAAGTTATTGGATGGGATCGTTTTGCATATAAATTCACCTTTACTTTTAAATTTAAATATACTTTAAATGGTATATTCAGTGAAGCAGGCTCAAACATTTGCCACCAGCACTGCTGAGAAAGTGTCACTTAAAAGAGCAGATTCTGACAGAGCTGTTTTTTTGGAAAGTGACAGTGTACATTTCCATGAAGTATGTCAGCTTTCTTATAACATTCCAACTATTTCTACCTTCTCAAGTACACCATTTAAATATATACAATTTATATATATATATAAAAAATAATATTTTTTTTTTAAATAGAAATCTCATAATCACAGGATTTCAGGGGATGGAAGAGACTGTGAAAACTCATCCAGTCCAAGCCACCTGCCAGTCTAGGATCACTTAGACTAGATCACACAGTAAGGCATCCAGGCAAAAGCAAAAAGGGAATAACTTGGAACCAACAAATTAATGAATTTAGGTGAGTATTGTTGTTGATTCTGCTGGCTGGAACAAAGGAAACATTATATGAAACTTCATTCACAGAAGACACCTTTCAGCAATGGAACTGCCCAGACACCTTGACTGTATTGTCACAGATGCAACAGCATGGAGTAGACTTGGAACCTCCAGTGAAGCTACACCAATTGAGATGGGCTGAGAATCCAGCCCCTTTTTCTAAGACTTCCAATTAACCAGTTCTAATACAGCACAGGTGCAGCAGATGTATCTGCGGAACTTCAGACCAGGCTTTGGGTACAGAGAATTAGTAACACCTCATTGTGACATTATTTCCAGATGTCTGAAGGAGCTGAAAAGAAAGCTAACACGTGATGAGAGATTGCAAACGTGGGTACTTGAAATATGCAGCAGGAAATACACCAAGTCTTAGAAAAAGGAACATATCCTAGGAAAGCCATAATAGCAGAAGAGACAAAATCTGCATGGGAGTATTTTTAACACTGAATTGTTCTACACATTCCCCCAGCTGAGAGGCAAGTATATAGTCTCCTCCCTCACAATTTAGGTTAGAAAATGGTATCACATGTGGATCAAAACCCTAACAACCAGTACACTCCACCTTTAAAACATGGAGAGGAATTGGTACCAAGCCATCAATTAAAATTCACCAATTCTGTTCCACTAGTTCAGTGGAACAGAAAGAACTTATTTTAAATTGCTCTCTGCTTTGCAGAAGCCAATACTTGGCACACCACAGTGCTGTGCTTCTCATCACTCTTTGCAGAACAACTCTCTTGATGCACCAATCCTGATTCTCCCACTCAGCTCTGAATCACAGAAGTGCACAAGTTTTATGCTGCAGCTGCTGGTGATGCAGCTGCAACTCATAAGGTCTTAAGTTATATCCTAGTCTTGCTGGAGTTACAAGCTCAGAGCTCCTGAACAGAGTTATTTTCATTTCAAAGAACCTATATACCTGCCACTGAAGATAACTTTGACATATATCCTATAGGATCTGGTATATGTCCTTATTGGTACACTGCCACTGGCATGTTGTAAGAAACATGCACCTATATATAAAAGCTTATTTCCTGAAATGTATGGAATACAACAGGAAAAGGACATAAGATGACCTTTGACTTCAAGTGAGAGGAAGTAACAGGCAAAACAGGCATCTACCTCCTGACAGCAATATGATAGAGAGGATTCTGCACTTGTCCATTGTGCTGCCAGGATCATGCTCAGGTATTTGATCAGCCCTCTTGTCTACCATTCAAAATATGTTTTGAAAGTGAAGAGGAAAATGTTAAAAAAACCCAGAGAAGTCTGATTAGAAGGTGACAAGTACAATTCTTCTCTAATTCATTCAGGGCTAGATCCATAGGACTAGGAGACAGACTAAGGCAAGATTTTCTATGGAAGGGAATCCTATTAACAGTTAAGAAGTCTTTGATTCTTCTATGCCTGCATTGTACTAATAAAAATTGGTCCATGTACTAACTCCAAAGGGAGCCAGATGCTGACAAGAGGTAAAAGCTTCATAAATGCCAGTTGCAACACTTCCCAGTGCTACTGTTTGATCTGAAATTGTTTGGAAGAGCAGGGAAACCATGATGGACATGCACTTGAAAAGTCTATGGATCACATTAGAGAGAACAGTTAGAGGCCAAGCAAGAGTCAGAGACAATACCATGTGCAGCTTCTGTGTTGTGCATAGATTTATTGTGCGTTATCTAAAGAAAATCTAAGCAAGCTTTAGTAATCTTATTTCTAGATTATGCCTCTGAGCTGCTGCTTTGTGGCTTTTTCTGGAGAGGTTTTGAGGTTTGAAAAGTTCTCCCAGGTTCTCCCCATATGAGTTTCAAGCAAATAACCATCTGACACATTTTAAGAGGTGACCTAATTTAAGATCCCTTGTGAACCATTAATTAATTCATCATGTTGATTTATTCCATCCATTGCCTGCTTTGTCTATTCCCATTACTTCCTAAGAAAATTAAAAATTCTTTTAATTATTAAAGACTGAAGAAGTCTTATGAAGTCTTTAATTTATTAAACTATTTTTCATGGATTACAAATACATCATACACAAGTGACTGCTCTATATAAGATCCAATAGAAAGATAATTCAAGCCTCTAGTGTTCTAGAGGAATCCACTCAAAGACTGCCTAAGCACATCCTCTATCACCATTTCCCACCACTGTTCATGACATGTCAGACTATAGCTGAGAAAAGCAAGCTTTGGCAGAGGGGCTGTGATGCCTTAAACAAGCTTCAGCACACTGTAGAACAAACTATGAATTTCTGACTGCCCACTAACTGGGACATGTTATTAACACTCCATGGAAACGACTTCCTAAGCAAGCTGCATTTTTCAAGCATCTGTTGCTTAGGTTTCAAAAGTCAGCACCTTCCAAATTTCATTCAGCTGGACAGCAAGTGCAGTTGGAAGGGTCTCACAACAGAAGTGCAAGTGGGCCTAGTATTTCTCTGAGCTGCTAAGCTCAGAGAGCTCCCCTAAGCAAAGAGTTTAATTCTTCTGTGATGATAGCTGCTTCCCTAAAAGGAAGGGAAAGGCAGAAAAGCACAGCTGAAACTAAAGATGTCTCTTCCTAACACCAGCAGTCTACACTATAGATACTCGTCTATCTATGTGACAGAGAGGAGCTATAGATAGCAGGATGTTTACATTAAGAGGTAAACAAAGCATATTGGTTCTGTGAATTAATTGCACTTCTCACTTTAAGCTTTCCTTCAAGCTGTTCAACATGTTAGAACCTTTGTTCTTCCTGACAGATATCTGGCCCTCACTGCTGTTGAAAAAAGTTAGATTTGGGAAATGAGTGGATTCTAAAGGCTCACAGGCTCAGAGTTTTTTCTAATGGCTTAACTTGATGATTCTGCAAAGACTGCATTCAAAAGGAGTAGTTATGGAGCATTGCGAAGCAGAAACCAGAGATCTGATAGACCTTGCATGATCCCATGAAGCTGAGGTTTCTCAAACTTTCGACTGCACAGAGGCTGTAAAATACCCCAACATGAAGATTTGCATGAAGCTTACAAATCAGAATTTAGAATCTTCTACATGCAAAGGGCAGTATAAAAAGTTGAGTTCTAAATATGCTATGCTGTTGAAGCACACTAAGCCTTTGGAGTATGGCCCCATTAAACAGCCTCCATATGCTAACATGTCCTAAATTATCCAACTTCTCTTCTCTCCTCTGTAGTCTTGAGTGGGAGCACCCACACTCAAGCTAACACAGTTCCTCACATTTGCTGAACGTCTCTACATAGATAAGCAATGCCAAAAAGAGGCTGAGGATTTGTAATTTATTCCTGTACTCAGTTCTGAGAGTCCAGATTCCAAGACTCAAGAGTTTTAACATTGATAAAGTAGTTACAGCATACAACTACCATTTTACATGAAATTACTTTTTTGCTTTTTCAACATTCTCCTCTTGCCATAAGGCACTCCTAGCAGCAGCTGAGATAAATGTTCAGAACAAAGGTGATATGTCACCCCCTTTCTTTCCAAACCAAACGATCAATAGATTAGGTGATGGTGAGCACAGAATCACAGAACGGTAGGGGCTGGAAGGGACCTCCAGACATCATTGAATCCAACCCCCTGCCAGAACAGGGTTACCTAAAGCAGGTGACACAGGAATGCATCCAGGTAGGTTTTGAAAGTCTCCAGAGAAGACTTCACAACCTGGTAAGTTGTTTTTTGTGTGTGTGTGGTCTGAGGTTTTCTTCCTCCTTCAGTGGGTTTGGTTTTTTTACATTTTCATCTTTGTTGTCAGAAATAACAAAGTCTCTTCTGTCTTCCATATAAACCCTGAGATCTGTCCCTTCCTTGCACAGCTATTTCTGCTCTGAGACCACAGCCTAGTGCAGGCGTAAAAAAATTGGGATCAGCAGTGCTGAAACAGACTGAGGAGCAATATGCCACAGCCAAAGCAATCCCTGCCTACCGTTGGAGAAAGACACAAGAGACAAAAGGATCCTGTCTTTCATGTTCCATCTTTTGACACCAAAATACACCTTAAATGTCCAAGAAAGATGTGGTCTGTGCAGGTCTCTAAGAGTAGCTCAATGTTTGCTCTTTGGTATTTAAAATTGGAGACAAGAAATCTTCTAGTATTTATTTAAAACAAACCTGCTAATTCTGTTCAGTTACTTGCCAGATGCTGGATTAGAGGGAATGCAAAGTCCTAAAGGTATCCAGTGCCAGGTAGAGTCCCTATCTCACAATACTCATGCTTGGTTTCTGAAGAAAATAAAATACGGAGATTTTGTCTATCTATCCCTTCTTTCCTCTAGAAACAAAGGATGCCAAAGATCCAAAATTTCAATAGCTTTCAACACATTTTAAGGATGAGCGCACATGTTTACGTACAATTATTTATTATTTCCCCCCCACAATTAACATAATATTAGTCTGTGTTTTAAAAATCAATTTGGATTTCAAAAAACCATTAATTTCTACACAGAACCTCTCTAACTGTAAATAGCAAATGCTTCTCAGTGTTGGTATGGTGAACTGTTCTCCCAGTCTTTGCAAAAGCTGACAGCTAAAAACAAAAAAGGGGTTTTCATAACTTACCAAACCGGAGAGACTGCTTATATGCAGCTGACTGGAATTCTAGTAAGGCAGACTCTGGAATAGGCTCCCCAGGGAGGTTGGGGATGCCTCCTACCTGGAGGTGTTCAAGGCCAGGGTGGATGAGTCTAGTTGAGAAGTGTCCCTGCCCATGGTGTGTAGGTTGTGATACATTATCACTGAGGCCCCTTCCAACCCGAGCCATTCTGTGGCTCTATGATTTTGCAAGGCACATATAGCAGAATACACACTTAGGTGACCCAGAGGAGATCCAAGTTTCTAGATAATCAATTTACAGCCATGTTCTCTTCAGAGCAAATATGATGATTTGAGATGCTACAGTTGTGGTTTTTCCTTGCCGTACACTGACACTCATTTTAATGCCAAAATTATAGCCTTGTTTCTCAGGGAACAGGAATAATGCTCCCTAGCCTCAGCCAGTTATTGTTTTAAATTACAGCTGAAGTAAATCTTTGTAGCATGCAACAGCATCTCTCTATTTTGATTTTATTAAGCATATTAAAAATGAAAATATCATGATCTGTTCCAAGAGTTTATCTGGAATGTCTTCAACATTCTGTTCTTTGGTGAAATTAGTCCTAAAGCTTTCAGATGACTTTAAGTTTGTTTTTCCCTGGCGTGCCATATTGGCCTGCTGCCAGCCCTTTCCAGTGGGAGATTTTGTCAGTTTTGCTTTTCCTACCAAAACGGAGAGATACGAATATGAAAAAGCAAACAAACCTTTTGTCAGCCAAAACTGCATTTTGATGTACCCCAAAGAGATTTTGAAAAATCACATTCCCTAAATGTAAATCAGTAACCATAGCAATATAGATTAGTAGAGCTTAGCTTTATTAGATTCAAAATTGTCCTCCAGGTAGCAGCAGGCTGCCACTTGTCACCCTTGGCCTTTCTTTCTGCCAGACTGAGAGAAGTCAACCTTTCCTCAGAGCCCATGTGCCCATGAGTAACCTCTCCACAGCTCTCCACAGCCTTCACTGTGATTTTTCAACATTGCTCTTGAACTTTGTTCTGAGGATGTTCCCAGCACTCAGTGAAGCAGCACAGTAAGTTCTCTTGCTCTTATTTTCACAGAACAGTAGGGGTTGGAAGGGACCTCCAGATGTCACCAAGTCCAACCTCCCCCCTCCCCCTCAAAGCAGGATCATCCAGGGCAGGCTGCACAGGAATGCATCCAGGTGGGTTTTGAAAGCCTCCAGAGGAGGAGACTCCACAAAATCTCTGGGCAAGCCTGCTTTGTGGCTCTGGCACTCTCACGTTATTGTGTATTTTTGTATTATTTGTACATTTTCTTTGCCACTCGTGATGCAAGCTATATTAAAACCAAGCAAGTGCAGGAGCTCTTCTTTCCCAGAGAATCTTTTACTCAGAAATGTTTGTAATGAGTTAGCCAATGACACAGAGAAGTGGCAACATTTCTATCCTAATGGTGAATATTTTCCAGTTTAGCTCAAGTCTGGCAGCAACTGGAAGGAACAGAGAGACATTTAGACTGAGAATACCTCAATATGTACTTCTACTATGTAAACAAAAATAATTAAAAGCCATTTCTTCATTTTGCACAGTGCTATGTAGTGTGACATTATCTAATTATCCAGGAAAAGCTGCATCTGTGAAAAGCAAAAACCAGAAGGCAGCAGAAATATATAGCTATGCTGAATATACTTAAGCTCTTTGAACTTGCAGAGATCTCCTGTTGAATTTGATTATGTCCAAGCTTCCAGGGAAATGCTTAGCCACAGGCTAAAAAGTGCCTGAAACAGATTAGACTATTGTATAAGATCAGATCCAATAACAAAGACTTTTAAGACTCTTCCTTTCACATTCCAAAATGTAAAAGCAAACTAAATACATAGACTGTATTTTCACGAGATATTGCAATGCTGTTGGTGTTTGTTTTTTTCTCACTGTTCTGCTTAAAAAAAAAAAGAAATCACAGTAAGCTATGGTTTTGCATACAGCTATAAGCATAACTGTTGATCTCTTAGATATTGTAACAAACAAAATATATCTGGCAAGATAGTAGAGCTCCATTCATAGAATCCTAGAATAGTTCATGTTGGAAGGGACCTTAAAGATCATCTCCTCCTACATCTCCACCATGGGCAGGAACACCTTTCCACTAGACTCAGCTGTTTAAGGACTTATCTAACTTGGCCTTCAACACTGCCAGGGAGAAGGCAGCCACTGCTTCTCTGGACAGCCTGTTCCAGAGTCTCACCACCCTTGTCCTGAAGAGCTGCTTCCTAAGATCCAGTCTAACTCTGCTCTCCCTCCACTTCAAACCATTCCTCCTTGTTCTGTCTCTAGACACCCTTATGAAAAGTCCCTCTGCAACCTTCCTGCTGAATCCCTTCAGCTATTGGAAGGCAGCTCTAAGGTGGCCTTGGAGTCTTCACTTCTCCAGGCTGAGCATCCCCAGCTTCCCCAGCCTAGTCCCACAGCAGAGGTGTTCCAGCACTTGGATCATCTCTGTGCTCCCCTGTGGACTCACTCCAACAGCTCTGTGTCCTTGTGATGGGGACATCAGAACTGGAGGCAGTATTCAAGGTGGGGTCTCACAGGAGCACATGGTTCTACATAAAAACCTAAGGAACATACTAACTGCAAGCAAGATAGGTAAGATGCACAGAAAACTTCAGGGTTGGTTTTTGCTCCATACCCCTAGCAAATTACATATGCACCTGTTAAAACTATGTTTATTAATTATGATCAACTATAGCAGAGGTAAATATTTCCATAAAAAATTAAAAGTTAGGCAATACTGAATTCCAAATTAAACCTCCCATGTAAATAAGTCAGTGTCTCAATACCAATTTCTGTATAAAGATCTGCTTTTGTTAAACAAAATGTAAGATGCTAATATGTTCAAAGCCTGGGCACTGTCTGAAAGACTGATGTGTGGAGAAAACAGGAGTATGTAATTCACAGTGAACGGCAGAGCTAGGGGGTAGTGTGTGGATAGAGATTTTAAACTTGCTCTGCTCCCTGTGTGTCTTCCTGCAGCTTATCTCAATGGATACAGCCTCACACGCACTTGTACAGCCATAATCTGAGACTGTCAGCACACAAAAAACCTCCAGTGAACCCCAGGGATAACTGAAAAGGTTCTGCATCTCTAAGGGTTTTAGCCATCTACCTCATTATGGGAGATTGTTGCTGACTCTTTGAAGAACTAACTGCAATTTAACAAGTAATTTTACAGTATAATAATGTAACACTGGTGCTCTATCATAATGAAAAATCTCTATCCATCTTGCTGCTCTAAACAATTAAAAGATCTAAAGCAGCATTTCCTTTGTCTGGATGTCATTGGTGTCAAGGTCAAAACTCCTTTTGCTTCAGCAGGCTCAGAGTGAATAATATAAGGAGAGAGATATTCCTTCATGTTTTCTGCTCTGCTATTAGGAACTTAGACAAAGTGTTGCAGAATTAATTGAAATACAGAATCATAGAATGGTTTGGGTTGGAAGCGACCTCCAAAGGTCATTCAGTTCAGCTCCCCTGCAGTCAGCAGGGACATCCTCCACTAGAGCAGGTTGCTCAGAGGCTTCTCAAGCCTTACCTAGACGGTCTCCAGGGATGGGGCCTCAACTATCTCCCTGTACAAAAGCAAGCTTCTCTGTGACTGCAGAAACACTTCTGAAGAGAAGAAAAGCAGCTTAGGTTACACCAATTGGCAGTAATTAGAATAGCAAATATGGACCTTCACCTGAAGGTTGAAACAGGTGATTTGAAAAACCCGAGAACATCCTAAGCTTTGCTGAAATAAGCTCACATATGTAAGTGCACGTGCAAGGTTTCTCGGCTTCATTCACATCACAATAACCTGTCCTTAGTGCTTGGAGACTGCAGTAGCAATCACAGAAAGGTAGGGGTTGGAAGGGACCTCTGGAGATCACTGCCTTCAACCTCCCTGCCCAAGCAGGATCTCCTAGGACAGGCCACACCAAATCTTTCACTTGTCTTGATTTCTATTCAAGCTAAAGTACCAGCACCTCAAAAATGCATACAGCCACTTTCTTCTTCCCAGCAGATGTCATTCTATCTACAGTTTTCCACAAATAAAAGCCTATGGCTTTAGTTCATCTTTCAATCTATCCTAAATGTGATACAGAAAACAAGCCAAGGCACTTTCAATGAGCTGTAGCCTTCTGCTAAACAAATATTTATGACATTTGAAGACTCAAAGTTTATGGTGAATTCTACAGAGCTGGCAACTCATACAAGTTCAGCTACTCTGCAAATGACAGAAATAATAAAATATAAAATATTTGTCCATCATAGGAATTTTACATTTTATAGTTAATGTTTTTCCAGTACAGCAATTCATTTTGCAGATTAAAAAAAAAATCTTATTGGCCTGGCAAAAGTTAAATAAAATACAGGATTAAGTATTTAAAATATGAGTTCCTAAGACCTTAATTTGTATTAATGCCCCCTTCCTAAAGTTTTTGACAGAATTCCATTCATAATGAAATGTTCAGAGGTAATTATTTCTCTTTCTTCTGTGTGAATTATGAGAATTATTTATATACTCAATCTTAATATCATAGCTTCATTGCCTAATAGGAAAAATCCACAGGATATGAATCATTCTGAGAAAGAATTAAAATCTTTTCTTCTGTTTTAAATAAGAAAAGAAAGATGAAAAGATTTCTAATGCCATAAAATCCACACTGCTGCAGGCTTTGCTTGCAAATCAGAGCTCTCTTGCTACGTAACTCAAAGCTGCTGGTTCATACTTCTAGCCTTGCTGCCTGCAAAGCTATAAACTCCAATACTGTAATGGTTAGTTAATGAAATAGTGGAGTGATAACAAGGCTATAAGAAATGTAAGATAAATTATTAATTTTAAAAGGTAAAGTATAAGAAATGAAAGTGGCAAGCTACATGGCCCTTTTTGTAAAAGTATGGTCCGAAGACATAAACTTAGTCACAGTTTAGCACCAAGCCTCCAGCCTGCAGTCATCTCATAATGAAGCTCCTGACATTACAAATACATTCATCTGACAGTTGTTCCCACTCAGGAAATAATGGGCCACGCACAGAGCTTATTACAAATTGCAGATAAGCTGTAAAAGCCATAAAAATTGCTCCTGACATTTATGGCCAAGGAGTAGCTTGAGGATGTTGATACATATTGATAACAGTCTGCTTTGTGACATTTTGGAAGTTTACTCCTAATTCACTTGCAAAATATGCAAAGCTAATTTGCTAGCACACCTTCAAGTCATTAAGTCAGTGTAAGGTGCACCTGTATTTTTAGTGGATTCTTACCTGTTTCACAGATATTCTTCCATATGTGTTGTAAATGCTTATCCCTCCAAAGACAGTTTTTCTGACAAGGGAAAATGGCAGGTTCTCAGGAATATTCAACTGAACCACGACTGCAGCAAGACAGCTTGTGTCATCAGCAATAAATAGGACTGTTGCTGCTTAAAGTCCCTTGAGAGATGAGAGGATGGTATGCTTCAAACTCCATATGCCTGTGTGTATATGTACAGGCATATGTGTGCCAGACAGCTTCCCGCAGAAACAGTTCTACCTGCACCTACCAGTTTTGTATCTCTGAAGGTACCAAAAAGAGACTGTGGTTCATACAGGCATACATACCCTGCAGAAAGTTGTACTTTTGCTATTACCTTTGCTGGCACAGAACTCCATGAGCATCCTCTAGTACACTCGTGGTTCAGCTGTGATGAAGGTAGAGCCTGTAAACCATCCTTCTTGTTCCTTCAAACCAGAGCTGGTAATTTTTTGGTAAACTTTTGGGTTTTTAACATTTAGAACATTAAGATGTTAGAACATTTAAAATTACTACAGACAAGCCTCAGCAGTGCTTCTCCTTGCCCCATTCCACTGCCCAGCTCTTCTCATGTTTAAAAGTTTATTTTTCTGAATTTGGGCACACTTGCAATCTTTTGACACAGAAATAAGGGACTGAGCCTCTGTCCTCAGAACCTTGTAACATTTTGGGCACTAAATTTTGTTTCATGCCTCTATAGAAAATACTGAGATATTGCACCTTGTTTACCACAGAAATCATCTTGTGGTCATATCAACATATTGACATTGGTGAATGTTTTAAAATAATATTATGACAAGTTCTGAACACACTGTCACAGCTGCAGATATGGTTTATTGCTTCCGAACTCTCAAACACCTGGGCTGAACAAAAGTGTCTTCCTTCAAAATAGCACTAGAAGTATTGAGGGCAAGATTTGTATCTGTCACACAAGCCTGCTACTTTTACAAAGAGTCTCATTGTACCCATCTAGTCAGCAGTTTATTATCTAGAATTCCTGTAGCAAATGTCAAAAATCCACAAGATATCCTTCAGCTTTAAATTTTGCATTTGGGTCTTTGATTTCATAGATAAAACACACAAACCTACATTTACCAAGACAATTCCCACGTGATTATACATCTGTAAAAGCCCAGAAATAAGTTATTCAAGTCAGCATGTCATATAAATTACAATCAATATTTTTGCTTTCGAGGGGGATTTTTTTTTTTAGCATAAAGATGAAAATAGTTGGTCTCAGAATAATCACCGAGGTTGCACACTTCATTTCAGGAAGCCAGCACACGACTGGGAGTCGTGTCATCCCTTTAATCCTAAACACAAGCATAATGCTCCCAAAATGCAGCTTTTGATCACCAGCTGCAGCAGTGGAGCGCTGTAAGATGCAGACATTGGCTTAGCTGCAAATACTTACTTGAAAGAAATAGTCCTGTGGTAATAATGATTTCAAAGTAGAGACAAAAAAAAAAAAAAAAAGCAAAGTGTTACAATATGAAAAATAATCTTGGATTGTTGACAACAGCTGTTTATTAAAGCAGTGATTTCCTCTCTGTCATTTATATGCCACGTAATGCTGGCACATAACAATAGCTGAGGAAGAAAAGTTTGCTCCCATAAAACTAGCAAGGCACAACAACTAGCCTCGTTACCTGCCAGCTAAGCTTTCCAGGAAATCAGTTGTGTATCACAGATAAAATCTGACCAAATATATTTGTACAGTATATCTGCTTGCAATAAATGTACTAAGCAACACTATAGAAAGCTACCTCTGAGATGAAGGACAGCTAAAAGCTGGGTAGATTCAAAAGAAGATACCCTTTCTGTGCACAAGTCACTCAGCTTCATCAAATATGCATTAATTAGGACCTTTTAGTACTTAGCTCCGCTGGGAGCCATCAAAAGCATTCTCTACTTACAACCCAAAAGAAAAATCCAGTAGTACAGAGCATTGGCATAGAGAAATGGCAACGAAAACAGAACAGTCTGCCCCAAAGGAATTATCCCCAGATTCAGAAAACCAAGTAGCAATTTAGGATAACAGTGAGAAGAAAAGCATTGCTTTGAACTCTAAAGCTCCAGTTCTAATAGTTATAATAGGTCTTAGGAATTATAAATAGGCCAGACAAAAATGCTTTAGAAAGCTGTATACAGATGAGAATTATATGTTTGTTTTACTTATGGTTTTAATCTTGCCAAAGAAACCCTGACACTGAGCACTGCCTAGCAATGTCTTTCCTTTGTGATAAAGCCAGCCTGGAGCTGAGGACTCGGACAACAGGTTAAACAACAAAAACCTCTCCACGATGCATTGTTCCAATAGAGAAAAGCAGAACAAAAGAGAGAGAGAAATACAAGTTACTGAGACAGAGGTAAACATTTGTTGCAGTAAATTGCTCCTGCTTTGAAGGCAGCAATTTTCAGGCTACAGAAGGACACCAGTCGCATTCTTTCAGATACAAGTGCTGGAGGAAAAGGCCTTTATTCGACAGTAGAGAAATGCTTTGTTTGAGAGAAAGTGGAGTCATCCTCACACCTCTGCCACAACCTAACACTGCTCTGGGGAGATTGCTTATACTTAATTTAATTGTACACGCGCAGCTAGAGCCATTCCTGTTCCTTAATTAGTTGTTCTCTCTTCCAAACGCAGAGAAGGGAATTGCCAAGAATGAAAAAAAAAAGTCAGAAAAAAAAAGTATTTCAATGAAGGAGATGCAATACTAAACAAAGACTTTCAGGAAAACTTGCCCTTTAGTTCAGAATTTATTTTTCAATATATTGCATCTTTTAAAGATTCTTCCCTCTTCTACTTGGAAATTATTCTGGTTTGTTTACACGAATTAAAAAATCTCTTACAAATACCACCATAGCTTGTAGAAACACCCCCACATCCCCAGTTCAGCAAACTGGTCATTTTGGTCATTCCTGAGGTCTAACTAAAGCTGCTCAAAATGTGAGTGGTCTAGATTCTGTCTGTTTATTAGAACACCTAACTTGACTCAGGAGTAACCAACTCCTACATCCTTTCAATCACATTACAACCCACATCTAATCAGTACAGCTGCAATGAATTCTGAGCAGGTCGAACTCAAACGTGGCTGTATTTGTTTTAAAGTAACTACCTGAGGTTGAGGCTCATTAAGCCAAGGACAGCCTGAAGTGGATCACATAACTATGCCTTCCACTTCTTTGCCCAATTATATTTCTCACTTCTGTTCTTAAATTAATACAAATTACAGCAAGCCAATGCTTTGTTATTAACTAGAAGCTACCCCAAATTATGTAAAAGCAGACTGAGAATTTTTGCAGCACATTTTGCAGTGTTTTTTTCACCCTACAGCCTTTGAGATACACAGAGAAGAAATGGAATTTACATTATTCCAATTAAAGAATTGTTAAAAAGTTTAACTTGCTAACGTGAAATGTCAGACTTTGATATTGAAGGCTTTTAGGCCAGAGAAAAGTGATTGTCAGATACTGGTTTCATTTTAAAGATTATTTTGTTTATGCAAAACAGAGTAGACTTCGTTAGCGTGTAGTTCCTGACCCCCTGACATTCCTGTCCTATTTCAAACAACTACACAACAAGGTTTCATTTGATTAGTGGGAGACTTTTGAAGGCTACCTGTGTCAAGAAAACAACAGCTTCTGTCCACAGGCCAAATAGGAACTCGAGCAATATACTATACAAAACCCTACCAATTGTTTCAATATGCAGTTTGGAAAGATTAGAGGTAGTTTCTTCTTGGCTCCAGCAAGCTCTTCAGCACAGTTTGCCCAAGCCATATAAATCCACTTGTAGATATTTTATAATATTTAATATTATAAAGAACTGGAAGTGGGAGACCAGCACTAATTCTTTGATAAAAGAATTGTCTTTCGCAGAAAGTTTTCAGTCTAAGATTGCCTGAATAAAGCACACCACAGGTTACAAGCCCCTCACCCCACGACGGATGAAAGAAGAGGGGACAAAACTGCCAATACCTGCAAACTGCCACAGCCAGCACTGGCAGTCACACTGCTTGGCTGTCAGGCCTCATAAATTAAGTAGTACTATGCGTGGCAAGTAGCTGGATGGGAGTCCTCCAAGGAACACAGCTTTTATAGGCAGCAGTAATGGAGATTAAGTAGCTCTTCTCTTTTCACTGACTCACTACTGAATCAATGCCCCAGCACGGGTAATAAGGTAACTAGGGGACACTATACTGATCATCAAGTGCTAAAACACGAGTGCAAGGGTCTAACTAGATAAGATCATTAGCACACTTTGGCTTGGGGTTTGCTTGTTTTTTATAACATAATCATCACATTCTAGAACAAAAAACACTGCAGAAATGTGGAATTTGTTAACTGCTTGTTGACCACCTGTGTCAGCTGTCACCCACCCTGCAAACCACAGTAAAATTACAGGTACCCCATGGCCCTTTGTCTCAAGACTATTGTACCATGCTTCATGCACTCTATGGATTCAGAGTCCGAAGCATTTGGCTCATACACTCAATGTAATAGTCTGGAATTCTGTCTCAGGAATTTAAATAATTAGAGGTGGAAAATCTCATCTCAGTTGGCAAATATTGAATTCCTCATTTTCCTAGTTTTAACTTCAGATCCATGTAAAATATACGAAGCAATAAAACTTTCTGCAATTTAAACAGTAAGTTTGATCATGGCAGGTTCATTGGTTGCACTGTAGTGTTAATTTAAAAACTGTGTTGCTTAATCTTATCCCACCACGTGGTAGAGATGAGTTGAAAAACCTCCAAGGCAATTTAGGTCACCTTGTAGTAAAAACACACAGTTAAATCCTTACAGAACTGGAGAATGGCTCAGGTTGGAAGTGACCTTAGAGGTCATCTTCACCAACCTCCCCACCATGGGCACACCTTTCAACTAGACTCGACTTCTCAAGGACTCATCCAGCCTGGCCTTCAACACCCCAGGGAATAGGGAGCCACAACATCCCTGGGCAGCCTATTCCAGTCTAACCCTGCTCTGCCTCAGCTTCTATCCCTTCTTGACCTATTACTAGACACACTCATTAAAAGTCTCTCTGCGGCCTTCCTGTAGGATCCCTTCAGACACTGGAAGGCAGCTCTAAGGTCCCCCCAGCGTCTTCTTTTCTCCAGGCTGAATGTCCCCAGCTCTCTCAGCCTGTCCATAAAGCAGAGGTGTTCCAGCCCTTGGACCACCTTTGTGGCCCTCTTCTGGACTCACTGCAAGAACTCCATATCCTCCTTATGCAGACTCAGTATTTGACATGGGATCTCACAAGAGTAAAAGAGAAGAGTCACCTCTCTTAAAGTGCACATCAAGTGCAATGTAAACATGTACTGAGCACTCATTCTTCTTCAGCTCAAATGTATTAATAGGAAAAAAAATAAAGGTCATTTTCAGTGGGCTTGGCTCAATGCAATTTTGAGTCATAACCTCCTCTTCAGTCACTTCACATTTATGAACTGTGTAAAGTTTTTTCTGCATTTTTCTGCTGTGCTTTCAAGTTGATTGTTCTAGGTTATTTAAACGTTAATTCTGGCACTTGGTGATATTATAATCGCATTCCCATTCATACTGATACAAAAATCACACTACCAGGGGACTCATGTACCTTTGTTAAGAACAACTGGTTTTCCTCACCAGCACATCACTTCATTGCAGAGACTACTTTAAAGTAGAACCTCTCCATTTTAGGTTCTGATGAGACTCCAAATTGAAGTTTAAAACAAAGCCAACAAAAAAGGGACTCACAAACACGTACCTATATTTTTGCCTGTGGTCTAGCAGAACTAGACCAAGTAGTGGCCCTTTGTTCTTACTGGTCTAATGCCATATACAAACTTCCAAGTTATTTTTGTTTTCAGCTGGTAGCTGAAAGAACTGAGAACCTTCCTGGGAAAGTACCGGTGCACTACAGCATCAAGGGGCTGGGGTGTTCTTGAAGTAAACTCAGAATCCACAAATTGCATTGCTTCTGTATTTTTTAAAGCTATTTTATTAGGTTATTTTATGCTTTCTGCACCTAATCAGGTGAATTGAAAAGAAATACAAAGCCGGTAGAAGCAGTAAAAGAGTGCTGATACTTCTGAAGTGCTGAACGCCACTTTGTGAAGGTTTAGTCTTATTTTTATTCTGTGCAAGAATATACAAAAGGTCAAAATAAATTGCCTAGAGGCATATCAGTAGCACAAATTGTGTGCCTCCTGTTGCCTAGACATCACAGCCTTTCCTGCACTTGTCTACTTAAGAATGGAATGCCATCTGACTTTAACAAACCACACAACGGGATTATTGTCCCATAAGTCAGAGGATGGCAGTGAATTACAACTTTTCTCTCCACCTTATGCTGCTCTGTAATGGTGGGCATGAGGACTTGTAAACTCTCCAAAGATGTGACCCAGTTCAATGCAAAAAGTTCAGAGCTGTTTCCGTGAGTTGTTTAGCATTGTATCCAAAGTGTGCTACAGCACTGGGATTTCTGAGCTTCTCTAACACTTACCTTGATAGCACAGAGACAGACCATTTTTTAAAGCATTGTTGCATTCACTGTTTGGAATTAATGTTATTTAGAAAGGACACTGACCAGAGGAAATAGAGAGGCTGGTTACACAGCCACTACACAACACTGTTAACATCTCCTCTCCGTAAAAGAAAAGGCATTGTCATGGGGAATTAATGTATGGCATTAATAACAATGCAGATTTGTAAGGGGAAAGATGAGCAGAAAGGATCTCCATTCATTTCCTTTTGTAATGTCTTCAGTTTGGAAGTGTGGCATTTTTTATTTCAGTGATAAATCTGGAAACACTTAAGCTATTACAAAGAATTACATCCTATTGATGGAACGCTGCAGAGCTGTTCTGTTGCAGTCTAATGGGAAAAAGACAGTGAATAAGAAGAAATCATATGAAGACAAACATCTTAATTAGCTAGATTCTAATATAATTCTATTGTAAATTTTGTAGCACTATTATAAACTATTTCATTTAATACAGGATTTCACCCTCTTGGGAGCAGTCGGGGCAACATCTCAGAAGCAGCATCACTAAGGGCTGTGTGCTGGGTCACAGCTGGACTGAGCTAGAGGGGAGGCTTTTCTGGCAAAGGGGCAGGCAGGGTTTGGGCAACAGCTCCAGGCAGGAACCAATAGAACGAGGGGCAATGGTTTGTAATTAGAGCAGAACAGATTTAGATTGGATGTTAGGAACAAGTTCTACACCATGAGGGTGCTGGAACACTGCAACAGGTTGCCCAGTGAGGTAGCTGAGCCCCAATCCCAGAGATATTCAAGGTAAGGCTTGAGAAGGCTCTGAGCAACCTGCTCTAGTGAACGATGTCCCTGCTGACTGCAGGGAGATAGGACTGGATAACCTTTGGAGGTCCCTTCCAAGCACACCATCCTATGGTTCTATGAAAATACAGCCAGCCAGCAAATTGCTCTTACAGGATGTTACACTAGGGAAGTCTAATCCCATTCCCATCAGATTCTCTCTGACTATAGGAAGAAACCCAACATGCAAAGTCACTCATAACTCCAAACTCATTCTTTTTTACATTTTCTTTTGGGAGGTGACAGGTGTCTGGGAATCTGCCATACATCAAAGCTAACTTCCATTCACCTAATTTCCCTACCTATTTTGCCTGATCCTTCTGTAATACTTATCAAGAAAATCCTGTGGAAGATGAGAATGTTTTAAGCACTAAGTCGACATTTTTTTGGAGCTGTTCTATTTGAGCAGTCAGTGGCTCTGCAGGTGTCTCAGCCAATGTTACTTTTGTAAACTTGCTTTCAGGCTTCAGTTTTGTGAAAATGTCCAGTATACATAAATGGCCACAACAGTGAGCAGCAGGAATAAATAGCCCCTCTTATACAAAGAATTATAAGGCACATTGGAAATGTCCTTGTCCTCAGCTTCAAAAGACAAATGAGTGCTACATTTCCATTTCTAATCCTTTTCATTTACAGGCAAGCAGGTCAGCTTGGTACAAAAATGTTGAAAATTTGTGTATGAAGGGTCTTCAGGACTCTTATATTCCTTCATAGTGAGATTATTATTTTCTCTTTCTGTGCTGCCTTCTTTTATTACCGCTCCAGCATTTCACATTTCACCACATTTCATCAGAGCTGTCTATTATGTGAATTTGGTTTCAGCTTCCTTGATCAAATCTAGAGGTGCACATGGCACGGTGATGTATCAAAGATGAATTATTCATAGGATGGTTTATGTTGGAAGGGACTTCAGAGATCATCCAGTTCCAACTCCCCAGTCATGCCAGTGACACCTTCCACTTGCCCATGTTGCTGAAGGCTTCATCTGACCTGGCCCTTAATGCCTTCAAGGAGGGGGCATCCATGATCTCCCTGGGCAACCTGTTCTCCAGGCTGAACAACCCCAACTCTCTCAGCCTGTCCTCATAGAAGGAGGTTTTCCAGCCCTCTGATCATTTCTGTTGCCCTTCTCTGAACCTGCTCCAGCATTTTGATGTCTTCCTTATGCTGGAGACACCAGAACTGGACACAGTGCTCAAGTTGGGGCCTCACAAGAACTGAGTGGACCTCCCTCACCCTGGAGGTCACACTCTGTGATGCAGCCCAGCACATGGCTGTCTCTGGGGATGCAAGTGATCATTGCTGGCTCAAAATTAATTTTTCACCAAGTGACATCCCCAACACCACCTCCTCAAGTCTTCTCTCGACCCACTCTTCACCCAGCCTATCTTCACTTGACACAACTTGTCAGTGTATGAAACATTCATAGATGTCTGAAGAGAGCTTCCAGTAAATCCTGCAATCTTTGGGTAACCTCAAGCAAGGAAATAAAAAAAAGAAGAAATTCAAATTCATTCGCAACACCACAGCACCATCAGGCTTCCACTGATGAAGTCAGCTTTGATGTCTTACAACTGCAGGACTGTCAGGCAATTTGCAGCTCTGAAGGAAACCGAGTGTCAACATGCACTCTGACAGAAACAATGGCAGCATGGGGATGGCTGAGAGAGCACGCTTCCTAACAGCTTCTGCAGCTCTACTGGCAGCACAGCAACATGTTCCAGAAGAAAAATCTGGAGATGCAGTAGGAAGGAGACACAGTGATACTGCTTTGTGATGGCAAGGGGAACATCTAAGACGCAAAAACTAAGAACAGAATGTACCTGAGAAGGACATATCTAAACCAAGCAGAGAATTCACTGCTGGAATAAAGGCTGGCTTAGAAAGGAGAGAGTATAGAGAGTATCTATTTGTATTTTATTTTAATATTGAAAGTCTGAATTAATTAAAATAGATTCACACACACAATTAATACAAAAATAAAATCAGAAATGTATGCATTTCAACAATTTGATTTGCAGCTCCCAGACAGAAAGCCACCAGGGAAACAATCACTGAGATATTCAAAAGATAGCAGCAAAATTGACAACTTGGGTCTTGCTTTAATTGTGTTTTCTTTGGACTAAACAAGACTCCATGCTGTTAAAGAGAGGTTAGGGGTAGTGAAGTTGGGGAGGTTTTTGGCTAACCTGGGGTAAAGTGAAACACAAAATGATAAGGCAAAGCCCTTTTGTCCTTATTTTGAATGTGGAATAGTGAATATGCTGGAAAATCCAGAGCACAGATCCAGCTGGATTGTAATGTTTCTTTTTGATGACATGATCTTTTGGAGGACAGGAGGGAAGGGGTCTTTTGAACATCCCTGGAGACATCAAATACTGGTTTGATACTATTGCTAGGGTTGCTTTATTCTCCAACATGATTATCCAGGCAGTGATGTACAGAAATCAATAACACAAAGTGAAGGTGTTAAAGAGGAACTCGTTAGATCAAACAGAATATTTCATTACCTTTCCCAGATACATGTTTTTGTTTTGTTTTTAATCTGCTCCACTAATGACCAAAAATATCAGAATCAGACTGTGGCTTGAATCTCAACATACAATTATCAAAGAGTGCTTCCTTGAATATAATTATTTTCCTGTACTTTGGAGGAATTTGCAGCCTGTCATGTCTGTGCATTAAGTATTTCCCAATTTGCAAGGTGAATCAGAGAAATACTATTAGGGTGAAAAAAATTCGTGTTTTTGGGTTTTTTCGGTTTTTTTTTTCCCTTTAAGAGAACTTGGCATCCTCCATCCATTTAAAAAATCATGAGAAACCAGACTCAAAAACATTTTAAAATGTACCTGCAAGCAGGCCCTTGAGGAAAGTAAAGGTCTATGATTCCTCTGCCCCAAAGCAAATAAAACTAACAACTTCTGGAAGAGTGACATGATGATAGGCAATGGAAGCCAAAACTTCAGTGACACAGATCACAGCCCTACTTAACTACAGATGAACTATTTTCACATCCAGAAATAAACTGTGACACAGGTACAGGAAAGGAAGATTCATTCAGAGACTTTGTAGCTACTTTTTACTGTCTTAAATGCAAATACTGAAGAACGAGCTCTGTTAGGCAAAATTTCCTTGAGAGCAGGGGTGGAAAGACACTGACCTTCTAGTTTATTTTTATTCTCTAGCTAACTAGAAGTCAGTGTCAATGACATTTTCTCCCTTGGAAAGTATCAATTACAATAGAGAAACTACAGTGACTTTGAAATCGCAGCAGCGTAGTGCTCTTGGATCCTGCATATTAACATTTCTTACAAATTCTATTGCACATTTTAACTTTTCAGGGAGTTTAAATGTCTAAGTTAGATTATATGAATAATGTAAGATTGCTAAATTGTCCTCCTCTCTATACTGACTGGAAAGGAAATTTAAATGAATCACACATCAGTGATTTATCTAGAAACCATGGTCTGAATAGCCAACCATTTATCTGTTTAAGTTCTACTTTGGTTCATAAAGATACGAGAACGTCTGCATAGGTTTTTAGGCCCTGTAGAACTCAGTCATAAGGAAACTCTGCCTCCACATTCCATTAAAAGAAAAAGGCTAATTAAAAATGCAGCGGCTGTATAGGTATGTATAATGCTAACTTTCCTGGAGTGGTCCAGCTATGAAACATTGACCTACAAAGCAGAATATCCTCATTACCTCAATTCAGGATGCATTAGCAGAATATCCACAAAACCTCAAGTTAGGACACACAGACACTAAATTCAAAATATAGGTCACCATATATATATTTGTCTTTATGAAAGGAGGTGAAAAGGAGAGCAGTTCAGAACTACCTGGAATGATCAGTACGAGGGGTGACCGAAATCAAAGCAATGCCATTGGGATGTTTGCCATGCTGTTGGTGTCTGACTGCTGTTGGTCGTGGAGGCAGTTATGATGTCCACCAGCATGTTATTTCAAAGAGGCAGCAGCAAAGTGCCAGAGAGAGCGTGTCAGAATAGGAGCTGACAGATCTCTGCAACACAGGCCTGTAGTTCAAGATATCAAGCAGGTGCACTGGTGGTGTGTCTCAGATTCTTTTTTGCATTTACTTATTGTAGATCAAAGCATTGACAGAGCGGATGAAGAACTGCTGGCTCTGTTCTATCACAAGGATTCTTTGATCAGAGGCTATGCTTAAAAAAAACAACAAAACAAAACACACACATTCTTTGCCCACCACCCCCCAATATTTTTTTAATTATGCCTCAGTGCACTTACTGGATCCAAAACTCTCTACATTTGCCTTGCCAGCTCCCATGAGTGGTGCTGAATCCTTATTTGCAGCTTGATTGGATTTTCTCTGCACTCACTATGAAAGTAGTTTTGTTGTCATAATCTAAATTTGGAGAAGAGGTAAATCTAGCATTTATAATAATAATATGGTATCACAAGATGAGAAATTCTTTATTTGCTTGAGTAGATCTGTGTAAATTCAAGACTTAGTATTCCTCTCACCTCCCACTCTAGAACAGTCAAAGGTAGAGTTTGCAGAGAAGTTATTGCAAGTCAAGTTTTCCAATGGTCAGCACAAAAAACATCTAGTGGGAGGTGTCCTTGCCTGTGGCACAGGCGGGTTGGAACTGGATGATCTTTGAAGTCACTTCCAACCTAAACCATTCTATGATTCTATGAGCTACAAGCTCTTCTAGAAATTCCAGGTTACTAGAAGTTTCTGCTGTGTTAGCACATATGGCTTAAAGTAGGCAAGCAAGGTCAAGAGGTGGAAACACTGCCTGTCCTTCAAGAGACACTAACCCCTGCCTTGTTCTTGAGCCTAGATGATACACTGTTAGTGCCAGAATATCCATAATGGGCAGCTGCTTCTTACAAGAGATCAGTGAAGACTGTGGAGCTGTCCAGACTTTCATAACATCTTAAACAGGAAAACATATTTTCATAGCACTCCCTCCTTGGGTGTGTCAAAGCTAACTTGTCTGGACATGAACCCAAGCAACCCATTTCACATTGGCACTGTCCTGGGTAGAAGGTTGAGCTAGACATGATCCGGGAGTCTCTTCCATCTTTGGCCTCTTAACCTATACCTCAGAGTTCTTGTTGATTCATTCTTCAGTTTATAATCCTTATTGTTATAGTATTTGGGGGGGGAAAAAAAAGTTCCAAACTTTCCATATTAATCCTATTCTCAAACCTACTTATTTGAAAAACAATCAGGTGTAGTGAGATGTAATAATATTGACAAAATCTGACTCATTTTTTTAAACTTAGTGGAGTAAAGCACAATCTGTGATTCTTGTGCTGGCTCTGCTTACACTGGGTTTGTTTTCAATAACAGTGTCACCTGCTGTGCTAAATAAGAGATGTTTGAAGAGTCCCCTTGATACTGACATTTGAACAAGGATATTGAGCAAACTTTTTATCCAGAACATGCAAGAATCCCAAACTCTTGGTTTCTCTTTCATATTCAAACTCACCACAGTTTTGCTTTCCTACCAACAATTGATTGAGGGTGCTGTGCTAGTTTCAAAACAAGAGATGTGTGCCAGGGTACCAGGAAACAGCCGCAGCCTGTAGGCAAGCTGGGGACTGCAGCCCTCAATCAATAGCATTCAGGAATCAAAGAGCAAAATTCCAACCTTCGTCAGTTGCAAAAGAAAACATTTACTCTGCAAAAGAATTATGACTCAAACAGTTACAGCAGTACAGGTCAGAAAAGCAGCTTCTGGCTAGCTCTGTTCATGATACTTTGAAACTTTTTACACCATGATAGGCTGCTGGCATATGGGCACAAACTCAGTATTTAGCTTTCACTTTGAGTGCCAAGCACATGGAGAAATGGTAGAATTGCACAATTGTTTCAGTTGGAAGAGACATCTAAGACTGTGGAGTGCAAATATTGACCTAACACCACTATGGCTATTATTACACCATGCCCTGAAGTGCCACATCTACATGGTTTTTGACCATCTGCATGGAAAGTGACTCCACCATCTCCCTGGGTAACCTATTTCAACACCTGACCACTCTTCCAGCAAATAAATCTTTCCTAATACCCAACCTAAACCTCTTCTGGAACAACCTGAGACCAGTTCCTCTCAATCTATCACTTGATATTAAAGAGAAGAGGCCAGCACCAATCTCATCCCAACCTCCTTTCAGGGAGCTGTAGAGAGCAGTAAGGCATTCCCTCAGCTTCTTCTCCCAGTCCCAATCTCCTCAGCCATTCCTCATAAGGTCTATTCTGCAGGTCCTTCTCCAGCTTTGACCCTCTCATCCAGATTGTTGTTAAAGATGTTAAATAAGGCTGGCCCCAAACTAAGCCCAGAGGAACACCACTAGTGCCTGGAGACTCTGTAAAGAAATTGTTATCACTCACCCACCAAACCCTGCCCACATAGATATCTGAAGCATCCATTCTCCTGGTTATCAGTTGACTTCTGCATAAGAACCAAGCTCTCCTAAAATATTTTAAGCTTAGAGACATGTACATGGAGTCAAGGAAGAAGCTCAGAAAGAGTTTATATTTCACTTTATGCATTTCATTTTTTACACCACTGTACTCACATTATATCCACAGCAAAGAAGAAAGTCAACATTCTCAACACTCCCCTTACACTGAGCCTCAGACTCTCAGTATCCACATACTTTTACTTACAGGAGGTGCAATCAGTTTTGCCTGTATCCTTCCTCTCTCACCCTTTTCATCTCTTTTCTTTTTTCCCCCAGATATCTCACTCAGCAGAGCCACCTTATTGAGCAGTGCTTAGATGTAGGTGGCTTGGTGCTTAACAAGTAAAGAAATTCATGATGGTAGTGTGATCTGTGTGGATGATCAATAAAAGAACAAGCAAAGCTTTATTAATAAACCCTAGTGCATCTCTGACAGTACTTCAAAACAGGGTCAAACTCTATCCTATTGATGATGCCAGCAGTGCCCCGGTGTCAGACAGTTAACTCAATTCACAAGTGACTTCTGTGTCACGTGTTCCACCAAGATTACAGCATTAATATCCTCCTTTCAAGTGGCTTCTGACTTCCATTACATTGCTATTGCATGGGAGAGCTTAACATATTCAGCAGATGGAATAGATTTAAGTCTATTACACTGCTTAATAACTATTCAGTATCTTAAAGTGATCACTACTGGACACTTAAAGGGATATTTCTTCTGTCACACTCTCTTCCCATCTTAATAAGGGTTTCATCACTGTTGCTGTGCTCATGTGTCACATTACCCAAATCCGAAGCCTTTTATGGCAACAAGCGTTTAACACTCTACTTGTTCAAATAAAACCTTCACTACTTTGCTCTCTTTGGCTTCTGTACTCCTACTGCCTTCCAACACTTTTTACGGTCACGATCATGTTTATAGAAGGCTCCAGAGAAATTCATAAAACAAAGGGAGAGACCTTCCTTTCTAAGAAGAATTGTTCTTTGTTGCAGTAGTTCTCTCATCAGATCAGAGAGACATATTTTATTCAAGGCTGAAAAAGCCTTGATCTTTTAAGTGTATCTCCTATTGCCCCAATTCCCCATGGATCAATAGACCTGCATCTTTTGTTCATTTGAGGGAGAGAGGAATATGACCAACCTTTTCTTCCTTCTAAGAACTTCTCTATCATAGAGATTCCATGGCAGACATTTCACAAAAATATTAAACTCCAGCAAAGCTTAAGGACATGCCAGACTCAACACAAGCTCAGGTCAAAGAAGAGACTAATGGAAATTGATGGAAAAAATGTTCCCTTGTCCTCAGTACTGGCTGGAGACAACATTCTAAAGTGACACACATTTATGTGAGCAGACAAAAGGCCAACCTCTTCACTTCCCTTGCAACAGGCAAAGTTAATGTGATCATCTGAATCTAAGTGTAGCCATTTATCAGCAACGGTAACGTTAATAGGTCATGTAATATGATGTTTGGAAAATGTAAGAGGATTTGAGACTACATCCAAATATTTTATATTCGTTCTAATCCAGATGGCAAGCAACACAGGAAATGATAAAAATAAACCTAAACTGATGCTAAGGGTACAGGCACCCTTAGATGAATGCCAGCTGTTCAGTTATAGCAGTTTTATGCCTCTCTGAAACATTTGTGCCTATGGAGCACATGGACCACATGGTTTTTATTGCTGACTAGGTGCTGCAAAATTCTATGAAGATGTTTAATGTGTCATAATTTTTAAAAATACAGTCATAAATACATAGAACACATGTGTTTTGGGGCCAAGAGCAGCGAAGTAACAAACTGCATTACTGATTTCATTCACTGGGGCTTTTGTTGCTTGGTGTATTAAATCCAGCCATGAAGGAGAGCAGACAAGTGTACATGAGAAACACAAAATGTTGAGCTTCCCGACAGGATAAGCAGTCTTCTATTTTTATACCAGGGCTAAAAAAGTGCTTAATCATTTATGAGAGACAAAGCAGGTCTAACAGGATGACATTGGTCAATGTGTAATAAACAAATGAGTTAATTTTAGTTCCCCAGAGGTATAACATGGGACTTGAGGGCAGGAAGGGGAACTACAATATTGGAATCAACTTTGAGTATACGGTTACTAGAAGTGGGCAAAAACTTGAAGTGAACTGTAGCACTACAAAAGGGCAATCAGCAGAAAGGGATAGAATTAAAAGCTGATGGGCACAAAAGGATTACTTCATCTGCAACAGGCTGTGATCAAAGGCTAAGAATTTCTCTAGAATGAAATGAAAAGCATCACTTTGGATAACAGCAATGCAAAGCCACAGGTAGCTGTGAAATGAAATACAAGGAAGTGCTGGATTTAAGTCACTAGAAAACAGTTTGGCAACAGAAGACTGCTGGATTAGGTAATGACCTTTAGTCAGCCCATGAGGTCCAGGGTGCTACAATCTACATGCCACTAAACCCAAGTCCTCACACATCACAAATGACAATAAAGAAAACATACACCTGCAAAAGAGGTTGTTGCACAAATCACCAAGGAAAAGCCTGCGCCTAATGATGTGAGGGGATGAACCAGGGGTAATCACTGAAGTGCTGGTAAACAGAATTAAAGCAATCATGCTGCATAAATCTGAAAGGAAAACCTCTTGCCTGGAAGATTGAAACCAAAACTAAACCCTCACTAGACTCTACTGCTTCACTGAAAATTAGGTCATGTTGATTCCAAGATATGAGTGGTCAAGACATAAAAATTACAGGAAAAAAATGGATTTTTACTTTCTTCATGAAAAGAGAAATCCCTTCAGAATGGAGGCATTGTTCTAAAGCAAATATTCGTTCTCCAGACTTCTCATCCCTGAGCTCTCGTCCATCTGGTTGTGTTTAATGAACCAGTGCACTCCGTGGTAAACATCTCGCCTGAACCAATGCGTGAAGTCAGGTCTTAATTAGTAACACAAGAATCCCCTACAGCTGACAAATTCAGCGTATTTGTCTTCAGAACAGTACTCAGAACTTACTTGGGGAATTTGAGAGTGTAACAACAGGCTTGACAGTGTCAGAAGAATTACAAGAAAAGTCTAATTACACTCTTTAGTCTGACAGAAATAAAGAGCAGGGGGGAGAACACGAGAGGAAGAACACTTTTGGTGCTTCTCTCCCCCAGTAAAGATCCGGTGACAAGTGTGGGTTGACTCAGCCTGACTCTGAGCACACAGCAGAGGGAAAGCACACTCAGATTATACTGTGCCTGCCTTTACATCCCCCTATTCTAAACGTAGGGCTGTTTCAAGAGAATTGTTCTTGTTGCCTCAGGGGAGAAACATCACCATAAGAAACGAAATAGGAAGTTTTCACACTACACAACTGTTTCCTGGGGCCTCCTATTCAGTTAATTAAGAGACAGAGAAGCTTATTTAGATAGCAGCTCCGCATACCCATGACATTCCTGCGCTTGAAATAGAGCATTTCCCTTTTTGCCTTTGGAATTGCTTTCTCCAGATCTGTGCTACATCTGCATAATTGCCAGCCCTGTAGCTTTATACCTGTCATGCTCTCAAAGCTCCTTCAGTCTAAACCTTTTGGATTTGCTTTCTGTTTGGGGATATTGTCACCATTATCCTTTCTTGCAATGTTTAAAGTGTTTGTTTGTTTCTTTTAATTGAACATAAAAACAAAGTCATAATATTAAGGTGGTATCGTATGTATCTCCAGCCCACAATGCCTGGGCCATGATGTCTATTGTTCTCTTAAATGGGAAGACAGAGCATGCCCCCAACTTTCTCAGCTTTGCAGTTATTCCCTCTCTTCTGTTCCTTGGCTACACCTGTTTGCAAGTCTCTTTTCTAAAGTCAGTAGACTCATACAGTTGGTTTAAATATTACAGCTCTTTAGTTCTGACAATAACACCTCTGTCTTCTTCATTAAAACATTGCCTTCCACCTCATGGCTTTCATATTTCATTTCAATATCCCTACTTTATTTAAAAAGCAATTCCTGCTTCCCTTTTTTCTACTTAGCATAACACTTCAATAATTTTCACAATGAAGGAGCTGAGATGAGGATTACAGAGACACTCAGATGCGCACCTAAGAGAAACAAGGCAGAAGGAAGATTTTATGCAGAGGTCTCAGCTCTTTCGCTTATTTGCTCTTTCACATTTCTCAGTATTTTAGTGGTAGCTGTACCAGATAGCAGAAATATACCAATTTTATACCCACATATAAAACATTTAAACAGGGACAGAAGTTACAGAGGCTAATCACAAAGAAAAAGAGCAACAAGAACAAACTAACTGAAGCTCTAAAACGTACCAAAGCACAAAATACAGCTTCAAAATGTTCCAAGCTTGTAAAATAATGGAGCTTCCCATTAATTTAGGAGTTACAACAAAAGGTATGTCTTTGTCTGTCAGGGCTGGCTTTCCATTTGTCTGAGCTTTCTTCCTTTTGCTATCAATTTACAGCATTACAAAAAGCATTCAGATAACCAAAATTATCTCAGAAGTTATGTAGCAGATCAATAGACACAATCCCCAAATGATAGCACAGTTGGAGCATTACAGAGGGAAGAAATAATGAAAAGAAATTAATTTCAGATTAAATGATTTTGAATGGAATAGTGCATAAAAGAAACTGTTAGGTTTGTTTAAAAATGCGTTAGTCACACTTAGGGATTTTTGTTACTATGACAGCTATAAACATAAAATGCTCAGGAGACCAGAGCAGAAGTCTGTTACTAGAAAATAGCACCTAGAACTTGAAAAGTATCCTCAGCTAAAGGAATCTGCACTTAAAAGTTGTTCTCAGTGTCAGAAGCTATCAGGTGGGTTCAGAAGATCCCAACCCAGGCTACAATATGTCAGAAAGTCACTGCAATAGTGTTAACAATGCTTGCTTACACTGTAGTCTTTGCTTTTGATTGTACTCAGCTTTCAGGCTGTGTTTGAGATTCATTTCTTTCAGTTGGGGAAGAAGCTGTGGATCCAGTAATGACAGTGCTCCTAAAGACTGCTGCTGTTTTAACAAAATCCAAGATAAACCCAATCCAGGTATTATATATGACTATGTGATACACTAAGCTTCAAATTATAGTAAGACCACCACCAAAAAGAAGAGTAGTCAGGACATCCATTCAAAAGCTGCTCCAGCCCCACAAGCAGGGCAATAGGAAGACCCAGGCACCCCTAGGCACACTGTGCAGTAACACTGTGGCCTAGCTCTCATCCTTGGAGCACTACTGGCAATAGGTCAAGTTTCATGTGGAAGCAACACAGGCCAGATTCATTCCATCCCTATTCAACAGATGGTGTTGACATACCATATTATGAGAATATGCTCACAAAAGTCATATCACATCTCTCCTCTGAGCACTTTGCTTCAGCTGACTAGATCCCCTTGTATAGGTCTCCAGATTCTACCAACTGTTCAAGAGTCAGCATGCACACCGAGAAAACCCAGTATACCTGCATCTGCTTCTGATCCTTTCCAGAGATGGGATGCCTGGAGATTCAGAATTCTATTTAACAGTTGTTTCGAATACTTTGATATATCAAATCCAAAAATATCACAGCATTTCCTCCTCAAGTTCCTTTATGCTGATAGAATTTCCCCTTCCCAATCTTAGCATGAGTTCCATAAATCAGGAACAATTCCTCTGCAGCAAGTGAATCACACAATTACAGTTAATATTCAAAAGAACCAAGATTTATTTGTCTGCTTAAAGCAAGTCTCAAAATATTCTAGGAATGTGGAAAACCAAATTAAGGAAAATCTGAACACAATATTTAATGCAAATCTGACAGGAATTTAAACTTTTCTACTTGAACGCTTTCATCCATACCATGTTTGCACAGGAATGTTTGAGCATTGACTAGAAACACTATCAACACCACAAGAAAGAAAATGTCTGTTCTGTCGTGTCTGTATTCTGCACTTGGAAATCTCAGAACTCCAAATATGCAGGAGATGTACCAATACCTAATTGTAATGGAAGTAATCACAAAGCGATGAGGCTTAACGTTTCAGTAGACATACAATAATTAAAATCTCTAAGGGTAGATATTGGTGTGACCGAGTTACAGTCTTGTTGGAACCATTTGGTGTGGGGGTAAACATTTCTGTTGCCATTACAGAAGGCTTCTTCTGTGCTGTACTGAGGAGCAGGAAAGGACAAGCAGCTGTCACAGCCTGATTCACTGCAGCATGCCATGGCTGGTGTGAAGGAGATAAAATACGCGTTCCAGATCTTCTAACGCATACCCTAACTGTCCTTGCTTTTCTTCTTTCAGAAGATCAGCACATCTTTGTTATGAAGTAGGAGAGGCATTTGCATTAGAAAGGTGTTAACAGGACTGCGTTTGCAAAATCCTCACCAACAAGAAGCTGAAAAAAACAGTTGTAATAACAAGGTCACAACAAACATTTCGAGTCCGGCTCTATTCCTGGATACCCTCAGTTAATTTCTGGCAGCTTCAGTGGGAGCTGTATGTGCATGCACAGTTCCTTACAGTTTCCATATGTTGAGAAAATCTTACAAAGTACTCAGCTTCTCAAGCTTAAAATGCTTATTTCTGAGACGTTAGGGAAGTTGCACAGCTTTAGTACAGCATTGCAAGCAGATTCATACTGTGTATTTTGTGCTTGGGTTCTGAAAAATGTTACAGTTCCCTTGAATTTCCAAATGGTTCTTAGACTTGCTTCTTGGGTTCTAGCCATACCCGTCATAACCCTATGAGTTATAGTACAGCACAGTAGGTCTTACGCATAAAAATCTCAGTTATAAACATTTTCTGCTGTGCTTGAATTTGGTTTTATGACCTAGAAACTCCTTCTAGATAAAAAAATTATATTACAACTAATATTTATTTTTAATATTATCTGTATTACAACTTCCACCTATTGTACGCTTCCACCCTTCCAACTCGCCTATAAAAGAGGAAATTTTTCCCCACATAAAATTCTAAGATTTTCTCTCTGGGATGCCTGTTCCTACCAGCCATCATTTTAATGAAATATAATAGTAACCTATCTTGAGAGAAGGGTCTCTAATGATACATAGCAGTATAATAGGTTCTCACAGCACACCGATGGCATGTTGCAACTATACATCACCAGAGAAGCAGCCAGCAAGATGCAGAGTTCAGGGGATACACACGACCAGAGTACAACCATAAAGAAAAAATGAAAAAGAAGTACAAATCCAGCTCTGGTTACTCTCTCTGTCTGCAGCTGAAGGTATCCCCAGAGTCAGAGGTGCTGGCATTGCATGAATTCTGGTACAGACCTAAGTGGCATAGCTTTGGTAGTAAGAAGAACCCAAAAAATCAAAATGTTTTCTTCTAAACAGCACCTATTGGTGCTGTTCTGCTCTCATTATAGAAACAACTTCATAGCACACACATGTAATTTCAAGTGCAAAACCTCTGATGAGAAAGTGCTTAAGTTATGTGCAAGAAGGTAAACAGAGAGCTATTAGTCATCCTGTCCTACAACATCAGAGCAAGCAAGAAAATTAGCATGTTGCAGACTGAGAACAAGGAAGTCTTCATTCATATGACACATGAGAAGCCAGGATACGTTGGTTGCAGAAGGTATAAGATTAATTCCAGAGAAATGGAAGAAATAATTGTAACTGACTGTTCTAAGTAAGCACATGCAGATTTCTGCAGTGTGATAGCAAAGATGAAAAGTGATCAATATTTCCAGAAGAAAAGAGAATTGTAAAAGATGTCCTATTTGTGTAAACGTGTGTGTTTTTAGACACACATAAAGCTGTCTTACATACACATATTCAATCCCACACAGGTTTAAAAAGCAGATGACATTCTTTCATCTGAAGGGATACGGTCTTGCTATAGACGCCAAGATTTAAGTCTAGTTTGCTTTAATCGATATGGAATACTCCTACCAACAGGCACTGGAACAAGTTGTGTTTAAAGCTAAGTTGGATTGAGGTTTTGAGCAGCTTCTGGAAGATGACCCTATCCACAGCAGAAGGGTTAGAACTAGATGATCTCTAAAGTCTCTTCCAATTCAAACTATTCTATGATTGTCCCGTTTACAATTAAAACATAAACCAGATCCTTCAGCAGTTCTCTGTTTATATATATACACACATGCACATACTTCTTTTCTTACGATATTCGAATTATGTTCACTTATTTTCCCATAAAAACTTATTTGAAGCTGCTCATTTTTATGTATCTTACCATCTGATGCAAGTCACTTGAGAAACATTGCCAAAAAAAGCATGAACTACTCCAAGCTTGAGCTTTTGCAAGTACATGCAACCAAGACTGCACCTGTGGAAGTGTTTGTCAGTGAATCCACGATTAAAAATCCCGTGAGTTTGCAGAAAGGTTATGATCACAAATCTGATTCATGATTTCTTTTCCCTGCCCACCCTGCATCCAGCCAAGCATCCTAAAGACTCAAACTCAACAAGTCCTTTACTATTTGCACAAGCTGCTCAAGCATGTAAGTGTGTGATAGC
The DNA here is from genome assembly GCA_013396835.1 of Psilopogon haemacephalus. Taxonomy (NCBI): domain Eukaryota; kingdom Metazoa; phylum Chordata; class Aves; order Piciformes; family Megalaimidae; genus Psilopogon; species Psilopogon haemacephalus. Next base: position 1,357,684 of record VWZI01008677.1, on the reverse strand, counting down.
TTAACTAGATTAATGTAACTTGCTAATATACTTTAAAAATCAAAGTCTGAAGCTCATTAAGTTATGGCTGAAACATTTTTTTCAAGCTCTTTTGCAGGTATAAATCTCCCTGCTGCCTTGTGAATGACTAATATTCTTGGCTCTATTATTTCTGCATCATAATGGAAGAGGGAATTAATTATGGGAGATGAGGCTGCAGCATGAAATCCGGAAATGCAGTGTAACTGGTTGCTTTGTCTGGTCCTCCTGCCTTTTTCTTGGCAGTATGAATGAGAGGAAGAGGATGGGATGTATTCTTGAAAGACTTTTTTTCTACGGTTACAGTTTGAACTCATTATTAAGCTCCCCTGGCATTATTACATAGCTGTTACTAATGCTATCTTCTAGTAGCTCATGCAAACATTAAACATAAGATCTGACATATGGTGTAAAAATAGTTTATGACTATTTCTAATAAGAAATAACCACAGCATTTTTTTTTCCTTTTTGGGGACAGAAGTAGTTGAGGAAATCAACAATCCTACAAGGCAGTTAAAACTGACCCAATTCTGTGGTTGTCAGAGTAAATTTTTTTTTGCCAAGGCATTCCTACCACTAATGATAATGATCCTTTAATGTGATTTTATGCCCTAGTTGCATAATGAAATTGTGTGTTGATATGACTCCACTTAGAGAGATCTGATTTCAGAAGAAAATTTTCAGCACTTAAAAGTGGTCTCTTTTTCAAAGAAAACCATCATTCACCATTCTCTCTGAAGTAAAAGACCTGCAAGTGACTTAGCCAGATATTTAGATACCTTGCTTCAATAAGAAGTGATCATTTCAGCTTTATCGCATCAATACTTTCCACTGTCTTCAGAAGTGTGCAGTAGATAAATCATTATGATGAAAATCTGAGATATCATTTCAAATTAAAAACTAATTATCAGTGAAGATCAACATCTAGCCACAGAATATTTCATTTTGTGCTTGTTTCTTGAAAGCATTTGATTTTGGAACTGCAAAAGAGCAGGATATTTTCCTTTAGGTAGGAGATTTTCGAGTTGTTCTAGTTAATTTTTCCATTTCCTATTTAGGAGCCCTACCTGAACATCGATGTACATCTTAACGTATTCTAATGAATGTAAATTGAAATACAACAAACACAAGTTAAGTATAAATCCAGAAATAGGCCTTTTCAATTCAGCCAGTTATGTTGCTTACTGATTATTTTCTTTCCACATAAAGCCTTCATACCTTATATTTCTAACTTAAGGCACCATAATACAGCATCAGACTTCATAAGCAGGAAACTAAACTTGTCATTGCCAGAAGACATACAGCTCTGCTTCTCCTAATAATGGGGGAAAGCCAAGCCTGCTTTTGGACCATGGTGACAGAGAAGTTATGTTCATACAATCAAAATCTTATCTCTCCATCCATCTTGGACTGAACCTGCTAGGCAATTGCATTCTTCTGACAGTTCCAAGCACTACACCCAGTACTTTCTCAACAGCAGTGAAACATTTTGAAAGCACTATTATAAAATATTTTGTAATTTTCTCTTTAAAGAAAAAAAAAGAAACGTACATCAAATTCCAGGAAAATCTTTCTTTCAGGGAAAAAAATAATCCAAAAGGGAATACTAAAATGAAACCGAAGAAAACCTTTTAAATCCTTAATAGAAAATTGACAGCCCCTGAAAGATGCTCTTAGGAGCACAGTACTTCAGTTATACCTTATATGGTGTTACTCCTTAAGGAGCCCACTTCGATGGCAATTTGAGCTCTTCATATTCCAGAACAGGTCAACAGATAAATTAACACAAACACAACCAGCACAGGAACCAAGAAATGGGATACAGTAGCTTCAGCTTATAGTCACAGTAATTCTGCCACATGGCTTTTGAACAAGAGCTGGCTTCCATCCAGCTGGCTGGATGCAAAGACAACTGCCTGCACCTCTGTAGAAACCCGAAGGATCACAGGAAGGAAAAACCCCACAATCATCAGGCTGTTAAGGCGATCCAGCAGTCTTTGATCTAAGGTGCTGCAGTTGTGACCCCAAAAAAAAAGAAGTCCAAAATTTCAGGTAGAATGTAACATACAGATTTGACTCAATTGCTTTGAAATACTGAAGCAAGCTTAGAGGCCCCACTGTAAGAGTAGTTCTGCTGATAGTAAAAAAAAAAAAAAAAATTGCAACATGCTCCAGGAGAAAAACCTAACTGAAAATATATGAAAATTAGTTAAACCAGAGGAGATTGCAGAAGTGAACTTCACAGAGAGATGTCAGTAAATAGAAGAAATCACTTTGTGTAAAGAACTGGAGGCATCAGAAGAGACTTAGGTTTCCTGAAATGTTTAGTTCAAAGTTATTAGCAAGTTATTGCCCTTTCCAGTGGTACTGGCTGCTAGTCAATTGCATTTTGGAATTAACATACTGGGTTGCTGGGTTTTGTCTTTTTTTTTTTTTTTTTCTGATAAATATCTGGTTATGACTGCTGTAAAACAGTCAAATTTGGAGCAGTAATACAGTAACAACCACCCTAGTTGATGATTCTTCCATGCAGGAACTCCTTTGTGCCTCTACCATGTGGCATATCTTTTGCCCTGTCATTTTGAAGGCAATAGGAGCAGAGTAGTACTTTAAGTTTGGTATCTTTAACATTGCAGCTCAGGTGACACAGTTAGCAACAGAAAACTGGCAGCTGAGTGAAAAGATGGCTCCTCTGTATTATACATATACATCATAAGTGCCATTAGTAGGCGAGAGGCAGAGCTATTGCTTATCGCTTCCTATGCATATGAAATTATAAGCCCTATCTCTAATGAGTGACTGTTCTTTATCAGCCAACTATTATTCTTCTATTGATGAATTAAATCTTTTGCCCTATAAAAGTAAAAACTAAACACATTTTAGGAAATCTGCGAAACATATCTTATTTTAAAAAGTCAATTCACACACACAAAATAATCACATAGATTTACTTCAAAACCAATTAAAATAAAGGATATTTTGTTAAATTGCCTTTGCAGAAGATCTTTTTAGAAGTGTTTAAGCATTTAGTTGGAGAATCAGGATGAACTGTACACAATTGAAAACAACTGGCTCGTTTTCAGTGAACCTGATTGTAGCTGTCTCTTAACTCTAGTTTATTAACACCTGCTGTGAGCTAACCTAACAGCAAGAGCCTTCAGAGCTACTTGTGTTGCAGCACAAGCCATACAGAATCACAAAAGAATCTGGTTGTAACCTTGTTTGCCTAACTTGTTCCTTCACTAGTATGACTGCAAAAGGACTGTTCTCATCTCAATTTGTCTGCAGTATCAGCCACTAATCAAACCCTGAGATAGTGCAGCTGCACATGAGCATACAGTCATGACCTGAAAACTTGGAAACCACAGGGCAAAATACAGGTCTTGATTTTCCTTATAAGCTGACACAGTGTTGGTGTGGAGAAGCAAGGTTTATTTCCTAAAGAGAGAAATAGAGGTCTAATCCCACATTTCCCCCATCATCTGTGTAAAAACCAAGAAGGACAACTGAAGTGACTACTCACAGCATACCAGTGTTCTATTTAAAATACACTCCACAGTTACAAAAAACCAAAATAAATGTTTATGGTCTAACAGGTTATCTGTGATTTATACCACTGTGACCGCATCCAGCCCTAACAAATCATTTCCACCTACAAACAACACCAAACATATTTTCCCACAGGGGACAACACTTTAGACTTAAATGCTCGACCTCTAAAGTTGACAGATAATATTTATACTGCACACTGTAATGTGCACATCCTACATGAAAAATCATCAGCTCTTCTGCTCTTTCCCTACCATTTGTTCAAAGAGAAGTAAAGTATATTAAAATACCTGCTTTCACAGGCAAGTCCTGTTACAGTTCTCCATCCAGTTCAACCAGTAGCAAGGCTGACAATTAGTTCCTACACAGGTGCCTTCCAACCAGGAAAGGGAAAGCCAAAGCAGGTGGCTGGTGCTGTGGCTATAAGCCCTTCCCCTCACTAGGCTGAAGCCAGTCAGAGGCAATTTTGGAAGAGCAAGATTAGACTTACATAAATATGTAGTCATCATGGAAAATGTGCCAGTGAGTTGCAAATGTATCTGAGAAAGACTTGTTTGCGTGCAACTATTTTTTTTTATATTAAAACAGTTTACAATAACTTTTATTGTATTTATTCCTTTGTCTAATGCCATTAAAAAAAAAATCCACCCAAATAAATATAGTTTATCTTCTACATTTCTGCTGTATTTCAAACATCTCCAAACTGAGGCACACTTTTTGCTGATCTAATTTGGTATTATCTGGAGAAAGCCAACATCCCAGAGCTGTGCAGAGATCCATCTACTGGGGATCTAGGGCTCTACTGCCTAGGTTTTGTTGGCCATCTTTACTGTGAGGAAAACACTTGGTTTTGAACTGAGACATAAATCCGCAGGGAATCTGGCATGGAGAACAGAAAATCTACAAAATAGTTTCAAACTGGGTGTGTGTTATCAAAATCTGTCTTATCCTATATACTTAAAGATAAAACAGCAACTAATGAACTATAATGACATGACTATGATAGCACAGTTTCAAATGTCCATTTCTGATGGTAACACACCTCAGGAACTTCTAATCCCTGTGTGCCAGGGGTAATTCTTATGGTAGAAATATAAACTAATTCTTATACATCAAGAAAAAGCAGCTGTTGGAACAAAACCAGTTCTGCCTTTCTGGATATCACTGGGCAGAGCCTGGCTCCCAACATTTACCCTTCACATCTTTATCAACAAGAATGAGGGCACCCCTTAGGCTCCTCTTCTCCAAGCTGAAGAGACTCAGCTTTCTCAGCTTGTCCTCAGAAGGCAAGTGTTCCACTCCCTTCAGCATCTTTTTAAGGAACTCAGATCTGATTCTGTCCTTTGATAGGCAGTAGCAGGTATGGAAAAAAACCAAAATCCCCAAAGCTCCATGCCAGCCATCATGTGAAGTGATGAAAAACTGTATTAAACCCCAGCAAACACAAAGGTTTGCTACTGCTGCACAATACTGGCGTTAAAGTGTGGCCCTTTCACAAGCATCTGGGTGATGTGAGAGGCATCTGTGAATACCCTGGTTTGTGTGCAGGAGACCTGACTTGTTAGTTTTATCCAGGTTTCATTAAAAACTTCTCCAGCTAAAGAGGCCTAATGCACCCCAGAGCAGAAAGGTCCTGGGGTCCCATAGCAAAAGACAAGCTTTAATTTCCCAACCAGCCTGCAGGCCTCACATCCTTCCAAGTCCCCTTTAGCTACAAAAGCCTTTTCTTGCCTGTGCAGCTTTGGAGCAGCCCTTTAACGCATACTGATTTTTAAGGAGCTATGGCATAAAAGGGACAATAGTCAAGACCGTACCTAAAAGAACCAAACTTCTCCCCTCAGACTTTGAGAACAAGATATACTTCTGCTCAGAGAAATGAAGACATTGTCAAAGACTTGTCCCAGAAAAGCTGTGTGCATGGCTTCATCCTCTGAGGAGAGGCTGAGATTGCCCAGCACCTGACACAGCTGGTTCCAGACAGCCCCACAGTGGTCCCTCTGCTAGCCACGGCTGCGACCACGAGCAAAACTGGCAGCCCAGCTGGGAAAACATCTTTGAGGAAAGACAAAAGGCTGCCTGATGGTGAGGAGTGAGGGAAGGAAGGAGTGTGAGACATGGCCTCACCAGGTGAGGAGAGCAGGAGGAGGTGCAGACATGGCAGCCTGCTGCAGAGGGCTATGGGTGCCAGCAGCATCAGCCTGAGCCTGCCTGTCTCAGCCGCCTCACCCTACTAGTGGCAGGCGAGACAGAGGAACATGAGGCCTCCTGCTCTTTTAGTTTTTCCAAGAGGCATGGTTTTTCCTCTTTATTATCTTTATAATGGTAGGAAAATGAAGTTTTCCACTTAGATGAATGTAATATTCAGAGCTTTATGTATTCAGAGAGAACTATTAAATGGTTTAAGCGTGACTCTCACAAATTTCATGCAAATGTTCACTTGACTTCTAAGGCACTATCCTTGCTCTGGCCTAGTGTTTCGTAGGAGAACCTGGTCCTGGAGCACAGCATCATTACTGTGGTAATAGCACTGCCATATTTCATGTGCTTCACCAAAAAATAAAAGGGAAAAAAAAGACATTTTGAAACCTGAGAAAGTTTTGGGTTAGACTCAGATTTTGACAAGGTACACTTAATGTCGTTGGCTTGAAGATGGCCAAAGTGATAGAAGAAACTAGTTTCTCTCATGCTCCGTGGCTTGTTTGTTGATGCTCTTTTCAGCATATGGCAAGGTATGTTTGCTTTCTGGCTGGGAGGCTCAATGAACTGCAGTGACATCAAATTCCTCTAACAGCAAATGTCTGTTAGAAATTAGCTTACGCATAACCTTAATAGCTGAGCTAACGTTTTCTGTGTGGTTGTGGCAAAGTTGTCGAGCCAGTTGAATCTGTCAGTCTGCTCCTAATCTCTCCTGACACTATGCTTAGAAATTTAATGAGACAATACCCAATTTAACAAATGACAGCTCTGTTGCTTGCTCTCTCTCACAGCAGACAGTTGTCCTTTCCTGAATCCCTTTTGCTTAACATGTCATGTGCTTAAGCTGCTGTGACCAGCCATTTTTCCTCCACTAAGTGCTGGGGAAGGTCCAAGGGTGTGCTCAATACACTACACACTGCGAGTTTTTAAGTTAACTAAATGGAAGTTTGGGGTAGAGAAGCAAAACAAGATACCTCACAGAGGGCTAAAGAAATATGCTTCTGGTCTTTAAAAACACTGGCTTAAGAAAAACCAAAAATGCCTCTGAGTGAACTGGGAGTCTCCAGGGTTTTAGTCCCTGCATTTTGGAGTGCTAGAGTTTCTGGCAGCTCCATAGACCTGGGCTTTCTTTCAAGGCAGCTCTAGATTATACCGACTCAGTAATGTTGCTGCAAGTAGCTCACTGCCACACTCTCTCTGCTGTCCGCTGACCACAGTAGAGCTCTAAGATCCGTGACAAATATCCCTTTCAGTTTTCATTTCCAAGGATTTTATCCAACTACATGCAGCAGCCACTTTGTTCATGAATGTAGAAGTAACAGAGTCAGAATTTATGAGTTCCCTGGAAAACTTTCCTGTTGTTTGTATGTCATTAATTAAACCTCAGGAGGCTGCTTTCTCTGATGTCAATTTATACTTCAGCTGGAGCAGCTCTGCTATAAGGATAGGCTATGAGAATTGGGGCTCTTCAAACTGGAGAAGAGAAGGCTTCCAGGAGACCATAATTATAGTAGCCTTCCAGTATCTGAAAGGGGCTAAAAGCGGACTGGAAAGGGACTGTTTACAAGGTCTTGTGATGACAGGACAAGAAGTAATGGACTTAAACTGGCAGAGAGGAGATTCAAACTGGATGTTAAGAGGAAGCTCTCTCCAGTGAGGGTGGTGAGACACTGGCACAAGTTGTCCAGGGAGGTTGTGGCTGCTCCCTCCCTGGAGGTGTTCAAGGCCAGGATGGATGAGGCCTTGAGTGACCTGTTCTAGTGGGAGGTGTCCCTGCCTATGGCAGTGGCTTGGAACTGGATGAGCTTTGAGCTCCCTTCCAACCTAAACCATTCTATGATTCTATTCTATGATGCAGCATTCTCAGGCAGCTTGCCTTACGTAGTCAAGTGTTCATTGAAAAGTTTTTGCTATTCCTGGGTTTGGGGTGATTTACTTTTTGCCCTTTCTTTTCTTCTGCGGTATCAGATTTAACCAGAATATCTTTTTTTTTTTTGCTTCCCCAGAAGTTTGTGGCTAGTGAGACCCCACTAAACAGACCAGCAGTGACAGCCCAGAGCTCAACGCAGGTGAATTTTCTTTTCAGGAAAACCTGCAGTCAAAGTTAGTTTGTATCTCGCTATGGAGTAATGGGGCCTGCAGAACAGAGGCACCAGCTGTCACCAGATTCCAAGTAAGCCCAATTCAAAGGGACATGCAGACTAGATAGTCTAGACTTTCAGTAAAATACACAAATGACTGCAAAACCCTGGAATGCTAAACTTTAACTGAAGATGTCAGAGCTTCTGAACATGTCCAGTCTTCACAGAACAATATTTCTGAAGTACTGAGAAAAACCATTATCAGCTCTGGAAAGCAGTGAAGGATCATTAATAATACCAGGAAACACAGTAGGTTGTCTGTATTTTCCCAGAAATAAATACTCCACAGTCAGAATACAAAGGTGTTAAAAATAATTATTCCTGCCAGCAGAATAGGAAAGGAAAGATGACAAGACAAAGCTTGGGGTAAGAAATGCCTCTTGAAGATAACGAAATTGCAAGCAACCAATGAAGGCTTCCTCTTTGATCTGGGTTTGAGCAGAAAGCCAGAGCTTGTGCACAGAGGAGCACAGCACCACTAACCTCACCATCACGCCCCTGACAGCTGGGCAGGGTAACATTAGCACACAAGCTGGCCTGGGAAGACACCACTGAACCCTTGCATCCCAAGGTTTGCTGGGCAGACAGCTGTGTGGCTTTGAGCAGCGTGGGCTGTCTTTGTTCTGACACTGATACAATAGCCAGCTTCAAACCAGAGTGCTTTAAATGTCATTCCAGAAGCTGATGACTTGATGGATATTTAATTTGACTTTGTTTACATTTTCAACTGACAGCAGCAATTATGTCCCTTCCTATTTCTTATAAAATAGATTCCATAATCCTTAATCTACTCCTTGGTCTGCAATAACATTGGGAGGCATTCACCTCTCACTGGTTAAATACAAATTCCTTCCCATTTCCCAAGATAGTGCTACAAGGCAGGGAGCAATGGAAGGCACACCTCATGAGAATAGGAATCTAGCCGCCAAGGGAACAAATCCACTGCCCCCAGGGAGCCCAGCCCAAAGGGGAAATCATGGACCAGAGTACAACTCACGTATGAAGGGAGGAGACCACTGACGAGCTCCCCAATTTTAGAAAACAAATGACAGAGTTTAATCCTAATTCTGTATGGGTCTGTGTCAGTGGAGGAAGGCAGCAGAGCTTTCTGCACCACAGGTGACAATTTTCTGTGAGTGGAATTATTTTACTAACTACAAACAATTATCTTTGTTAACTTTTTTTTTTTTTCTTTTTTGCATTGACAACTTTATTTGTGACTTGGCTGGTAAAACTCTAAGGAGCTGGACCATCTGGAGACTAAAGTTAAAATTGCAATCCAGAGTTAAAATGCTTTGGGAGTTTGTTCCAGATGGGTTGCATAAAATCAAACTGCTGTAGGAAATGCTGCCAGAAAACAGGTTGCTTGACACACACAACCTTTGTGATAAATGTTTATACAAATTATAACTTTCAATAATGCATTTTCATTGCACAAAGAGGTTTCTATGTGAAGTAGAACAATGAGCTGGGTCTTCTGCTATTAGAAAAACAAAAGAGAGTGAGCAGGAAGAGGAGAACCTTGGGTTAATTCTGCTATTATGTTCTTTCTGAAAAGGACCTGAATGAAGATATCTTTGACTTCTCATTTCACTGTACTACATAGTGCCTTAAAAATATTTGAGAATTATATTTACAGAACCAGGCCTGAACAAGCTGAAGTACAAATTAGAGTGGCAGCAAAATATGTTATGTGATTTCCTCTCTTGTTACACTATGCTCAATGAAAAGAAAAATAATTGTAGAATCACAGCATGGCTCAGCTTGGAAGGGACCTCACATCAGTTGCCACTGGCAGGGACACCTCTCAACTACACTCAGACCGTTCCCCCTTCTCCTGTCTTTGGACACCCTCGTGAAAAGTCCCACTGCAGCCTTCCTGTAGGATCCCTTCAGGTATTAGAAGGCAGCTCTAAGGTTCCCCCTGCCAGAGTCTTCTCTTTTCCAGGCTGAACAACACAGCTCACATAGCCTATTTTGTAATCTTAACACAATTCCACATTCTTTAAGATGTGTTTTTATGAAACTGGGAAAAGTACTTTGAGAGTGAATATGGTACAACATTCCAGCATGGTGGCCCAGGAGGTGTCTTTAAAACTCCATAACTTAAAGTCATTTATATTCATAATTTTCACAGTAATAATTTGAATTGGGGGTGGGGTAGGGTTGGGAACTGTCAAAGTCAGGAAAGGTAGGTCTTACTCAATGTTTGTCATTGTGTGACATATTTTAGCTCTTTCCCAATGTTCAAATAGTTGTAAACATTTAATTAAAAGAAATGAAAAAAAAAAGTCTTCCCTTTTATTTAGTCATTATATCTGTCAGTAGGGAGGTAGATAATCAATCTCTAAGTTGCTAGGTGACTTTTTATTTGTCTTCTAGCTGAAATGAAAATTAAAGACATTGAATGCTGCAAAGAGGAAATCACATAATAAAACTGATGGCTTATTAGGAGCTTAGGTTTGTGATGCGAACATGTAAAATTTCTGCAAGGAAAGCTTCTCAGCAATGTCCTCATTAAGAGACTGAGGTATGTAGCACAGAATCTCTGGGGAGGACTTGCTTTGATTATGACAACAATATTAGGTCACGCAAATAGAGCTTGGTCTAGAAGGTAAATATTTAAGTGATAGAAAATAGAACTGAGAGCCCCATTTTCTAAATGTCTGAAATGAAACTTTTCAGGAAGAACATCACTACTCCCAAGGAAATGTCTACTTAATTTCCAATACATTTACCCTGCTGCAATTTACAGCTAGTGCTTAAAGGTACCTGTGATAAAAACATTCAGAAAAACTGTCAGCTGAGTTTTGATTGAACTTGAAGAGGTGTGAAGTACATACTTCTCAAGACTGCGTTATGACCCAAGTAAAGTAGTCACGGTTCCTCCACAGCCTTCTCTTGTTCAACTTTCTAATTGTCAAACAAAGTAAAAGTATATGTAAAACGACCACCTCTGCTCACTGCAATGTAACCACATCGTTGACAATGCCTTCAGTGGTGCTAGGTTGCTACCCTGACAGCATCTGCTTCCGAGGAGAGACTGTGCCATATGTCAAGGCAAGATAATGCCTTACAGAAGAGTTTGGTGTAACTCTTTTTTCTTGTCTTCAGAAACTATAATCCATATGAAGGAGTCAGAGAAATAAGCCTCATCTGCAACACTTCATTATAAATAACTCTTTTATAACACATGCTTTGCTGGAGCACACAAATCCCCTGGCTTCCATGAGCAGCTCAGGGAATGGGTGAGCTGTATATGACTTTCAGAAGCAATTTCTGTGATTGCCAGTCTGTATCATAATCACACACCACAACCACTGGGGTCTGAAACAATTTCCCATCTATTACCTCTGCACTGTAGCTCTGCTACATCACAGGGTGTCATAGTAATACACAGGATTGCATGGGGTGAGGATAAGAATATGCTTAATCAACCTATTTTCATTTCATATGCAAAACATTTAGTTTCTAATAATCAAGACAGATAGAGATAAAAGGCTGCTTTGCTAAAATTGTCTAAGAAGGTAAATGATTTCTAAATCCATTCTTGTCTACCCCATGGCCCTTTTCTGTCACTTTTTCAGACAAAACTTTTTTTTTTTTTTTTTTCCTTTTAGCATTGAGGGAAACCACATCATTTTCTAGTTCTACTTGAACATCTTTATCATCTTAACAAGCATTATTTTCATAGGGATGTTCACTTTGCAACCCTTAGTATATAAGAATAGTAGTTTATTTTTGTTATGTTTGCCTTTTATCCCTTAAAATTGATGCATTCATTTAAAAAGCCTTTGGCACAAACTCAAAGATAAATAATATAATTAGTAAAACAAAATAGCATGTTAATAAAAGCAGAAATGAATGAGCCCCAAGCACACCACTAAGGACCATGAATGATTTTAAGATCAACACTTGCCATTGTTACAAACAATGTTTGCATTCACGCCAAAAGCATAGAACCAGCTCAAAATACTTGTGAAAATATCATGGATGTCAGAATCCTTGAACAAGTTAAGACAGCTGATCTTTAATTCTCATGTTTATTGAGCATTCTCTTCCATTTGAGCTTTGTTTTGTGTCTGTACTTGGAACTCCCCTATCACAGACTCACAATAAGTGGAAATGCCTCTTCCTGTTACTAAAGAGTCATTCTCTGGGACACTCTTTCCCATAATTTCTACCTGAAACCAAATGCTCTGCACTAAGTATCTTTAAAGAACTGAAAGGATTCTGCACATACATTTTTGGGGCATACAGGAATTTTTGTGTAAAGTAGAGCTAAGGCAGATGTTCCTATCTGTGGCTTCCAGATCTATCTGATACAGAAAGATATCATAGAAGAGAGATATCATAGAGATTTATGAGAGGGCCTCATACTTTCTGCAAGAGATATGCTTTTCAGGTTTTAGCTTGCTTTTTTTTTTTTCTTTTTTTCTTTTTAAACATATTATCCTTTGGACTATATCCAGTGCTTCTCTAGTGGTTAAATATATCTTTTTTTGTCTAGTCTACAGAACAAGGGTATTCAAATGAGGGATAGAGTGGGCTCAGAGACTGTGCCTGTGAAACAGACTTTGTGATCTGAAAATAAGTATTCTCTTAAATCTCGCTGGACCATCTACTCCAAGGTGAATACTTTGGCAGGATCTTATTTGTAAAATTTATGAGCAGATAAGCCTATGTAAAACCAAAGGCAGGCAGCCAGTCCAATAATGATTAAGTAAGCAATGATGATATGTTCCCAGATGTATAAGGAAATATCACTGCAATCTATATATCAGAAACCATTTACCATTGCTGAATATATATGGTGCTGGATACCACTGACTTTGCTTGCAGGAAATTCCAACTGTAAATACCAAAATGTATTAATGCTGCATTTAACATGAGACTTGTAAACAAAATCAAAAGGACGGGGATCTAAAAAGCACCCTAGGTTTTGATACATCTGCATGATTAATGCAATATCAATTCATGCAAAATATGCATTGACTAATCAAAGCTGTTTCCACCACCACATAGCTGCAGCCTGCCTCTGTGGGTTCTCCACTGGCCAAGGAGTAATAACTTCCACCTTGTCTCCTTCCACTGGTGTGATAACTAACATCTGTTCTTTTCCCCTCAACCCCTTGCGGTCTTGTTAATTTCCCTTAATGAAACTCTCAGCAACATTATTTTGTTTAAGACTCCCGCCACTAACAAAGGTCTGTGGCAAACAGGTTGAATACCCAAGTGTCTGTTCTAGCCCAGACAGATTCTCCATGTAGGAAAAAGACAGCAGCATAAGACCAAGCTTAGGAGACTTCAAGTATGTCTTTCTGAGTGTGTGTAAGACAAGCATCAACTGGGCTCTCTCCTATCAGAGAAAAATGCAAGCTAAGAAATGCACATAATCATTCTTTTCATTCTTCCTCCTTTTTCTCTCTTTCCTTCTTTCTCTCTGCCCGAGTCTCTTTCTGAATGAGCAATATGACATGTGTCTGATCACTTTTGTTCTCTAGCTCCATAACAGCATGAACACTCTAGATGTCTATTTAAATATTCCACTTCAGTATTTGAGTCCAAATCTGAATACAGATCTATGGCTCGGACCCCTGCTGCTTGAAGCTATTTGTACTCAGATCAGATTGTGACTCTCAGGAAAAGGAAGCATTTATGTTGAAAAAAGAATTAAAGAAAATATTCATAAGGCTATTGTTACCAACTTAAAAATATATATAAAAATTTACTATATAAATGTGATTACATTGTATAAATCAACTGATAAAATCTACACAATCTGTGTTTCTTTAAATAAACCCTAAATAATTTTGCTTCTGAAGTACACATAAAAAGAATTGCAGTAACATTGTATTTTCAGACTTTATTGTTAAGGGATACAAGGAAAGCTTTTCCCTGGTTGCAATCTTTTCTTTATAAAAGCATTATTTCAGATAAAGTAAGCTTGGCTCATTTAAAGTCCCCACAAGGGACAGATACATTCTGAACGATATTTAGAATGTTTTTGCTTACCTAGAGGAATGATATCCCAGGTTTTGAAATCCCAGTGTGGCTTTATTTTCTGGGCAACTCAGTTATTCTCTCATCCTCTGACCTTATGATGATATTGGTTTTCCCTTTTCTTCACTACACTGCTCTGTGAGAAAGCTCTTAAATTTGATACAAATCTAGTTCATGTACAATACCTGAAACTTAGTCAACTTCATGAGGCATAAAAAGAACAATTTCTCTTCCCTTGCACCTCAGTTCTGATTTTTGTGCAATATTATGGCTGTGTTATAAATTCCCCTAAGTGAACTTACAAAATAATAAAAAACCCAAAAAAAAAAAAAAAACCAAACAAAAAAAAAAAAACCAAACCCACCCCCACATTATATCCACATTGACTCTAGGATAAAATTTTTGTTTCCTGAGTTGTGGGGTTTTTTTCTTATAATGTATCAATTTAAATGCAGATGGCCAAGAAGAAAGAATTTCTTCTCTTACAATGTGCACATCCACAGCAATGATGAGATGATTCAGACAATGTAAAGTATGCTTCTCTTTTGCTCAGGAAGCTTTGAGTGGTTTCAGATAGAGGGTCTGCTCCTTTTGGTAACTTTTTCATGTTAAAAAGAGTGGAAGCATTTTCCATGTCTGAAAAAAACTGTAGATGGTACCATGCCTGCAAGTAGATAGCTGCTAAGTTAAAGGCATCAATGGCATCAGTTGCTTAGATGCAAATGTAGTGCTCTTACTGTATCAAGGACAGAACTTGAGTCTAAGAGGATGCCTTGATTTAGATGACAAGGAAATCAAAGTGTTATGGAATGTTTGGACAGATTGGTACAGGACTGACCTACATGCAACAAGCCAAGCAGACACCCTCACGGCCTACATTCTCCTCTTTCAGTGCTTCAAGCTGTTGCAGGGTTCTCTGGCAAGCAAACGGCTCCGTTTCTCACTCCTACAGCCGAAGAGAAAGGAAGTTCTCACGAACACCGGCTGCAGGCACGGCAGGCAGCAGCAGAGGTCCCGGGGTCGAGCCGGGGCTGCCAGCAGGTCCCTCCGTTACCGAGCGCTGCCCGGTTGATCGGAGCGGTACAGAGTCCCGGCCTGGGCTGAGCTGTGAGCCGCGACCCGCACCCCACCCCGCGGTGCTGAGCAGCGGCGGCGCAGGCAGCTTGCGGTGCTGCGGCTGGGGATAGCGCACAGGGTTCTCTCGGGTACGGGCGGGTTCAACGCGTGAGAAAATAGCACCTTGTGGCACAGCAGTGTCTGCTGGGAACGCAATGGTTCCAGCCCGGACGGTGCACTCTGTGCAGGCTTTTCCTTCACTCCCCATCTCTGTGTTGCAGCGGGCGGTGCTGCCTGAGGGTTTTGCCTGAGCTTCTGAACACGGAGCCCTTGCTCCCTCCTTGGTGCGTGGTATGCGGATCAGAGCGGGGCGGCTATGCTAAGAACGGAGGGGAGAGATACAGACGTTTCTTCAGAAAACCGAAAGTCAGGCATAATTCTTAGTGATCCTACACACAGCTGTAAGCAAAGCCAATTTCAGGACTGTATTATGTTCAAGGCACGCTCAGTGACAGCTTTCTCCATACCCTTGTCTTGGTGTTTTTACCACTAGAAGAGGGAATTTATCTTACACAAAGACCAGTCAAGTAAGATGCAGCAGGGCTGAATACGAGTGCTAACGTGAGACCCGTTGTGAACACATTAGTATTTTCAGCAGGTCCCTCATATGTCAGGAGGAAGATGACAACTACCCCAAGGCACTGACAATCTAAATTAGACAGACAATGTGGCTGGAAAATGTAACGTCTTGGGTAAACCAAGGGAGGTCAGAACTCAGCTCGGTGAGGATAAGTTATCTTCACCTGGTCGGCAGGCTCGGTGGAAGAAATAAGTTTATGTATGGGCTGCCTCTTCTAACTCAGAATTCTCAGCCTTTCTGAATGATTGTTTATCTGCTAACAGCCTGCAGGGATTTGGTGAAAACGCTACAGCATAAAACTGAAAAATAATTGAAATAAATAAAGTACTGCCTGGCACTATCTTTGTTTATTCTGTGCATCTGATATTAACATTCTGATGTCTTATGCTTGTAATACATAATAAGAAACGAAAATGTCATAAAATCAATACCTCCTAACAGCAGAGGGAAATGTCACAAATTATCCCATTCTCATTATAGTTTTCAGACAGTAATTTCACAAGCCTCCAAGGGATTAGGAGAGCTGAGTATATTTTTGCTCTACTCTCAGATGTCACTTTTATTGTGCATGATCTAGGCAGTGAAGGTTCTTTGCTCGGGAAAAAGTTAGAAATCAATTGTTTTGCCAATGAGATTCTTTTGCAAGGCTGTTAGCTGCCTTTGTAAGTGTGAAACTGCCAAATTCCGTGACCCTGCTTAAATTACTTTGAAGTACAAAATTACACTCTAACCCCTTCTGTGGTCTGGAAGTGTGCTCTGTTGGCACATACCAAATGTAGAGCTGTGGTGCTAAGGAATAAAATTTATGAGTTCTAACGAAAAGATATGAATTAATTATACATAGCAGATACCAGAACGCTTCTCTTTTCTTCCTAGGAGTACTTTTTTATTTTCTTTTAAATCTAGGGATTAGAGTCTGAATGACCCTGCCCAGGTTACAGCGAGCCTGAAGAAGTGGTCTGTCATAATCCCAATGATGTGGTTTACAACTCTAGTTGTACCACTGCTGTGGTACTGGATGCTCCAGCTAAATTAAAGTAAAGCTCAGACCTGTGGTGTCATCTGTGCCTGTATTTTAGCAAGTTGATTCACTTGCTGGTATACTACTGATCCTGATCCTCTGCTTAATCATGCTGTGTACAAGTTTGCTTGTATTCAAACTGCTTTGGAGACAAGCAGGCACAAAATACAGTGAATTCCAGAGTCTGCTGTCACAGACAGCATGCAAGGCCAAGCCCACCTGCCTCACTTGGCTTGACAACAAGGACTTGCTGCTTCTAGCACATGATTGAAACAGATGCAGCCATTCATTTCAAATGAGCCAGAACTCAGGGATGTTTTATATCACGTTAAAAACATCTTAGGAAAGACATTCTGTGGACATCAAATAGATGCTATGAAACACTATGCATATCAATGGTTCTTTCACCCAGAAAGGTGAATCATACCAATTAAACCAAAACCAAAACCCACACAAAATCCTACCATCAATAGCAAAAAACCTCAGGCTTCGTGGATAGTTCTAATTATGGCTATACATAAAATATAACTGTCACTGTGGCAGTTTGAAAATTGCTAACATCTTTTGGCTAAATCCAAAGAAGAAAGAATGAATCAAAAGTGAATCTTTCATTGTGAAATGCCTCCAGTTTTGAGACAGAGAGCAAAGCAAATACTTTGGCCAAATACAAACATTATCCCAGACTTCCTCATCGGAATATGAACTATTGCAAAATGGCAAGAGCTAAAAGAATATTACTTATACAAATACAAAAAGGCTGTGATTTTTAACGGCATCTCCTTCCCAATATGGTTTTATCCAGAGGATTTACTACACTTTATAATGTAGGACTCTGGGAGTTCAGATGGTTGCACATAGTGTCAAAATAATTTGGATGGGATCAAAGATCCTCTGTGAGGGAAAAGTTCAAAGGGTTACTACAGAGGTAATTCACACAATTAATCTGAACCTTAACTAGCTCTGAAGCTCAGTAAAGCATATTATCTCTTTGAAAAGCACAGTTTCCAAATGACATTATATTATTAAATGTACACTAGATTATATGCATAAGTTTTGTAATTATGTTGAAGTACATCGGAAGCTGGAGCCAAATTCAACACCAAGTCCTTACTGTGTGTTCTGTGGTCACTCTCCATTTGTCAGGAGATAGAGTCTCAGCTGTCAGGACAGGAAGCATATCTCACTTGCCAAGGCTAGCTGTGCATGTTAGGCATACTCCTTTTTTAGGGTAAAACCTTAAATATACTGTTCCTCTGCCCTGTCAGCTGCCTATGGGAGGGAAGCAACACTGCCTGTCCTTCAGCCATAGCCTGAAGTGAATAATAAGAGCATACTTAGATGTGTCTCTGCCTCAAAGATTAACTGTAGAAAGAACAGCAAGAGAATAGCAGTAGAATAGTGTTCAATTGTATTTAATATGCTTTTGTTAACATAGAATATCGAAGAGCCAAGTTCTAATTGAAGTCCACCCACTCTGAAGCACTTACATTAAAAAGATAAACATGGTCAATATCCTGGACCCTGCCTATAAGAACAAAATCCAAACTCCTTCAGTGGGCTGAAAGAGCTGATCCCTCTCCAATGGAAGCAAAATATATATTCATAAATCATTTCTGACATTACACACTCAGAATGCACGGCTGAGAAACACATCGACTAAGCACAGCTGAGTCTAGTAGTGAGCAGGACAAATGACAGCTGTTGTCATTATATTCAGTAGTTATATTTTTCTACTTAAAAAAGGCATCTTATTTACAAATAAAAGTAACTCACCAGCTGGGTTTAAAATAAAACACCAGACCCAACTTCAGAGGAAGCACTGCAGGAAAAGCTCCTTGCAAGTCTGCATTGTATATTTTTCTATTGGTTCCAGATCATTCTCTTTTGTTTGCATTTCTGCAGGAGTTCTCTTTGGGCATGCGTGCTTGCAAGGATTCAGATGCCAGCACATATCAAAAAGGTCAGAAATGCACTCTAAAAGAGCAGAGCTTTTCTCTCTGGAAGATGATGTTGGAAGCTATTGAAATCTGTCCAGGAGGGAACATTGCTGTCAGTTCTCTGCAAAGCCTTTTATAGAGATAGCTACTAGCATGTATTTCATCCATGGAAACTTAGAAGAAATTAAAGGCCATGTTGCACAAAAGGATGCAGGCAATAACTTATTTTATTATGGACATCTCCTCTACATGCAGGTGAGTGGAATCTAGGCCACAACACCATTTTGCCATTGGCTTTGATTTCACATGGTGTGCTTGCCCACCACTTAAGCTGTTTGAGAAGCCAGTGCTGTTGATGTGATTAGAAGGATGTGGCACATAACAGAGCTGGCCTGCATTACAAGGACATTTATGTGACATAAATTCCCTCCGAGCGTGGCAGAGCTACCTCAGGGCAACTCTGCTGCATCCTTCAGGACAGCTGGATGTTTTAAAAAAATGTTTTAATTTTATTCTTTAATCTCAGGTTTGGGGTTGGTTAGCAGTTTTATTTTTTCACAGACACTTGGCAGCACATCAGCTCCAGAAATTGTAGCATTTCTGTGACCTTTAGATTCTAAAACCAAGTAAAGTTTGGATTTCCTGGTTTCCTCATTTCTTTGTATTAGGCTCTTTCTCATCTTCCGATTGTGTTAGTGCTATTAGAGTTTTCTTTCAGAGTATAACCTCAGGATTTATCAAATTAAATGCTGTTTGGAGGGTTTGGGAGTTGAGTTCTACATCTTGTTGTTGATGTCCTAAAAAAATTCCAGCTAAATGCTGAGGTTATTAACTCTTAGCAATCATTTAAATCTTAATGCTGTCAAGCAATTAGTGAACAAAAAAGTGGAGCACAGCATCAGAATAGAGGCACAGAGTAACAGCAATGTAAACAACATTTCCTCAAACTAGAGGGACTCGATAGCTCAATTAGATCTCAAAAGTGACTTTGAATATGCTTATGTATTTGTTTCCTTTGAGCTTGAAAGGCTGAGGGAGCTGAGGCTCTTAGCAGAGGAGCCGGAGGGCTGCCCTCACTCACGTTCATAAAGATGTGCAGGGCAGCGTGGGGAGGACTGAGTGAGACTCTGCTCAGGGATGGCCAGTGATAAGGGACAATGAGTGCAAGCTGGAGCAGAGGAGGTTCCATGTAAACATAAGGAGAAGCTTTTTCACTGTGAGGGTGCCAGAGTCCTGAAACAAGCTGCCCAGAGAGGTTGTGGAGTCTCCTTGTCTTGAGAGAGATTCAAAACTTGCCTGGATGCCTTCCTGTGTGACCTGCCCTGAGTGATTCTGTTCTGGCATGACAGTTGGAGAGGATGATATTTCAAGGTCCCTTCCAACACCTAACATTCTGTGATTCTATGCTTATTTTCAACACAACCAACACCTGTAGAACATGGATGGACTGGCTGTGCAATTACATCAGCGCTGTGCACTGACCTTGAATTTTGAGAGGGCCAGCTGCCAGCAAAAAAAACTCTTTAATTTCATTGACTCATTAAATTAAACTCATTTTTAACAAAAAATGATCATGGGTGAATCACCATATGTTCTTGAATTTGAAGAGACTGAGGAGATTTTTAAATAATCAGAGTTCAGAGCTGTTCTTTTCAGCTAGAATATTGTCAGCATTTCCACAGTCCAGCTGAATGTAAAGTTTGAAACAGCAAGCAAAACAGGGTAAACACACAAAGGATGCTGAGGTGCATACTGCCTGCTAGCATATAGCAGTAGCTGTTTTAGTTATAGGAACGTAGAGGTCAGTAGATGAACATATTAAAATAACTAAGTAAATCCACGAGAAAAACCTAGGAGAGTGCAGAAATTATGGCGCTTTGGTTTGTTTTTTTTACATTTATACTGAGCATATCCTAGGCTGCATCAAGAAGAGTCTGGGCACCAGGGCAAGAAAGAGGGGATTCTGGCCCTTGGCTCTGCTCTGCTGACACCTCACCTCCAATATTGCCTCCGGTTCTGATGTCCCCAGCATAAGGACACAGATCTGTTAGAGTGAGTCCAGATGAGGGCCACAAAGATGATCCAAAGGCTGGAGTACTTCTGCTATCAGAACAGGCTGAGGGTGTTGGGGTCATTCAGCCTGGAGCAGATTCCAGGGGGACCTTGGAGCTAAATTCCAGTGTCTGAAGGGATCCTACAGGAAGGGACTTTTCAGGAGGGTGTCTAGAGACAGAACAAGGGGAATGGTTTGAAGCTGAGGGAGAGCAGGGTTAGACAGGATCTTAGGAAGAAGTTGTTCAGCTTGAGGCTGGTGAGACTCTGGAATAGGCTGTCCAGGGAGGCTGTGGATTCCTCTTCATTAGGGGTGTTGAAGGCCAGGTTGGATGAGACCTTGAGAAGCAGAGTGCAGTTGAGGTCTCTCTGCCCATGGTGGGGAAGTTGGAGGAGATGATCTCTGAGGTCCCTTCCAACCTGAGCCATTCTATGTTTCCATTATGTGTCCTGAATGAAATGTTTTACAGTTATAAGCTGTGATTCAGTGATGTAAATGCAGAATATGATTTAGTAGTTTTAAAGTCAGTATTAGAGTTGTAGAATATGATTCAACAGTTCAAGATGCAAAGGAGATGAGCTACAGAATCAAAGTCTTGGTAGCAAGAGAATCCAGACAAATAGGGGCACCATCTGTTCTATTACAGTTGTGCCTACACTCATCATTAAACATATTATGGCTACTAAATACAGAAATGTCAATCACATCACATAGAACATGGAAAGACAGGTAAATCTGACACAGACCAGAATGCTTCTCTGTGTCCACTCCCTCCTTTCCTACTCTGTGCTCCTTTTGGTCTTCTAGAGATGCACAGACAGAGCCATCATATTTCAGAATGCCATAACATTAAGTCCTATCAAAGTGAACTTATCTAATGGTGATAAAATTCAGGCTACAGTTTACTGAAATTAGAAACCTTTGCTGAATCTGAAATAATATGAAATTGACAAATGTCCTTCAGAAGCAGACTTCTGAGATAGAGTCAGTCATATAGACAAACATTCAGAGTTGTCTTCTGCCTTTACTAGCTACCAAAACTATTCCATCTTTTGCATTAATTCATATCACAAGCAATTATGTTGTACCAGGGGCCTGGACCACATCCATCGTAAGGCTTCCAGTCCTTTTGGGTGTGTTAGAGATATCAATTATGAGTTCTCTGTTTGAACCTTCCTTTTTTTCCATGCAAAGATGACTTAATTGGAGATCTACCATCAGCAAAGTTTCCAGAAAATCAGCCACAGTGCTCAGTTAAAGAATACCAGTTGGGTAGCTTCATAGGTGTTCAATTTTGTCTTACCAGTGATTATTAAGGAAAACCTGACTCCAGATTCTTCATGCATCCCTAATCAAAGTGATTTCTGATCATAATCTGCCTTATTGCATGGGACTGTTTCTGCGCTTATTCTATGACATTTCACTGTATACCCCATGAGAAATAACAGCGAGATCTAGATGTCACTTCCCAAAGACGAAAAAAACTCTTGAAGACCTTTTTGTAAGGCAGTGCCTTGCTAACACAGACATCTGTGCTAATCAGTGCTGAACTTTAGAAGAACTGCTTTGTTTTGTTTAAAACAAACCCCTGTGGTTTGGGAAGGCTCAGCTTTCACAGACTTAGTTTGCACACTCTTTGTTTCTTTGAAGTCATCTGTAAGGCTGCTCATTGATTGCTTGCTTTGTTAGGAGCACTGAAAGTTTTCCAGAGCGCCTTGCAAATCATATTACTGACTGATTTCTGCATAAAACAGAACTGCAGTGAGCTTGACTGTGAAAAAGACATGATAAAGAGAATATTATGTTGCATTAGATGGCAAGAAGGTGTGTCAATTTCAAAGATTAAACCAAGATGATTCTTTGAGCTTCTCTCATTGCATAAATGACGTTTAGAAGAACAGGAAGGGGAAGCAGAATTTTAAAGTAGTTGCTTTTAAAATAGCTCTATTTTATGTTGCACCCACTGAAGTCAGAGGCAAATGTATTTATAAATAGTACAGAAATATTCTGCAAGTCAAAGTTCAGGTCAAAGACTGAACAGAAGGAAGGTCAGCATACCCACATAGCTCTTCGAAGCTTATTAGCTAATAGCAGAGCTCGCTAACCACATGTATGTAGTGTATGTGCATTGTTGTACACATAAGCACAGGTGAATAAAAAGATATACTAAATAACAGATGAAAATACCACCTAGACATTGGAATGTCTGATCTGCTTTCAGGTTAAGAGGGAGCTTATAGCATGCATTCACTTCTGAGAGGAAATATAAAACTGGTGTTTAAAATTCCAGCAGCAACCGAGGTACTAAACACAGAGAAGTGTAAGCTACATGACATGGAAAGAGAAAGCAGGGATACAATTCCCTGAGCCATACTGACAACAACAATAATTTTTTTTTCTGCTGAGCTTTGTACGAGCTAGAAGGATGACAGCGTCCCCAATTAATTTTGTCCTTCAATTACATTTCTTTCCCTGACAGAAGGTCCTGAGCTATCATTCCAGCTGATCGACTGCTTGATGTTCTGCATCAGAACTCGTGGCAGCCATTAGCATTACCAAGGCCCTAAAATAACTTTCGACAATCAGTGTAAAAGTGTAAAACATGACCAAATATTAATTACTGCATTTAATGTGCCTAAAATGGGAAAAAAAAACAACAAAAAACCCAAACAACAAAAAAACCTCCCCACACACAACAAAACCAAACACAAACACAAAAATCCCCCAACAACCCCCAACAAACAAATGAACAAAACGACACACACAAAAAAACCCCAAACCAAAACCAACACTCAGCACTCTCCCCCAATCAAACAACCAAAATTGTGTTTTTACTGGTCTTGTGGATGTGATATTTTAGAGTTCTCAAAGGCTAACGCAGTGATTTTGGAAATAGATTGAATTCTTGTACACAACACCACATCACTTTAAGTGTTCCAGCTTTTTTTTTTTTTTTTAATGGATTCACCTAAAATGTAGACCTAGAAATGTGCCCTCAATCACTTGAAAATTATTTTTAAAAGCCTCTTGAATAGGAGGTTACAACACACCAGATTTCATATTAGAACGAAACCAAACTAAACCCCAGAAGTACAACCAAAAATCAAAACAGGAATACACAAGCCTGTAGACAGATAAGGTTCAGTAGAGCAAAGCTTAATCTAAAGAAGTATATGTTTACTCTGACACTCTTTGTTCCCTTGCTATTTCTCCTTCTTTCTTCTATTTTTCCATTATTTTAGAAACGCTATCTTCCACAGGCTTGTCAGAAAAAAAAGAAAATCACTGAGCTATCAAAGCTGCATTTCTGTGCCAGTATATTGCTGTCTAGTTGTATTTGATACCTAATCTGAATGACAGCTTGTTTGTGTTTTACCATTATTAAAAATGGAATAAAACTTGTAAATAACTTTCTAATTAGGAGGCTGCTGTGTTGCTAAAATTAGGTGTAACATTTCGTTGTATTTGATAGTCAAACATCTCCTAAATCAGCACCACTGTGCACGGAGCTTGGCAAATGGAAGAGGAGGATCACCTCTTCTCACCTTTATACTAATTGTCTTCTGTTTAATGCCATCTAGTCTCTGGGGGGGTTTTTATTGTTTCTTATTTTATTTGGAGACAGGTACAGCTAATTAGCAGTATAATTTTAGCCTGATTTCTTTCCCAGGTTTGCTAAAACAAAAAAAATCCAGGGAGACCACACTAAAAACAAAACAAAAACAAAAACAAAACAAACAAACAAAAAAAAAAAGAGAGGGTATTTAAAATGAGGTAGTTTCTGTTGGGCCGTAACTCTTTGAGTAACTGTCTCAAACTATTCAAATCTGGATATCTGCTGGATGTGGCTGAATCTAACTAGAGGTTAAGGGGACAGACAGTGTGAACCACAGACAAAATACAATGGCAGAAAGCATTATTCCCTCTGATGCAAGATATGTAAGGGCAAGTTGTGTGATTTTTTTCTTGAACTGAGGAAAACAGGGAAAGGTGAAGCAGTTGGGACAGCTCTGTGCCAGCATGCTCCTACATACCGCTCACTGCAGCAAGGCAAACTCACTCTGGCTTCCTGCCCTTGACCAATACACAGAACATAGCTCAACACTGAAAAATCCACAGCAACAGAAGGCAACACAACCACATTTGAGACATTTATCTACACGTGGCAGGGACTAGAAAAAGCTGAAACAGACTGATGGTTTGTAAAGTGCATTTCTGTTTGTGAAATATTCACAGAAATCATGGCAATTTTAAAACAATCCATCCTTATACAAAATTACTCAAGAAAAACATGCTAGGCTTAGTTGGGGTTTGATTTTTCTTTTCTTCCTCAAAACTGCCCATGTAGATAAAACCAAAGCACCATAAATCATCTTAAAATGTTTGAAGTGTGGTTTTCCAGTACACAAAGGGGCCTTTGTCAAGCACTTTCCTGCAGTGTATTTCCCAGGAAACAGCTGGAGTCACCATCCTTATACATGTTCAAAAAACATGTGGACATGACACTTCGGGATGTGGTTTAATAGCCATAGTGGTGTTAGGTCAACAACTGGACTCAATGACCTTGAAGGTCTTTTCCAACAAAAATCATTCTATGATTTTATGATACAGGAAAGCTGGAGAGGGACTTTTTACAAGGAGAAGGAATAATGGCTTTAAACTGAAAGAAGGTAGATTAGATTTCATTCGATTTGATTAAAAATTAAGAAAGTTCTTTAGTGTAAGGGTGCTGAGGCTCTGGCACATGTTGCCCAGGGAGGTTCTAGAAGCTCCATTCGTGGAAGTGTTCAAGTCCAGGTAGGATGTGTCATTCAGCAACCTGATCCACTGCAACATATCTTTACCCATGACATGGGGGTCGGAACCAGATGATCTTTAAGGTCCTTTCCAGCCCAGGTCTTACTATGATTTCATTACAACTTATTTTGCTTTCATGTATTTTAATTGTAATTCTTAAATCCATGTCCAGCAGCACATTAGCTATCCAGACATCTCAGGTTCAAATGTCATTTCATTGGGAAACTACAGTTGTTCTTGCACAGACAACTGAAAATATCTCATTCTGGTAAGCATTTAGCTTCTAGTTTATGTCAAGTCCTTTCAAAATAAACCAGCTTGGCATTGTCATCCCTAAGCCAGAGGAGGGCCAAACAGCAGTGAGGCAGCGAGTCCAACTTCACCAAAAGCAGAGACTGTTTCCAGCTCTGTTAGAGTTTGAACTGAACCTCAGTTCTCACCTCTTCCTAGGAGAAGGGAAGCCTGCATCTTTCCATGAAAACATGCCGGTGTGAAAGGTTTGCTCATTATTCCTGCTTTCATGCACACGCTTTCCTCCCGAGTTGAAAAGTGCTTTTACATTCACAGAAAAGCAAGCAGAGCCGTAAATAACCTGTGTAGCATTTGCAGGGATAATGAAGATAACTGCTGAGTGTTCTTATCTCACACTGAAGAGGGAAGCAGAAAGGGAATAGGCTAAGCTAAGAGGTAGTCTGAGATGCTCTGTTCCACATGTAACTTGGAAAATATTGAGAAACTTGAAGCACAAAGAGGACCCTGCATGCATTTTGAGAGAAGGCTGGGGGTAAATTTGGTTTGCAGGCAGAAATTAGAAGCACACCCTTACAAGACTACTGAACTACACTATTCCATTAACTGTGGGAGACAGTTAAGTCTTACCCTTAAAAATGCATAGCAGAGGTGCATAAGGATTCATTAGTTGATTACAAATTAGTCCACAGTCTAGTAGCTAAGAGAAATCACTAGGAAAACTGGCTTGACATGCTTTTCAAGGCCAAGGAAAATAAAAATCACTTCTCATAAACAATTCAGCCTCAAGACACCAACTGACCAAAACCATAATCTATAACTTTAACACATCTCTCAATTCTGATGCTTGCCTTAAGAAAACAACAGATAAGATGCATGTATATTCTTCAGAAGCTGAATCCTGTTATCATTTTTATAAGGTCACTTACTGAACACAGGAAATGGAAAACCCTGTAGAGAAAAGGTACTGTTGCAAATGTACCGATTCTTGTGTAGGTCTGGGCATTTTTAAAATTTCTGAATTGATTTGACTTTCTCCTAATATTTTTTTCTGGAAAATGTAACCTTATTCCCTACAGCTCTTAGTGTTGAATTACTTGGTATTTTATAAATCATATTTAGATTTGTTTCATCTGATACTCAAATTCAAATATTGAAAAGGCAGCTCTGAGCCATGTAACACCTCTGATACAAAAATATCTTCATTTCTAAAATTAGTTGAGATTTAGGATTATATTTTTATCCAAAGTTCATTGAAAGCCAAGGAATATTTTAGTCTTTGTTGACTTAGCCTTATTGTTTCACTGTTTCCCCCCTCCCTCCTTCATTCCCAAAATTACTCTCTGCTGTGATAGGACTTCAGCACTCTGCAAAATGGGCTTGCTAGATATATTCTGCAAAACATTTATCAGATCTACTCACTGATTACAAATGATTGTCTTTCACTTACAATCAAGGAATAACCATGGATTTTCCCAAAATAGCGATGGCTGTTTGAATATTTTTGCTAGTTACACTTCAGCCATTTTTTTTTTAGCTAACAAAATACAGAAAGCCTCATGACTCTAATGTATTTGAACATGCATTAGTTACCAAAGGCATAAGAACACACAGTTTGTAAAGCAAAACAAATTAGACAAATAAACATCAATAATTTAACACCTCTAACTTTCACTAGAGTGCTTGCTCTCCCTCTTACTCTATAAATGCAAAACAAAGTCTTTATGGAACAGGATATTATCTTCTCATCTTAAGAACAGGCCTGGAGAGTGATGATCTGATACTGTTTACCTGTATCTAGAAAGAACATGAGTATATCCCATACTCCTTTCAAAAAATATTGAAAAATTACTAACCCTAATTAAATGTCCATTTCTTGCCCCTCTCCATAGTGCAAGGAGTTTGAACAAACACAAAAGTTATAATGGATGATATCAAATTATGATCAATACTCATGTAACATTTAGCATCCTATTTAAAGTGGTTTGACACAATGCAAAACAGGTGAATAATGCATGAAGTTCTTCCTCTGAGAGTGCTGCTTCACACCATTGAAGATGTAAAAGGTGTTGATTTAAAACATAAGCCACGACTACTGCAAAATATTTTAGCCTTAAGGAGTTCACACAAAGTTAGAAAGCAGTTACCCTGGCAGCACAGTTGAAAGAAATAATTGGCCTCTCACTCCACGCTGCCTCCTGGAAGGAAAAGTGTTTGTGCTCTCAAGTGAGCAACCTTGGGACAGGAGTGGTTTGAAATATGTAGTACAGGGACAGGCAGCACTGAGCACACCAAGGATGTTATGCTGCAGCTTCTGAAACTATTAATCAGCAGCAGGAGTCCATCTTTTATTGAATTAATTACAATTAATTAAATTTGTCTGACTCCAGTGACAGGCAGCCAATAGCTGGATGGGCACAGTTGTTTGGCACTTCTGAGGTGTTGATTATTGGATCTGCAAGGGCTTTTGTTTTATCCACTCTTATTCAGCTAAATATGAGATGTCTATTTTTAGGTATTTGTTGCTCCTTTCTCGAGTTACTGAAGAGAGCCAAACACCTTAAGAAGCTATCTTTGGTCTCCGCATTTGCTTTTTAATTTAGGAGCCTTTGGGATGACTTGTCTCCTGAGTTTCCATGTCTGTGTTAGATAGAGAGCTTGGATGACTGTCTCAAACTACAGTTCAGATTCATAGATTCATAGAATGCCCCAGATTGGAAGCAACCTTAAAGATCCTCTACTTCCAAGCCCCTTGACATGGGGAGGGATACCTTCTCCTAGAACACATTGTTCGAGGCCTCATTCAGCCTGGCCTTGAACACTCCAGGACGTCATGTTATGTGAGACAATACAATTCTGCTGTGCAACAAACCGGATTTGTGGGGCTGTTTTAAACAGAAGCTTTTGTAACATGTGTATTTTGAGAATAAATTGCACTCTATATAAATCCCTCCACATGCACAGAATGTTAACTGTATAATTCCAGTCATTTTTTCATCACAGGCTTTCCTAAATATCAATCATTTGAAACAGGCAGGAAATAAAAATAAAACAAATGAGACTATTAAGAAGGGACCTCATCCTTAGATAGGCACTGCACTTGAGATAGCTACTCAAGCAGTCACAGAGACTGTGTCAGAAAATACATCCTGTAAGTGGCTTTTGGGTTCGACAGAATAAGTCCATTTCATCCTTTCAATATAGAGCTATTTCTTCCAATAATGATAGCTGTGGCAATTTTTATCTTCCATTCTGTTATTGAAGGAGGATTAAGATATTTCTAATGTCATAAAAGTACTCTTTGGGAAAGAGTGATGGTTATTAAAAAAGTGCTCTAAAATGAGATGATTCAAAGGTGTCAGGATTCATGCCTAACAGAGAAGTTTAGCAGGTAATGACTGAGGGGACACAGAGCTACTGCAGGTCTAGACAGCTCTTCAAATGGAAGCAATTTTCCTTGAAGACAGAAAAAAGTAGCCACAGAACAAAAATAACAAGGAATAGTGACCTTTACTCTTTCTCTCTCAGGTTTGGTCTGGGCAAGCTTAACAGTATCTTACAATCCATCTCACTAGCCCTAGGAAAGGCAGTGGAGAAAGATTACTTAATTTTAGCAAGTTTTGCACTTGTAATCAAAGACAGCTGTTGACTGTCTTGGTAAGGAAATGAAGTGGGTTATGTTGAAGGCTACTGATCTATCACTTGCAACACTGCTTATAAAAAGACTACCAGATCTCAAGAAAGAACCTTCGCTGGTTCTCTGAGTAACTCAGAGTCAAATTCATCCTGCTCCTTTCCACCTAGTTAGTTCTGCTCTGGTGCTCTGAAACAAAGCATAGGAGGTCCTTTTTTTCCCCCTGTATTGCAAAATAAAGAGATATATATGCGTATACACTACCTCAACAATACAGAAAATAAGGGGTAGACAAAAGCTCTGGAAGAGGTTGCTCAGGAAGGTTGTGGATGACTCCTTCCTGGGTGTGTTCAAGATCATATTTGATGAGGCTGAAAGCAGCTGAGTCTAGCAGAGAAGTGTCCCTGCCCATGGCAGGAAGGTTGGAGTGGATTATCTCTAAAGTTGCTTCCCACCTGAGCCATTCTATGAAATTGAGAATTTGAATTTCTGGTATATAGCAGTTTGTTTCACTGGGCTGGTGGGGTTTTGGTTTGTTTTTTGTTTTTTTTTCTGTGTGTAGATGTGGGTTTGGGCTTTTTAAATATTCTGTTTTTCTAAGTCTTAACTATACTTTTACACATATTAGCTGATTCACAGCTTGCGCTGGGTTGGAAGAGACTCTCCAAGGCCCCCTGCAGTCCAACTAGATCAGGCTGCTCAGGGATGTATTGAGTCTGATTGTGAATGTCTCCAGAGACAGAGCCTCAACCACACCCGTGGGAATCCTGCTCCAGTATTTCACCACTCATTGTAAGGAACTTCTTTCTTACTTCCAAAATAAAATTCTCAGAACACAGATGTGGGGCATTTGCATTTACAACTCCATCTGAATCTCTGCATGCAAGTATGTGTGCATCTGCAAAGAGCTTTCTTTTTTCATGCCTGCATTTTGCTTCTTACAGATGTTGTGTCTTCAAATGGAAGTGGTTCAGTCTTCCTCAAAATGTGTATCATCCCTATGAGCTAAAGACTCAGTTTCTTGGTTATTTCATACACTAAGTAAATGGTGTTAGTATAGCTGCAGTGAATGTTGAGGTAGGTATGGCAGGGCCTAGCTCAGTTTTCATTAATGTAAATCATCACCTGAAAAACCTCTGTGAAATTTAATTGCCTCCTAGCACCTAGAGGGTGCAGCCCCTAAAGGTGAGAATGATAAGACTGTTGCCATCACTGGCTGAAAACATATTTTGAAGAAAGTGCTTCAGCTAAGTCCAGAATGTGAAACTATTACCTTTTCCAAGTTTCAAATGCTAAATAAGAAAGATAGAAGCATTCTTGTCATGTCTCCTTCCTAAGCTGAAAGTCAATAGTAGACAGACAGATGTGTGAGCAGCTTAGTTTGGTGTGCTAAATAAAGAATCCTGTGGCCATTATCAGATGCTAGTTTGCTTTTCATAAACTCAGTTTGATTGCATGAGTGGGTGAAGAGAGACCTTCATGGTGTCTCAAGGGCGGTTTGTGGTACATGTTTAAATACTTCTGATTGAGGCTTGAAGTTTCTAGTAAGGTATGATTCTATTTGATCTCACTTTCTTCAACAATTCGGGACTGGACTCTTCAGTAGTATCAGCGAATCACAGAAACAGGACAGCTTAGGCTAGAAGGGACCTGAGATCATCTTTTCCACCCTCCCCACCATGGGCAGGGAAACCTCCCAGCTAGACTCAGATGCTCAAGGCATCTTCCAACCTGGCCTTTAACAGCCCCAGGGAGGAGGAAGCCCCAGACTTTGTGGGCAGCCTATTCCAAAGTCTCACCACCCTCATACTGAACAGCTTCTTCCTAAGATCCAGTCTAACCTTGCACTCCCTCAGCTTCAAACCATTCCCTCTTGACCTATTGCTAGACACACTCATGTAAAGTGTCTCTGCAGCCCTTCTGTAGGATCCCTTCGGGTACTGGAAGGCAGTTTTGAGGCCCTCCCAGAGTTTTCTCTTCTCCAGGCTGAACAGAATATCAACAAGCCACAGTATAAATATGTGCAGAAAGACGGTTTACTTTTTTTTTGATGATACAATCTCTGATTAATGCATTTTTCTAGAAATACTGCAGCATATTTTTCTGCAGGAGCGTATGTGTTTGTGTGTGTGTGTGTGTCTTTTAAAGGAGAATCTTGTAGCCTTTTCCTAATGCAGCTTTCCAGTAAGATGTCTAGCAGAGGGCCTCTAGGATTTCTATGCTACTGGGAATTTTTAGTCAAGGCTCATGGCTATGCCATGACCATACAGAAGTTTGACACTGCTTACTAAGGATCTGCTTCCCAGGTTTTGCTAACCATCAGCTGCAGGATCTGACTACCACTCAGCAAACTCAGAATGGCCTAACCATTAGTGCTTCTGGTGTCAGTACGAAGTATCAGCCAGCTCACCCAAACCTTGTACAGACAACTGCCCATACATTTGAAAGCATAAGCACTGCAAACACAGTGACAAACTGCAGCATGCTACAAGTGTGCTTCTCTTCCTGCTGAGGTTCACAGACTAAATGCCAATCTCACTGCCCAAAGGGACAGTGCAGTCTTGAGTGCAGCACAGATACACTTGAAGGAGCTAACTCAGGCTTAATATACACTTAGATACCAGAGCACTAGGTTCAGGTTGCATGCAGTAGCAGCCTGAAATATTTATAACTTACATTTG
This sequence comes from Psilopogon haemacephalus, assembly GCA_013396835.1. NCBI lineage: Eukaryota > Metazoa > Chordata > Aves > Piciformes > Megalaimidae > Psilopogon > Psilopogon haemacephalus. The sequence continues at coordinate 1,325,709 of VWZI01008677.1, read as the reverse complement.
AGCCTTTCTGAACATTCCTATATCAGTTTTTTGAGAAGTTTGTATTTACAAGGGAAATAGTGCTAACTGTGTTAAAGATATATCCAACACATAAACCAATAAATTTCCCACACTGCTGCTAGAAATATGACTGAAGAGGATGTTCAGGAAATAGAAAGATGCTGGTTTTGTAAGAACTCTTCAAGAAGCAAACCTGAGCAACTGCAATTTGACAGAGATTATCTTTATAGAATTTTCTAATATCCAAACAAAATCTGTAAGTGGGGAGACCTTAGAGCTGCGTTTCAGTATCTGAAGGGCACCCACAGGAAGGCTGGGGAGAGAATGTTTAGAAGGGCCTGTGGTGATAGGATGAGGGGCAATAGTTTGAAACTGGAGTAAGGGAGATTTAGGTTGCACATTGGGAACAATTTCTTCACAATGAGAGTGGTGAAATACTGGAACAGGTTGCATGGGGGTATGGTTGAGACCCTGTCTCTAAAAACTTTTGAGATCAGTCTCTGTGAGGTCCTGGACAGCCTGATGTTTGCCTGCAGGGAGGTTGGACAAGATGACCTTTGAGAGTCCCTTCCAACCCAGCACAATCTGTGAAACAGTAGGATACCAAGACAAATGATGTCCATAGGATTAGATGATGTATACTTCATTTTGTTCAAAACAGTTGTGTCGTGAAATAGCAGGCATGACACAGATATACCCAAAACTGAACTCATGCTAAAGCTCTCTCATTTGTTAACATTTTACAAATTACACACTGGAATCTGCAATGCTAATTTGGACTTGCAAAACAGCAGAGTTATGATTCAGTAGGAAATTTGCTCAGCAAAACAAAAGGCCAAGATTTACTCTCCAACTTTTCTTCGCCCAAATTTTGCTCTGTAAACACTTTCTGGTAGCAAAGGAATCAACACAAGATTGCAGCTATAACCAAACCACAATTGTATAAACTTATCAAAGAGAAGAAGCCTTCAAGGCTCATTAGTGGGAGCCCATCATTAAATGTTGGCTCACCCAGTGAACTGATCTAAAGCAGGTAAATAGATGGATAAGAAAGTCTGAGGGCAATTAAGCATAGAATAATTTTGATGGCTTCACCATTTCAAAAATACCTGTGCAGATTACTGTCATGCACTGTGAACATGCACCCAGTGCCAGAGACTGCTCCTAGTCCTCAGGGGCTCTTATTCCACTTGTGGTTCTTTTTAACAGAGTTGTGCTAATTACTTTTTTCCTGGTTTTCAAATAACCACACAAAACGTGAAATTGGCCAGTAAATATTTGTAATTGGCTAGTAACTATTTGAACTTAGACTAAACAGGAAAGGGGAATATCTTGTACAAACAAGATGTTTGATGAGTTTGATTTGAAATATTTTGTCATGCTGCAGTAATAGGCATCCCTGAAAAAAAAAAAATCAAACATTTTGCTTTATAGGTGGTTGTAAAAGTGGGCTTGATGATTTTGTCACATCTCCATGTATAATGTATGATGAGCTCTGCTTTCTGCATTTAATATAATTACATTTTCCAAGGCATCCCACAGCATGTACTGAATTGCAGCTTCCTATTCATCACAGTAAATTAATTTGTAAATCCTCTTTCACTAAGCAGTATTTGTTAATCAGTACAAATGAACACAGCAGCATCATATGTTAAATCTCTTCTGAAAAAAAAAAACAAACAACAAAAAAAGTGTTTTCCAAATAATATTTGATTTAATAAGAGGGGGGGTGTGAAGGAATCAGTCAGGGTATTGACTGTGTAATCAAAATTCCAAGGAAAGGAAGCGGGAACTTAACATTTTGCAAGGAACAGCAAAGAGTGTGAACATCACCTACTTTAGCCCAACAGCCTATGTCTTTTGTAGCCTGGGGTTTGGGCTATACACCCACAGATTCCCCCAGAAGTGCTTTCACAGTTATTCTTGAGAACTAAACTTTTGGGTATCCCATTATTGATAGAAGAGCCTGGCAAACGATGGCAGCTTTTGTGCAATATGAGAAATCTAAAGAGCAATAAAGATGTAGCCAATGTGTACTGTGAGTGCTACCGCCTAGCTAAGAAACCACTCCTGCGTGGAGCTCTTTCAAGAGACTTGCTTGCATAAAGCAGCCTGCTATTATCAACAGCTCATCTCCACTGAGGTGAAGCCAGCTCGTCCTAGCCAGCAGCTGCAGACCACGCAGCAGCTATTATCACCCGAGAGAGGCCCAATTTGGCTGTCTCCGAAACAGGAGCAAATGAAGGATGGGAAAATGCCTGTCAACTCAGCAGGAAGCTCGATGCCACTCTCTGCAGAGGCTAAAATAGCGTTCAGTGCCTCTGCAATGAAATTTCCTTCACAGCAGGCCATAGGAAACTTCCACGGCCAAATCAGCATATCAGCAAAAGGCCTTTCAAGGACTGCTTGTGCTGCGGGACCATTATATCTTTTCTTTGCCTGCTCCTCTCTCGCAGGGAAGAGTTCTGGCTGGAGGACAAGTCAAATGAAAGCGAGAGGCTTCAGAGAGCTCTCTGCTCGCTCCAAAATCTGTTCTGCTATGCATTTCCTTTGTTCTTTCATTCATCCCGCTCACTCTCTCCCCTCAAGGGAGGGAGCAACAAGCTGCAAGAACAGATGTTTCTAATTTCATTAGACACTTCATACTGATACACAGAGCTTTACCTCCTAGTTAAGCAATGACAAGACTCGCTGTATCTCACAGCAGTAGCAAGATTGTCAAGAGAAGCTAAGATATGTATATATATACTTAACGGTCAAAACTGTGTTTCTTATGTCTATAATAGAACATAACTACCACTTTTATGTGCTTATATAACTCAGTGCCAAAGTTTATTTAGTATGAATATGTAGCTAAGTAACATATTTAAGCATTCCTTTAAAAAAAATAAAACAAAAAACTAAACTTCTTGTATATAGGCAAACCCTTCATACGGTTTCTTCCAAACAAATGCCAAGAATTGCTTTATGCTTTAAAAATTGATTTTCTAAAATGCTGTTATATGTCTTTCTCCACCTTCCTCTTTATCCCTCTTGATCCCAGTCAGTGAAATTTTGTAAAACTTGTTAATCCAGAAGCAGACACTTTTGCTTTGCACACCCAGCGTGGCACACAGGATTGAGCAGTGACCTTAGCACTGGCTGTAAACAGCAAGTGTCACCCTGACTGCAAAACCATGCCATTAACTTCAGACAGTGCACTGAGCTGAATGCCACAATCACTGACCAGAATTGGCCCTGTTCCAGCTCAAGCCAGGACACTTCCTTAGCTAACTTAATTGCTAAAGTAGCTGTGGAGGACTTTATTGGAAAACTAATCTGAAGTTTTGTTGCAATCTCTTTTCTATTTTTTTGTTTTTAACCTAAACTTGTCTAGTTCTAAAAATTAACTCAGATCTTAAAACTTATGTTTTCCTTCTTTGACAAAGTAGCCAAATGAAACAGATGAATAGCCTAAAAATAAAGTTAACAAAATTAAAATGCCATCTACAAATTGCTGTAAGTAGGTATCTCAGAAGCTGCACTGAACTTTTTACTCTAAACTGAACAATTTTGTTTAGGAGTTGGTATTGTCAAGCATCTGATCTCAAGGTAAAATTTCTTATGAGAAAAACAGAACAAACAGCATAGAGACAGAACATGGTCTCAGCTGTCCCAGACAAGTGACAATCTTATTCACTCTATATTTCTTCTTTACTTATTTCTTCTATATTTCTTCTTTACTTATTTCTATTTAAAAAATGCAGGCTTTGAAACATTTCTCTAAATAGACAGTTTAATAAGAAATACTGAAAAGAACAAGAGAATATAATATATCCTTTCTAAAAATTGCCAAAGCCTCCATAATTTGATCCGGCATTTACTAATTTTGTCTGTGAGAGCAAAGCAATGGAACACCTTCTGTGGAAAAAAAATAAACCAACAGCGTGAATAAAACATCTTGAATCTGAGAAAAGGCCATTCAGCCTAAAGAGAATTGGCCTTTATAATAGATATGTTCCCCTAGGATGGTATCTAATTGCTTTCTGAATGACTACAACATTTGTTCCAACATTTTTACCCACTACACCATTCAAACGCTGCACTACAGCCAGAGTGAACCAGGCATGCTTTGGATGCTCTGAAACTCTCAGTTCCTTCAATTTGTGCCTTCATCCCTGCAGCTTTCACTGTGGTTGCAAAGGTAAAGGCTGCTGATTTGACAGACACTACTTCGGATTCAGCAATCTTCAACTGCCTTTTTAGCGTTGTTTTGTTTGCTGTACAATTCCATTGAAAGATCATATTGCCATCTTTTTTCCCCCTCTGCATTTTACCCATCTACTTGAATAATTAATCTCCTCTGTTCCTCAGTGCCTTGACTCACCTTCGGCTCTCCATAGGTGCTGCTGGAACAATAAAGCAGAATAATCCCACTGCCTAAGATCATAATAAGAAAATAGGGATTGCATTTAGTGTACTCTTGACTGAGTGCCCCTAGGATCACACCACTGAAGTGCAGTTAAATCACAAGTTTTTAGCAGATATATTACCACAAGGAAAAAAAAAAGAAAAGCTCTACAATTTTCTAACTTTGTGGCATAAATTACTTCCTTCTCCACGAGCACATCCTTCTTCAGCTGCCTACTTACTTTATAACAACTCATTTGCAAATATAAGTCTAAAATGGTCATAACATTATACATACACATAAGGGAGATACATAAAATTACTTTCCCCTCTCCACTTCAGTCGGGAATTTCATGCCAATCTACTGCTAGCCAATATCCTTCCACAGATTGCATTTGTAGTAAAGTGGATTTTATATTTCCACAGCTGCAATAAATTGGTTTTGTCCAAACCATTTTCTATATCTTCAGACTCTCCCTAAGCATCTCAAATAACTATATCCTTGGTTTTCTTCTAAAAAAGATCTGACTAACATTTTGAACTAAAAAAAAAAGTAGTGAATTTTAATCTGAACAGGTGCTGTTCGAAGTATACAACTGTGAAAGAAAACTTAGCAACGTAATTAAATCCAAATTATCCAATTTCATGCCCATTAATACTACGAAGTTGAATTGTTTCTTAATCTACTTTGAAGGGTTGTTTTGACATTTAAATTGCCAATACAGGGAAAAAAAACCCCACCACACCACCCCCCCCAAAAAAAAGACCCACCAAAATGTGGGTGTTTAGTAAGTTATCAGTTGGCCTTGTGCTGAATAACCACAACTCACAGCCCTCTAGCTGTTGTGAATATAAAGCCTCACAACCCCCAGCATTTGCAGAGATGAGATTTCAGAAGCATTTCTCAGCTGATGAGATTTTTTAGGAATATAATACACAAATATTTAAAACATATTTATAGAAAGAATTATAACAGCACAATATGCCCATAATTTATACTCCATCCCACTGGCAAAGTAAGACACCCTCATTGCTATCAGTTAGAGCACTTGGACTATTCAGCTCCTCCTATGAGTTACAGAGACAGCTCAGCACAACAGTAAATCCAACTAGATGAGGGTTCACCCCTATATCATCATGCTGATGTTTGGCTACAATACAGAGGATGAAACACCACCTATGTTATTCCAAGGTGCTTAGTCTTGGAAATCCCCTAGGAGCTGTTGAAATAAATGGGAACTGTGCATTTGCGCACACTTCCACAGAGGCACTTAGAAACCTCTGCAAAATATATTTTGAATGGCATCAAGCACCCAAATGCCTTGTATAGTTCAGACGTTGGCATCTTTCATACTGTAGGCTTCCTACAACATCAAAACGATCTGTTCAAATTTACTGGTCCATAAACAATATTCACACCTTAGATGATGGGGAGGTGTGGACTATTTCCAAATTTTTATCTCTCTAAAGCATACTGGGAGTGAGAGAACCTTCAGGTGACCTTGCCTGAATACTGTGTTTGCACACTGTATGCAAAGCCCAGCCCATGAAGTGAAGGTGAAGGCTATTGAATGCTGAATCTTTCCAGTGAATCATAGTGACAGAAGTACCTCTCCTGATTCATTCAGTGTGGTGTGCAGCATTCTCCACATTTCATCTTTCTTACCTGTATGGGAAGGTTTAATGGCTTTACATGACCTATGTTTCAACACAAAAAGAAGTTTCTGAGAAATAAACAAGTGAAGATCTACAGCACATTGTCTTGTACAAGATAAATTTCACTGATCTTAGCAGAATTACAGCACTGCGGAGACCAGGGAATATATTCAAATGCACTGCAGGTTACGTTGTAAAAGCTGGATTTAAAATTCTTCAGTGATGAAACTGTTCCTACTTACTGAATAGCAGCTGCTCTAAATTAATCTCTATTGATTACATTTCTCCTTGCTTCACAAAAAAAATAGCTTTTAATTTAGAACATCACTATAACATCTCAATTGAAACAACTGCAAGATGAAAGCAACCACATGATGTCAGCAAATATTATCACCTCCCTAAATCACACCAAAATTGCTCTTCCAGAAACCAAAAGGTTATCTCTCCATCACTTTCTCTGGTGGCTTTTGATATCCTCTGATCTATATTTCCAAAATGAAATCTACTGTCAATTTTTTCTTCCCAGTTTTGTCTAACCTTCTTTCTTTTTCCATTTTTGACATCCTGTTCTTTTTCAGTTTTGTGGGTGTTGGGTTTTTTGTGTGTTTTTTATTTTTGTGTGTTTTTTTTAAAGGTTCAAAGAACACATAAGATGAGCTGTGCCCATCATAAATACTGAAAAGAATTATTCAGGGTACAGTCATAGAGCACACTGCAGGTAAATGATGGATTTTTCTGCACACCCCCTGAATGCTGGGAATGCTACAAAGCTTGAGAAAGGGCTCTGAATTTGAGCTAATGCAATCAGATGCTCAGCATGCAGAGACCATTTGAATCTCCAGACTAAACTTCTGGATAAAACACCTGGGCAAATGACCCTAAGAGTAGATACACTTTGGGTTTTTAGAAGCTGTTTTGGCAACAACTTGAACAAGAAGTTCACAAGCAGAAATTATTTTGATTGGACAGCAGTGAAAAGCTAATAGGTAGTTGCTGACATATTCAATTACAGCTTATGCTGTCAATGCCTTTAAAAAGGTCTTTTGGACTGCTTATATCTGTCTTGTTTATATAGGTCTGCTCACCTGGGACAGACAGCCAGGATCTGGCTACTTATTTCTTAAGGCCCTCAGTAAGCTTTTGCAACAAGACGAGTCTCTCCTGTGTGAAGCAGATATTTTCATGAAGAACTGCATTGCCCTGGTTTTATGGTCACATTCATATGCTTTTGTTTACACATAATATGGCACTTGGAAATTAAGAATGTTGATTATTGCATTCTTTTTTCTTTACATTCAGATGTTCCTAGTGTTTTATTTTGCAGTATGGAGTGAGTCGATACATATATTCCAAATGTGCTTTCTGTCTTACACAAAGTGAAATAAATAAACAATTAGAATTGCAGAGTTATCTTTTTATTGCTTTGTGCTTTTATTTATTGGTATTTTGCTGTGTATAATTCTGTGTATCTGACACCAAGCTCTACTTGATGGCTCTTTGAAGATTTAATTGTCAGGTTTTTGCCTCCAGTTTTTCTTTGCTTTTTAGGAATTCATTGTTCTAAAACAATAACTCCCACTTGCTGAATTGAATATTGTTCTAGAAGCATAAAATCATGTCCCAGTTACCCTTTTCCAACAACATACAGTATTATTTTCCTATCAACTGCAATAAAACAGTGAGAGAGAACAGATAAATAACTATATTAACACTAAACATTCATTAAGTGCCTCATTTTGAAAATGTGTTACAGCTGGCCACTTACACTTGGCTGGAAATCAAATCACGCAGGACAAGCAGAAAATAAATGGCTGACTCTGATCTGATCCTCAGATAAATAATTCCAGGCTGATCTATGGACTACTGGCAAGAATGAGATGAGTAAGGAAGTCCTTGCACACAGAACCCAGCCCCAAAGCCTCATTCTGGACTGTGTTGGGTAGTCAGTACAGAGTATTAAAAATCCTATGGGTATGGAGCTGGACAGTCAAGACTTGGGAATAGCAGAGTTTTAGTGCACACTGGGAGAGGTGGCAGCTCTCTTTTGCATAATGCTGGGTATCGCTTTTCTTCTAGCTAATTTCTACCTCATTTTCTACCTAAAGTTTTGTGCTGACAAAGTCTCTTTCATTTTACTCCTCCAGTGTCACTTGAACTGTTGGAACAGCAGAGAAAATAACCAGGTGAGCTCCACACAGTGGCAATTTGTGTCTTATGTATCTAAGCCTTCACAGAGCAGTGTATTATATTTGTTTAAAATAGTTTTATAAATGGACATCTTTGTAGTTTGGTTGTTTATTCCCCCCCTCCAAAGAAAAACATCTTTCTTAAAGAGGCACCTTTGTGATGGCTTTCTGGGTTGAGGGACTTACAGTAGAATAAGAATGTTCAAGAGAATAAATGCCAGAGAGGTAGCTGGGAGGAAAATATATCTGGTGGAAAAAGTATCTAAGGTTACCAAGCCTGTGATTGCAATATTTAATTTGCTAATTTCTGACTTTCTTTACAGGTGCAATACAGTCAGGAGCCAATATAGTCTGTATAGTTTCAGATCACTTATTTCACCCACTTCTTTTTCTAAATCAAATCAATTATTTTTCTAATTGTGCAGTGAAATCAATTCTATGCTGTTACACCTGTTCCTTCTTAGCCTATTTATTAGTCAATTTGCATAATTTATTAATTACTTTCTTTTTTTTCCCAGAAGGTGACAGAGTTCCAATACAGGAGCAAAACTTTAACTCTGAAGCAAATGCATTAGATCTAGGATAATTCTTACTAATTCGGACTTTATGCATTATATGCTTTCATCTAATCAATGTTTCCATGGGTTTAGACTTATTTATAGCTTTCATGTGTTGTGTAATTACTAAATCTGGGGCTCATTTTTATTCATCTGACTCTAATTTTAGTATGACATACTTCATTGGCATCAATGGTGTTATTGCCTCATATCAGTATTGGACCCTGTATTATTAATACATGTATAAATATTGCAAGGATTATTTAATGCATCCAGGATTTATTTCAGATAGGCACTTCTCATTTGCATGAGAGGAGAGGGAAAAAAAAATCACTCACAAAGTGTTTTTAGCATCTCTATTTGGTTTTATTGCTTTAAGGTGAAATGCCTTTGATGTGTTTGTGAGTTTATTTCTCTCATTAACTTGATCAGTTGGTATTAAAAAAACCTCTGACTCAAAACTGCATTTCTTAATGGGATAAATTCACATAAACATAACCAATTTGTTTCATTAGGAATACCTGTTATTAGATCACTGGAGATACCAAAGCATCTAAATCAATTTCTTAAGCAATTCCACATCACATCCTCTTTCAAAGGTTAGTGCTCTACTAAATCAACAGTCTGAAAGCACAAAGCTGATGGGGAGATTCAAATAACAAATAAATGCCTCTGTAGCATGTCGCACTATCAATTTGTATCTCCAGGGCTATGGCATTTTGTTTTCTGATTGGATTTATTTACAGTATCTTTTTAGATATATAATCAGATAACAGCAGGTCAGATATGCTGGTTACAGAATACAGCTTTATCAATCTCTTGTATTGAAATTCTACCCTCAAAACCAGCAGCATATAAACAGACTTTTAATCTTTGTTGTAATGTTTGTACACACTTATCTTCCTTTTCTTTCAGACTCCTAGTTAGTTGCAGTTATCTTATATTCATTAGGCAGACAAGTGATAATTATAAGAATTCATAGCCTGATTGTAATCTAACGTCAGTTTTACACCAGGTTACTTTGTCAAAATCAGGATCCTATTGCTCAATCTGCGTCACAGGCTCTACTGACGCTTGCAAACATCACAGATATTTCTCGGGACTAGGCAGATGTGAAATCATCTTCTCTGCTTTGGAATATCTTTATTGTTCATTTTGTTGCTGAGCATTAGTTATACTGAATGTAATCAATGAGCTTTCAGTGTGCTCAGGAGAAGATTCCCTCTGTGATGTCTGTTCCAGCAAATTATCCAGTGCCAGGAAATGCTGCCCAGCCTTGAGGTTAAATGGCATGGCCTGATCAGAAACTCTTTTCGCCTTACTGCTCCTCTATGTAATCACAGTCAATCCGCTTTTTGGGAATGGCCTCAGGCCTATACTAATTCCCAAAATTGAATAGAGAAAGTTTTTTTGAAGTGCCAGCTGCTACAGGTCAGTGTGGAATATGTTGTTAGTTCAGTGGTCAGCTGAACTGGTCATGACATGGGCTAGTTTATCAACATAGGTGTAAGCATCAAACCAAAACACCGGGGGCTGGAGTCATGGAAGGATGTCAGGAACAGCCCCGAGTTCATATAAATTAAGTTACACTGAAGTAATTTTACTCCAGCCCTAAAGATGATAAAATTATTTGCATTTTCCAGAAGACTGAGGACTTCTCTTTTGTTTCTTCTTTCTCATCTCCACACTTATTCAGCTAATCTATCTTTGGCCCCTTCTAAATAACCTTGTATTAACAGTAAAAAATGGATTCAAAGTCACTTGTTCTCCACAGGAAACATTGTCCATTAAGTCCTAGTGAGTATATTGAAAAGTTCCTTGGTTTGCAAAGGTCCCATCTCTTCCTATCAATTTTGGGCTGTGCAGATAGGTCACACAGTTTGGCATCTGAAATCTGTTTATATTTGTCAAATTTCTTTCCAGAACTGAGCCTTCCAACTCTGCATTTCTGGTCTGTACTCTGTTTTGACACAATTTTGTCTTCTGTCTGCAAGACTTATTTTTTAATTAAAAATAAAGTTTAAGTTTCCCATTTTCCACTCACTAGCACTGATTTAGCATGTCATGAGGGTTATTTTTTCTCACCTTTGGAAGAAGGCTGAATGACCAGAGATGAACAAAAAGCCATTAATTCTTAAAGGCCAATCAGCCTCTGGCAATTCCATCATTTATTGCTTTCTTATTTCTATCTGCCCTCCCTATTGAGCTGCTTCCTCTCTTAATTGTCTGCTTCCCTTCATTGGTGGAGGGGGGGGGTGTTAAAAAAAAACAAAACACTAACACACTGATACAAAATCTCTCTGGTTTCTGTAAAACACAAAACTGTATTTTATGCAGAATAAAGCAATATGAATTACATTATGTAACAAAGCCATTTAAGTACCTACAGGAAATTGAATTTTGTAGCAGTGTTGTCAGTGGAAATGGTGCTGCTCTTCTGTCCTCTTAGAACTACAGCAGCGAAGGCAGCAGCCTAGAACTTGGTCCCTATTGAAATATAAGTCATCAGCCTTTCTTTTAGGAGCTGCATTCTCTGATGCTGTCTCTCTAACAAGCTCGCAGCTTAGTCCCATTTCCTACATCACATTCATTGTTGCTGTGTGAAGCAGCTGCTTGTCCCTGACAGTGACTGGCCCTTTCTGATATGGGACAAGTGTTGACAATGCAGCAGTCAGTGCTAGGCTCTGCACTGTGGCACCCCAACAATGTCTACCCTACTGCAATAATGTCACCAATAGCTTAAGCTTACCATTATACTAAGACAGAAGGAAATACTTGTAAAATACTCTAGTGGCATAAAATCCTCCTCTTACCCACCAACCATCAAAAGCCTAATAATTCACAGAATCATCAAATGGCTCAAGTTGGAAGAGACCTCAGAAGATCATCTACTCCAATCTCTATGCCATGGGCAGGGACACCTCTCATCTAGACTCAGCTGCTACTCCTCCTACTGAAGAACTTCTTCCTAAGCTCCAGTCTAATGCTGCTTTCCCTCAGCTTCAAACCATTCCCCCTTGTCTTCTTTCTAGACACCTGCGCGAGAAGTCCCTTTGCAGCCTTCCTATCCTTCTTTCAGTTACTGGAAAGCAGCTCTAAGGTCCCTCCTGGAGCCTTTTCTCTAGACTGTACAACCCCAGCTACCTCTGCCTATCCTCATTGCAGAGGTGTTCCAGCCCTGGGATCATCTTTGTGATCTCTGGAATGCCTCCAATAGCTGTATCCTTCTTATGATGGGCACTAATAGCCAAGATATTTAACTCATTGTCCACTTCCATAGGGCATTCACTCTGTACCAGCTATCAGACAGACTATGCACATGGAAATCATTCATAACTGGAAACTGCTTCATTTGTTCCACGTGCCAAGTGAACAAGAGGAGTTACAAAGCCATTATCTCATTGTTATTGTTTCAATAGATTAAACTGCTGTGTCAAGGCACTTATTTTTTTTCCTCAGCAATAAGATACATTGAAATATTGGTACTTATTGGTGTATTGGCTTTCACTAAGCCATGGCATGCCTTCTGTTATTAAAAAGTAAATTGTGAAACAGGAAGAACTATTAATTATGCATTCATTTCATATCAGAATATGCATTAAACCATTTTTCTTGACTTTTTTTTTTTTTTAAAAAGCAAAAACTGGCAGACAAATAACTCATAAATGACACTAATGAGCACCAGGAGATGGAGTGGAAAGGCTTTAAATGTGTCCCATTATTTAGCAGGATAATTAAGAGCACAGCTCTACCATGGCATTTTATTACAGGAATAGATAAGATCCCATCTTATTGCAAGCAGGTGTTGTAATGAAGCAAAGCAAGATCATCTTTATGAGGTTCTTCTGGTCCAAAAAAAAAAAAAATAATTGCAAATGTGTTTTATATTTCCTTAATTTGAAAAGCACACAGATCTTGAGAAACAAAGCAGACAGCAAAATATGACATTAAATGCACTTCTAATGCTGTTGATTCTGGTTATCCCCAGTGGAAAAAAAAAACCAAAAAACAATTGTTCTCTCACCTTATAAATACAGTTTGTTTTCTCACAAATAATGTTTAGTTTCAGCAGCTCTTTTCAAACAGAGCTCATTGTGCACAAAAGCCATCACAGTTTATATTAAACTAAACTTCAGAATGGCTTACTTACAGTAAAAAAAAAAAAAAAAAAAAAAAANAAAAAAAAAAAAAAAAAAAAGCTATTCTGCTTCTTTATGAAGCTTTAATCCTTCATAAATATTGCCATTAAACTTTGCTAAGGTATCTGTAATGATTTTTTCTTTTTTTCATAAGTGTTTGATATCAATTGTTGCAAAATACAGATAATCCCACATGGTAATTTACAAAAGATCTAGCATCAAATTGATTGACATGATCTTTGCAAGGGTGTAAACGCGCAAAGATTCGGAGCTCATGTTTGTTGCGTATAAACTTCAAGAGTATTTAGAGCACTCAGAGGGAAGAAAAATATAATGCTTGATTATCTGGTCTGCAAGCTGTGATTCCTTTATATATCATTGTAGGAAAACATTACAGTGAAACTGAGAAGCTGGATTTTTGAAGGGTAGATCTTATTAAAGATGGAGATAGAAAGACGCTTAAGATTAAAATGCATGAATATGACACTTAAGATTAAAATACATTAATTTAGATATGAAAAAATGATAACTTCTGTCTTTCAAATACAATATCTGGGAGAAAGTTATCCATGAAAATTGTACCAAGTCTGTAAATTTCCACATTCTGTGGAAGTCTAACAGCTAGAGGCAGATGGCAAGCTTCTTTATTATGCTGCTTTTTTTTTTTTTTTTTAATGGAAATCCTCCCCCCTTCCCCAAAAGATGGCAATTTCAAAGACAAGAAAAAAATCTCCTAAAAAATAAAGGGTTACGCAGATGAAAATACATGGGTGGAAAATAGCATATAAGAAATCATAGATTCACTAAGGCTGGAAAAAAAACTCTGAGATCATCAAGTCCAACTGTAACCCAAATACCATGACAACTGAGCTATATCCCAAAGCGCCACATCTACACACTCCTTGAACACAAGCTCCAGGGATGGCAATTCAACCACCTCCCTGCTCCAGTGCCTCACCATTCTCTCAACAAAGACATTTTTCCTAATGTCCAATCTAACCAGCCCCATGTCTGTCAGTCTTTCTTCATAGGAGAGATGTTCAAGTCCTGCTATCATCCTCATAGCTCTCTTGGACTCTGTCCAGCAGGTCCCTGTCTCTCTCAAATACTCAATCATACTATTCTTTTTTCCACAGCAGAGGACAAGTCTACTGTGATAACTTTATGCTTGCGCATCCAGAAAATTCTCCAAATGGTTTAAAAAATAAGAGGCTCTTCTTGAGTGCCAGGCCTGATTTCTCCCCACGCAGCCGCGACCACCCCTTTAGAACACCCCAAAGTTTCAAAATCATTCTTAGTAGCTTCGCAAAACCAAACCTGTCTCAGCTGACAGACACTAAGCAAGGCTCACCAGCTTTATGCTGACAGATTTGGCTAGAATTATACAGAAACACAAACTATTAATCTGATTCAAATTGTGTGGAGGGAAAGCATTTTCATGTGGCACCTTGATGGTGGAAACAGCTTTATGAATCCTTTCAGGAAAGCAGAACCTGTACTCAGTATGCAGTTATGGTATTCATTTTCACCACTCTACTCTCCAGAACCAGTAACTATTGGTGGCCAGTGAGCAAGGCTGTGTAGTGTGCTGGTATCTAAACAGGTGGATCTCATCAACACCCACCAAACTTCCTGAGCCTGGGAAGCACAAATTCCTGGCTCTTGATAGTTTTCTGTCTTTTGCTGTCCCTTTACTCACTGGCATTTCAGATTTGTTACAGTTAAATTCTGAGGAAGTTAGGTGGTGAGATGAAAAAAGGAGGGAGATACAGAACGCAAGAAGTGTGGAAATTGTAATTTAAAGCATAGCTAATATCTTTTGGCTGATTTTGCTGCAAACTCTACCAGAAAGAAAAAAAAGAAAAAAAGAAAAAAAAGAAAAAAAGAAGAAAAAAAAAAAAAAGTTCTGGAGTATGTGAGAAACAGCTTCTTGAGATCATTTTGATTTTCTACTACCTTGATGGTGAACACTAGATTTGAAAGAGCTTGAAATGAATCATCTTTATACAAAGATTAAAGAAGTGATGAAACATGATAACCTACTGCTTCTTGAAGTACTACAAAGGATGCAAGGATGGGGGAAAGCTCTGCTGGGTCTGCCAACACTGAGCAGCTACCCTCTCGTCTTGCATTTCAAACAAATATTATGGTGGTGCAGTTGCTCACTTCTTTCTCTTTTGCTCACTGGACTTGCATTTCAGACGGGCAGGTTAGTTTTTGCTAAGGCTCTCAGATCCTGAACGCGCATTGCCCAGGATGGGAAGGCCTCAATGATTTTAAGCAAGGAAGTCAATAATTTCGTCGTTTCTGAAGCCGTTTTACAGTTTGTGCCTCTGCAGGCTTTAGTTCTCGAAGCAGTTTTAGCACAGGAGGTGTTGGGCTGGGAGACAAAATCACACACAAAGATTTTAAACTTACTTCTTTTTGTCCACAGACGTGCAGAGGGTGTGGGGCTCCAGGCGCAGGCTGAGGGGGCGCAGCTGTGGCCTGTGTCAGCACTGCCTGGGGCTGCCCCCAGCCGGACGCAGCCGGTTCCGGCCGGATGCAGCCGGTTCCGGCCGGTCCCGCCACAGGCCACAGCTGAGCCAATCAGGGCAGTTGGCGCTGCCCGGGGAAAGTGCCTGAGGGAGGGCAGAGGCTGTGGGTGGGAGCACAGGTGTGAGGAATGGCCTGGGCACGGTGGTGGCAGGGGAGGAGCAGGGGAGGAGGCACTCCAGGCCTGGAGCAGATTCCCTGCAGCCATGGTGAGACTGAGGAGGAGCAGCCCAAGGAGGCTCTTGTGCCTCGACAGTGCCTGAGAAGCAATCTCCCTAACTTGACCTCAACCCATGAGATTTTGTTTTTTCCCTTTCTCTCACTTTGCTGCTGAAGAGGGAGACAGCAGCTGGGTGGGCATCTGGCAGCTGAGTCAAGGTCAGCCCCCTCCACATTTCTTTTCTTCTTCCTGGCTGCCCTGGCAAACTGATGCATCTCAATAAATCCACCTTTTTTAAAATACTGGAACCTTATTTTGCAACCACAGTTGCCAACAGGCTCTTGTTTTCTTCTGTTTAGTGCCTGCAGATGCTCACATCATAAAGAAAACTCTTTACTTGCTGAACTTGAGAGAAAACCAGGACCAAAGGTCTTAATTCTGCTTTTTCACTCACTATGTGAAAAGAAATCTCTTTTTATTTTTTCTCCCCTCTTTTAACGTATTGCTTCTGCTGCACACCGTTGCGGTGAGACTACACCTTTGCAACACCACTTAGTCTTTGAGTGAGCTTTGGAGAACCTTGCACTCTTAACTGTTATTATAATATAAATTCAGGATGCTGTGCCATTTAAAAGCTTGAAACTATAACAACAGAGGAGAAATTCCTCTATTTATTTGCAGTTAATGTTTTGCTTCACACTTTATTGCACACTGTCTTCTCTCTGTACCCATTAAACCTCTTTGAGTCTCAGAAAATGCCCATTTTTGTCTGTGGGAAACAGTCTGAAATTTTACATTTATTAAATTACTTTATGCCCTGTGCAGTCATTCATTCTTAAAGTAATAGTTAGCAATAATGACTTTATACTAATAAACATCTAATGATGGCCTGAATTAGAAAAGTATCCACATTATCCCAGCTTTAGCAGTACAGTAAATTTGCTGGAAGGCATTAACTATTTAAAGCATCAAAGGCTGATGCAGAGCTGACTGGTGGTGTCTGCAGCCTCTCCTTTCTACGTCTTGCCCCTTGTAGTACCAGGAGCATACTCGTGTCCTAGCAGGAAGAATACTTGGTTTTGGTTTAGCCAGGCTTGCTGAAATCACTGAGAATCATTTGCTATGGGAATTACACATTTATTCTGTTTTCTTTTTAACTGCTAAAATGTTTAACTCTTACTTTATTATTGATAGTTTTAATCCTTCTGGTTCTCCTATGATCATGTCAAAATATGCTGAAGTGGCAACTGAAGGCAGGATGGGTGTGACAGAAAACACGGAGTTGCTGAAGAGCTATTGCAAATAAACACACACATTGCGCACCGGGGTGACAATGGTCATGACTCACTTGTCCTGCAGCATCTATCACTTAACTTTTCAAATAAAACACTACATACCACAGAGCCTGGAGGAAGTCAAACAGCCAAAACTGACTCCCACTGACTGCTCACAGTTACTTAATATTAAGGCCCTATCCATTAGCAGGTTTCTCTCAGCTGTGGCTCATTTCAGATTTCTTTTACTCCATATCCTCCTTCCATATCAATGACATTACTCCAGCTGATTTATGCACTGAGGAGACACACTTCATCAGGTTAGATTAATTCACTAACTCCTGGGTGCTATTATAGGCAGATTCTGGCTCTATGCATATCAGCTAGCCAGCTAAGGTTAGCATCTGATGTGACAGAGATTAAATCTCTGAACTTCAGCACACGTTTTATTCAATGGTTAGAAATAGAGAAAGAGCAATAGAAGCCCAGGTCCAAAACTCACATCTTCAAATCAGATTTTTTTTCTGTCTTAAGTTTAACAAGAATTAAAAGTTCTAGCCTTTGTGGACAGCAAGAAATGGAACAAAGGGAGCAAAAATAATTGCTCATTTTAGCTCTGAAATATGCAAGCACAATGAAGTCACACAGCTCTCAGGATCCTATGTGTTCCTAAGGATGTACTATGGCATCAACCAGCTGCAGTGAGCCAACAGCCTGACATGATGCTGCAACCATGCAGCCCTTTTCTTCACACCTATCAAATGTACCTTTTCAGATTGCACAATTCTGTAAAAGTAGCATTATTTCTTTTTAAAGAAGTGTGATTTCAATACTGAGTCCTCAATAAGGTAATGAAAAGTTACAATGAAGACTCATAAAGACGTTACCATTACTGTGTGGTTGCCAGACCTCATGCAAGTTCTTGTTTCTCTACAAATCAAGATCTCTTCCAAGCTTCTTAGTAGAAACAATAAGATACAAACAATTTAACAGTAATAAAAATACCTAATTTGGGAAGCCCATGGATTACAGCAATAGAAGCATAAGATATTTCAGCCAGTCTAAAGGTATTTCAGAAGTGTTCCCCAACTACCTTAGTGGGAACATCCTTTCAGCAGACAAGAGACAGGCTGCTTTTAATGACAACTATTAACATCTGTCCACACAGTTTTTATCCTTGCTTCTAAATGGAACTGTCTTGCACATTTACCTGCTCAAGTTAACTTTTCTAATCCTGATTTTCCATCAGTTTCTCTGTAGTTGCCAAGTATGGTCTACAATACTCTATTCCTGGTGCTCCTAGTTACATTTGTAGGATATGAATGAGTGCTACCAACAGGTTAAAAAAAGAGAGTGCTAGTGATGGAAGATACTTTAAATCACTGAATTTCAGTCTTTGCCCTCCTTGTCACAAGGGTGACAGCCTGGAAATGTTTTAGGCAAATTCGTATTTTATTGCAACACTAACAGAACCTGCTGACATAGTCCAGTATTTCTAACAGCTTTGAACTCTGTTCTTATATTTAGATTTCAGTACGTTAACATCTTTGAGGTTAATGGATTTCCAAAATAAAATGCTAAAATTGAAATTTGGTCTAATTCAGTCTGAGGTTATTAATTCTCCGTTGAATTCCTCAGTTTTCAGTGATGATCAAGAGCAGTGCTGATCCATACAAGCAAAGCCCACATCACACCAGTCCAAGTCCACCACCCCAGATGATTCACATTTCCAGTACATCACATTTTGAAGGGCATCTGGGAAGAAATAAGGGGCAAGAGCAACATGCAAGTGGTCTTTTCCCTGAGAGCAATGTGTTGGCACCTGGAGAAGCCACCTAACCTACTGAAAAGCCTACTAGAGTTTAGTGCTTCACTACCTTGTGGCATGTGAAACTTTTAAAACAGTAACATATTGGAGTCCCTGAACAGCTGTAGAGTTCTCCTTTTTCTCTCTAAATATCAAGGGATGAATCTAATCTAGCTATGGATTCTTTCTATATGATTGTAGCTGTTGTGGTTTGCAGATCTTAAAGACAACTCCCTCACATTTGTGGATTTATATATCTTTTAATGTGCTGTGGGTTTTGTGTCTAGAAAGAATCAGTTACTGGAAGGCTTCCAATTCTTATGAACGTGTCCCATGAAGAGAACAACAATGCACCTGTGTCCACGCTGACTTTGCACGCACTGCAAATATAATCTTCATGGAACTAGCTACTAGTGAGAAGGCTGAAGGTGTTACTTGCCTGTGTGCACCTCCTCAAGCTTGTTTTGGTTTTTGTAAGCAACATTGAGCAATGTGCCCATTCTCAATGCTCAATGGTGATGACAACCTAAGTTTTCTTTTCATTAAAGCCTTTCAGATACAAAAGCAAATCCTTCGCTTGTACATTTTTATTTAATCTATTGCATACTGTGATATCAGTGGACCAAATACCATGTGCTATTTGGATATAATTTACAGTTAGTTGCCTGGTTCACTGTGCCTATGAAAAGCACTTGGGATTTGGTCTGGAAATATATTCTGACAAGAAAAAATGAAGCCACATTGCCTTGCATTCTTTAGAGTTTTAGCACAATGGCTGTTTACTACAGATTTAATAAATAGCCTGATTTTTTTCCCCTCCTTTTGTTTCCACAAATTTTTGGCATTATCTTTTACCTGTAAGAATTCCCTCCAGAATACTCAAAAGTCAACAGTAAAAGTCTGCACCAAACCTTCCCACTTGTGTTTCATTCTGTGTTATTCTCATTTGCATGTATTTTAGAGTTGCTTTTCCCACTTTTTACTAATGTTTCTAATTTTCACTGTTTCACAGGGAGCTCTTCTCTTCTACTACCTTTAGGAACTCTATTAAATACAACTGGACTTTTCCTGATTGCCACAGTTACATGCATTTTCCAGCTTGTGTCCTTCAATACTCAGTTCTGTGAGAGTCCTTTCCAGGATATTAATTCTCTGTATTTCCAGAAGCGGTAGGAGATTTGCTTGCCACTGCTATTGTTCTTTGTGCAGACCTTACAGCCTGCCACATCTTCTAACTCCTGATTAGCAAGGACGGTTTCAGTATCACTTCATTCAGTTGATCATTGAAAGGTGAATGTGAGCAAGAAAACAGAAAGCTGTGCAATATTTACAAGTCAGACTGCAATCTTTTACTGCCTGCTCTATTTTATTTTCTTGGCAGTCACACAGCACCTTAGGAAATGGGTAGTGTTTTACCACAAGTCTTAATTGATATTGTGGAAACCAGGTTTTCAAAGAAAGCTAACAGGCACAATGTGATCACTCTAGATGAGGAAGAACTACCATAATTTCAGTGAATTTAGCCACAACTGAAAACAACTGAGAGATGATTAAGAAAATCTGATTAAAAAGTGTCTTTAAACACTGATTTGTGTGTGTGTGTTATTTGACTAAGACAGTGTTTGGAAGATGGAGTTTTCTATCATCTCCTGCTGGGAACAGTCTCATGCAAAGCTGCCGAGTGCCTTGTGAAGTATATAAATAGGGTGACAAGTTACAGCTAAATTTAAGGGAGAAAACGTCAGTTGAGCTTAATGCTTTAAATTTCGTTACTTACACAACTCTTGTGTGATTCATCTACAACTGAGATCCATGGAAATGGAAAGTTACCTCATTATAGAGGAGAAATTGCTCTTGCTGTATCATTTTTCATTAGAATCTGTCTAAAGTTGAGCATTCCTCCTTCCCAACTCTTTTGCCAGAAAATTGATGACATTCCGGTTGAGCTATGATTGTTATGTTTTGTGCACAAGGACAAGAAAGGAGGGGTTAGCACTCCTCCTATGGCATTTTTTTCCCCATGGCTCTATCCACTATTTAATGGTCACAATTACGTAAAAAACAGAAGATGATTTGAAGGCACTCTCAAATCTACAGATGGTTCAGACCTCAGCCTTACATGAAAAGTGTCTACACGTCAGGAGTACAAAGCAATAAGAAAGTCACATTTCATGGACAAGCCCACAAACACCAAAATGTTTCAATACCCCAGTCTGAAGTGCTGATCACTTTGCCCATTTCTAACAGCCTGGTAGATGTTGACACTGGGTCAGCTTATATTTTTATCTGTGCTAAAGAGGAGGAATATAAGCGTGCCTGCAGCACTGCATACAAACACTTCTACAAATTTCTCTAAGTGTTTATCAGTTTTCCTGGCTTGACAGCACAGGATTGTTTTTGGGATTTGCTAAATGAATTTTCTCACCTTCTCTGTTCCCAAAATAAACTGCTCTTTGCACCTACTACACACTTTGCACTTTTCTTAAATAGTTTCACACACTGCCTGTGCTTGCTGTCTTCTGCTACTAGCTTGTAAGTCAAGCCCTCTTCTCACTGTGTTTGGTCATTGAGATGAGTGCTGCATCATCTGATAAAACCCTCCTCCTCATTACCCAATTTCACCAAGTGGGATCCATCACCACCTCTGTAGTCTATGGTTTAAACTGGCCTTGTTTCCAGTATTTCTTGTCGCTAGGAATGGGAACCTGTCTAATTTCCCTGTTTGTTACCAAAACTGCCCAACAGCTCTAACCTGCTTGCCTTGCAGTCTGCTAGCATTACCTGCAGGCAGCAGTGCAGCCTGTCTGCACTTGCTCATGCCTGTGCTCATTGATAGCATGGACCACAACAACTCAAACAGAGACACTTCATGGAACACAGCAGCAATGGTTCTCTGTGCTTGATTAACAGATAACATCTCAAGATAGCAAAGGAATTTTAAAATTCTGATCCCTCCAGCTGCTACATGGTGACAGAATTCACATCCTTAAATAGTACCAATTTGTCTAGATCCCTCTGTATGATGGGCTTGATGGTTGGCACTTCTTCAGGCTTCAAACCCCAGAAGTGGTGAGACTTTACCACACTGCAAGCATAGAAACTGGAGAGTAATATTAAAAGCAATAACCCCTTTATTTCTAAATCTATCAACACTAGGACAAAAAAAAAAATCCAAGTGGTATTTTTTTGTTTTGTTTTCTTTGTTACAAATACAAGATTTTTACAACTGGTCTAGAAGCTGTATTGGCTCACACTTATCTACTACCTTTCTCTCACAGTATTCAGCTATTTTTATGTGGTACAGAGTGTGGCTTTTAACCAAGTGTCTAGAAAATAAGTATTAGATAGATATGTGTAACATCCTTCACTTGTGTGAAGTCTAAGTTAAAGAGGGAAAAGAAAAGCTTAATAAAATAATGATAGGTCAGGAAGCAGACACTGATGTAGGAAAAGAAGACATAAGGAAGTGAAATCTTCTTAATCAAAATGTGAAATGTAACTACACTCTGAGAGGACTTCACCTGTGGCTTGGCCCAGATTCTAGATCAGTGCTGTGAAGAGAAACTCCAAACCAGCCTTTTGAACATCACTTTCTCATTTTCCCCACAGAATTTTATCAGACAGTATCTATAACTTCCTCTAGAAAACAGAAGTTTCACAATAGGTCATCATAGCCTTTGCTGTATTCTTTTTTGTAATGAACAGGGCAAGGCTCAGAAAAGTCAGTTGTCATATTTTAAAAGTTCTATGCTATCCCTGAAACGTTCTCCAAAACTTTTCCCCTCAACATTTTTCTGCAGATCTGTGATGTGCCGTGGGCAGCTCCATCCACTGGGAAAATAGACTATCTACCCTTTATCTTTTAACCCCTTTGTGTGATAGTCTCCTTAAACCATTAGTGCTGCAGGACATGGGGCCATTCTGCACTGGGGGAAAAAAAAGGCATATTTCTAATAGTCCTGAAGTACCAGCTCTCTTATAGTTCTCTGGCATTTTGGAGAAGAGAGCTGAGAGCCCTAAAACCCAAACTGGGCACAGTACTTGTGCCCTGGAATGATATAATAATAAATACTAACAACAACTATAATAATGATCATGGAAAGGCTTCTGTTGGAAGGGACTTCTAAAGGTCATCTAGTCCAATAACTGTAATCATCTCTATCTTGCTCTCTCATCATTTTAGATTGTAGTAAGGTGGGTCTCAGTCTCTTTGTCCCATCTAACAAGTGATAGGATGAAAAGAAATGGCCAAAAGTTGAACCAGAGGAGTTTCAAATGGGAAAGGGTTCTCAGACATTGGAACAGGCTTCCTGGGGAGGTGCTGAATTTCCACTCCCCAAGGTATTTGCAAGATGCTGAGATGTGGTGCTAAGGGACATGGTTCAGCACAAGACTTGGCAGAGCTAGAGAATGGCTGGGTTTAATGATTTTAAAGGTGTTTTCTAATGCAAACAGTTCTGTGGTTCTACAAGTTGATTTTTCTGTTTGTTTGACCTGAACATTTAGTGAATATTTTCAGCTATGTTATAATGAATTGGTGGCAATAAACAAACTGACATTTTTTCCTCATCATACAACAACCTTTCTAAATGATCATTCAAGAACCCTGCAGAGTGAACTATTCTGTTACTGTTTGCCATGAAAATGGTAAAATCTGTTAGAAATAGTTATATAATCACAATGACATCACACCCTTTAAAACTGAGTACAGAAGTTACAGTAATAATAATCAAGTTATATGTTACATTTTTATTGCACCTGAATAACAAGGGGTTGGCAGGAGAATTTTAAAAGTACATTAACACTATGTGTAATATCCTTATCTTGTGTGAAGTCTAAGTTAAAGAGAAAAAGAAAAGCTTAATAAAATAACGATAGGTCAGGAAGGAGACACTGATGTAGGAAAAGAAGATATAAAGAAAAAGCTAGAAAAAAAAATCTGAAGTAAAAATTAATTCTTAACTCAAAATCAAAGGCTACAACAAAATGTTAATGTTTGAGCCAAACAGAACAAGATGGAAACAAGAAAATAAAGGCAATACACAAAGGTGTGGGTGGGCACAAGCACCCATGCACATTTTCTGTTAACAAGTCCTCAAACCCCTGGCAACCTGATGCAACCCCCAGTGAAGCACTGGTGGTCTGTATCTCCAGTCCTACCTGAGGCCTGAACAATCTCCCTGGGTTTGATTCTGAGCTTTGTTTTTGGTATTAAAAACCTGTGTTGCCCATGAAAATGTAAATTCTATAAAGAAAGTCTTAAATCTGAGAGCTTGATGTAAGGTTGCACTGAGTTTCATCTGTGTTTCTTCCTTGGTGCTAATTTGGAAAGTCACCTGGGTGAGCATAGAACCACCACTCCCTATCATCTGTGTGCTTTTTATACCCTGACACAACTTTGAGTTTTCCTTTCTTAGAAAGTCAGCAGAAACTGAAGAACCACTAAAAAAAATTTTTTGAAAGAAAGAACTTTCCAAAGTAATTTTCAACAAAAATGCAGACAGCTGACAGCAGCTTGAATAAACACAGCACAAACCAATTAATTTCTTAATTCTATTTTTTTTCAGGCATTATGTGTGGACTAGTTCAGGGAAAAAAAAAAAAATCAGCTTCACATTTCAAATATTGTTCTAAAGCCAAGTTTTAGAGAAAAGAAAAAATTAATCCAGAATGCAAAACAATTTAATGAAAATACAGTTCTCAAGCTACCTTTGAATTGTATTTCAGTCTTGACCACTTAAAATATACAAACTCTTCCCAGTCAAAATATTAGCTTGAATTTCAAAAGGAAGAGTCTATTTCAATCAGAACAACACAAAAGTTTTGAAGCAAACTGAGTACTTCAAACTCTGAGTTTCAATGCTCACCTTATTAAATCTCATGTTAAGAGTTCAATTTCAGTAAATCTATTTTTTTTTAATAATTAAAAGCAGAAGTTTTAGTGGAAATTAATTTGAATTTCTAAAAATAACTGTTTCTCTGAAATGACTCTCACTCAATCAATCCCTTGGAGATAAAAGCCCTACTTTGTCCTGATAGCATCACTGGGTTTGATATCCTCAGCTGACTACCTTTGTCTCCTGCAAAAAATGGACTTCCTTAAAGAGCTGCTGACCAGTAATGGAAAAATCTTTTAGAACAAATATGTGCAGTATCCTGGCACACTCCAAACATGTTCAAACAGTGAGTTTCACCTGTGCTGGGTTTTATTCAAAAGCATATTTGCATGAAGGCATAGAATCAGGGTTGAAAGGGACCACAAGGATCCTCCAGCTCCAACCCCCCTGCCACAGGCAGGGACACCTCACACTAGATCAGGCTGGCCACAGCCTCATCCAGCCTGGCCTGAAACACCTCCAGGAATGAGGCTTCCACCACTTCCCTGGGCAACCCCTTCCAGGGTCTTGCCACCCTCACGCTGAAGAACTTCTTCCTGACATCCAGTCTGAATCTTCCCATTTCAGGCTTTGTTACATTCCCCCCACTCCTATCACTCCCTGACAGCCTAAAAAGTCCCTCCCCAGCTTTCTTGTAGCCCCCTTAAGATACTGAATGGTCTGTCTCAAATGGCTAACATTACACTTGCAGCATTTGGTTTGCAAGAACTTAACCTCTATAAACATCTTCAAATGGAATCTTTGAAGTTTGCATGCACTATTGAAACAGTCACTGGACTCATTTGGCCTCCCTTCTATAGATTCTTGTGCAGTGGCAGAAACCTGTCTCTGTTTCACTCAGACAGCAATTAGCAATTTCCACAAAATTATCTATAGGTCACAGCTGGGCAATTTGATGATGTTAGCTAAGTGATCCTCAAAAAATACTTAACCAGCCTTAAAAGTCTTGCAGAGTGTACCATGTACGTAAGATAACTCCCCTCTACTCTTCAGAGCAGTGAAAAAGGCATTTGCCAGGGTTTCAGCTGTCCATAACTGCTGTACAGATGTTTGTCAGATCTATTGCTGTAAACGGAGTATATCTTATGGAGGCTCATGTCTGAGTATTTAATAGAAGTAAAATCAGGAAGAAAAATTAGGAAAAAAAAAAAAAAAAAGATTTCCTTTCAGATGTTTTTTAGACCTGGATATTAATTGCCTGCTAAAAGTAAGTGGCATTCACATTACTCTCCTCATTTTGCTGTTTACAGTTCAGTAGAACAGAGTCTGACCCTGTCTGAGGCAAAAGGAGATTGACCTCAGTGACTAATTTGATATTTTAGAGCATAATTTACACAGAGTGGTATCTTAAGGCAAATAAAAAAACTGATTTCATACTCAAATGAACTGGAAAAAAGCTTTGGGAAGGGTCAAAGCAAAGCTATAAAACTCAGGATGACACTTGATAGGTTGGTACTAATTTAGGTGACTGCAAGGATCCAGTCCAGGTGTCCATATGTGTGCAGCAGACTGCCAGGAGAGGGAAAGCAAAGCCACCACTGAAGACAAACAATTTCAAAATGGAGTGGCACAGTGATAACAATGACTTCTTAAAGCCTTTAGTGTTGTTCTGAGACCTGCCTTATTAAATGCAATGTTACAACTTCAGTTTTGATTAACCTAAATAAATTTTTATTACATTTCTCAGAAGCGAACTTCATATAACCCCAATAGAGAATAATCAGACGCAGGTATCATAGAATCAGCCAGGTTGGAAGAGACCTCCAAGCTCATCCAGTCCAATCTACCACCCAGCCCTATCCAATCACCTAGACCATGGCACTAAGTATCCCATGAAGGCTTTGCTTGAACACCTCCAGGGACTCCACCACCTCCCCGGGCAGCCCATTCCAATATAAACTTAAAGCTTTACACTGACATTGCAATGCCAACAGTTATCAAAGTTTTGTAGTAGAGTCATCCCTTTATCAGTATGTTGTAACTCCTATGGTTCAAATGCACAGTATTTATGCTACTCAGCATCAGCAGCCACACATTATTAAAGCGTTCTAGAGGTAAACTGAATTAATTTGTTTAAAGCATCTTTCCCAAACAAAATATGGTTAAAATGAATGGCTTTGGGCTTTGTGTTTGGAAGACTGCCAGAGACTGTAGAAAGGATTGCAGGGTTTTTCCCATTTCATTTCCTTACCTCTAAACAGTATGTAAGGCCAGATTCAAAATAAGGCATGAGATTTGGATGGAAAGTAATTGAATTTTTAAATTATGTTAAATCAAAGACATACCTATTATTTAGGGTTTTCAGATAGTCTTTAGGGTCATTAAACAGCTTAATTACAAGATAGGATTGCTGGGGGTATACTTGGCTAAGAACAGACACGTTTGGCGTGATAAAAAAGGTTGTGCCACTATGACATGCAGTAACTCAGAATAAAAATCAGAAGAACACAGCCCAGGTGACAGCAGCTCTTAAAGTCTGACTGCTAACTAGCCAGGTGCCACAAAAGTGCAAAAGCATAGGGGCCATCTTCAGCATTACACCGTGAGTGTCCTGAAATCTGTGAGAAAATTGACCCGATCAGAGCTCTCATGTGCAGCACTTAATTCTTTTACAAAAAGGCTTTTTCCTCTGGAGGAGAAAATTTTCATTCAGTTTGGACCAAATTGCTTCTTGCTACTCAGAGGTCAAATGCTTCATTATATTCCANGCTGCTCTTCTCTTTTCTGCACATAGAGCCAGCTAAATGCTCCAGAGATATCAGGCCAGAACAATACACAAAAAACTACACAGATTAAAAGGCAAGCGAAGGCCATAAATAATGCATGCAACACTAAGTGCTGTCTACCCTGCTCTTGGATATGTGTATCTTGTAAGATCTGATTCTGCATTTTGCATACCAATGTATATTAGCCCATTTACAGGACAAATTGGGATGTACTCCTGATGGCATCTCCGAGAGAATTAACAAACTCAAACTTGCTATAATGAGATTCAGTCTGAGAAAAAGGAGAAGAATAAAAAGAAAAACCTTGGCTTTTGCAGCTACGCTTATTAGGATTATTTCCCTTCCTAGCTCTGATAACTAAAAAGCTCATTTGGTTACTTTACGTAATGCTATCAAGATTTTGGTGATAATAATTGACTTACATTATCAAAACACGCATCTGAGTCTATAATAATCAGGTAGTATTAGATGCTAGATATTAAATTTGGGTAAATTTTAATGTAACAGCAATATTACCTTTTGCTACCATATATGGAATAAAGAGCAGTTCATTTTGACATCATGGAAGATGCCAGCTTGTTGTATTATAGGAAAAAAAAAAGCTTCAGAAATGCTTTGCTATTTGATGCTGCAGTTGGTGTCAGAAAGGACAGAGAATCCAGGAGTTTTGTTTCTGAAGTGAGCAACTTCACACAAAGGCTAGAACAAAAAAAGGACTTCTTGGTGGTGCTCACCTTCATTCTTATCTGTCAGGAGGACTATCTTCTCACTTTCTCTCACTGTCTTTTCCTAAAGACACAATGAATGAAAAATCGCAGAGAAAGTGAAGGGAAATTTGTCTTCATTTTATGTGCTCTGTATAGTGGGGTCTCGGTGCTATCCTGAAAGCTATCACCAGCAGCCGACTTCTGACAATCTCCACAGGGCCTCACATATTACTTCTACTCGTTCCACTCTCATGCATGTTTAAAACACCCAGTGTACAGCATAGCTCTGTTAGTTACCTTTGTCCATGTGGAGGCAATAAAGGAATCGTAGTGATGCTGAAGGCAAGAGATTTGGCACAAGACAGAAGCATCTGGCAAGTAAAGAACTCATCCTTGGTAGTTTATATGCTACCTGACGGGCTAGGAAGGGTAACATTAATTTAGCTCCTGTGGGATTAATGTAGTTGCAGGATTTGTGTGTGGATTCAGAATGGGGCAGAGAAATGGCAGGGTGCCTGTTTTAAACACACAAGAGCTACATGAGCTAGGACAAAGAGCTAGAGGACAGTAAGAGACAAGTAAATGAGTTTCATATGTCCATCTTCACTACATTTTCAATACTATCATTGCTGTTTGTTATTGTTGCAAATATTCAGGACCCAGTAGTCAGTCTCTCACACTGAGCCAAATAATCATAGACCTCTCTCCTGATTTATGGGCTACTACAAAAGGTCATTTCCTCCTGTGTTCTAATAATTCACTCACCTGCAGGGAAAGTTTCCTCACATAATCAAAGCAGCTGAGTGAAGAGCACTGGTAAATATGTGTTTCTCTTGAGCAAGATCTCAGATGTCTTTTCCCTTTGCTCCTACAGGTAATAGTAAGAGCTCCATGTACTTCCACAAAGCAGAAATGAGACTATTTCAAGGAGATAATTAGCTGGCCTGTATTACTTTTGAGAGATCATTAGAGACCTCTAATATCCTCAAGAACAAAAATGCAATTGATTCTCTCTAAGGAAAAACCACATTGTTCCCAACTATACTTTGCAGAGATAGAAAAACTAATCCACTTTTTCTTTTTTTATTTTTTTTTTCAGTAGCAGTTAGAAAGTGGATGACTAAAATATGGAGCTTTCCTACTGCAGACTCAGGCAGTTCTCATGATCCAGCAGACTTGTGTCCCACATTCAAATAAAATATGAGTTATACCCAAACACCAGATTATAAATCAAACTTATTCTATTAAAAAAAAAAAAAATCAAAATGGCAAAGTCCTTTTGGAGAAGTAGCTCTTCTTAGTGAGCTACAAATGCATAATTACAAGTATTATTTATTAGGTTCAGAGAATCTTTTACTATAAGGCAAAAGGCTATCTAAGAAATACAGATAGCTAGAAGATTTATTAATTCTCTAGACTCATCTTTCAAAGTCCAAAATTTCTTGGTAAAAATATTGCCCTTGCTTGCAGGGGAAAGAAAAAAAAAATACATACAAAATAAATCTCTGTTTCCCTTTTCTTAAACAAAGTAGGGAGAAAAATGGTGGGCAATGAAAGCAAAAACAAAAGGAGAAATCCTGCCACCTCAAAAAGAAAAAATAAAATGGAAGAAATCAATGGAATAACCCAAGAAAATATCAAGGAAGAGGAAAGCCAGAGGGAAAATTATCCAGTAGGGCACTATGTCACACTGTGGTAAAGGTAGAAATGCAAAGCAGAGGATCCATTGTGTCCTTGGAGGATGCTATGTGCGTCATGATATAAATATGCTTCCATTTTCACCTGCTCCTGATTGTCATTTGGAACCTCAGTAAAGTAACATCATGCAGGTACATTGATTATACAGGGGTATATAATTGTGCTCAAGGAAACTGATGTTCATTCTGAATGACTTGAGGTTTTTTCCAGATCTCATTAAATGCCTGAATGGGATGAAGATATTAGATTACAAAAGAAAATATTCATTTAGCACTCCAAATCCACTACTTGTATACATAGCTGGAATTTAGCTTGCTGCTTTGGATAAAGTTGGCAAGTTCAAAACTAGAACCAGTTTAGGAATTTCAAGTGGAAAAAGGTGTCATTATAACAAGCAGTGTTGACATTCGCCTTTGTGGTTTTAGAACTTACTTTGTTTATGACCTGGAGATGAGAGTTAGAGAAGTTTCCAAGTTGTGACATATGATCGACACGATTCCTAATGGAGAAAGAGAGAGATTTAGGACCTCTTAATTCCCACTCATGTTTTAGTTTCTGTTATCCTTCCATCTGGTAGATTTGAGAAGCGGAGGTATTACTTTTCTGAAAAAGTCTTCTAACTTGATGAAATTGGGAGCCAGAATGGCAATACTCTCCTCTACGGCAAAAGTGAATGGGATGTTTGCTTTTTCCTGTTCAGTTGACTTTCACATCAGAATTTGAGCACAGATCTGTAATTTCAGAGGGTGCCTTGGTCTTATTATGCTAGACAACGCTGAGTAATACAAAACATGTGTCAGCATTAGATAGCCATCTGGATGAGAAAGAAATTCAGAACATACATGCCACTGAAAAGCAAAGATAGGATTAAAGAAATAAATGAAATCCCAGCTCTCTGCTGCAGCATCAATATTTTGACAAAACTGGTTCTCTGCTGCAATGAACAATACCCTAGCATAATATGATAAAGAGGGTACTAAACCCTTCATTTCTTCAAGCAATGGAATCCCTGTCAATAAAGGAATGACTAGAAAGTGTTGCAATAGCAGGGAAGCACTTGTGGGTTTATAGGGGGAGTTTAGCACATGCACTGGGCAAACATGGGGTACAGCTCATAGGCTCACAGGATGTCAGCGGTTGGAAGGGACCCAAAGAGCTCATTGAGTCCAACCACCCTGCCATGCAGGACCACACAATCTAGCTCAGGTCACACAGGAACACATCCAGACAGGCCCCAAAAACCTCCAGAGAAGAACACTCCACAACTCCTCTGGGCAGCCTGTGCCAGTGCTCTGGGACCCTTCCAGGCAAGAATTTCTCCCTTGTGTTGAGCTGCAACCTCCTGTGCTGCAGCTTCCATCCATTACTCCTTGGTCTATCCCAGGGAGCAGTGAGCAGAGCCTGTCCCCCCACTCCTGACCCCCAGCCCTCAGAGATTTAGAAACATTGATTCAATCCCCTCTCAGTCTTCTCTTCTGCAGACTAAGCAGCCCCAGGTCCCTCAGCTTCTCCTCAGCAGGCAGTGCTCCAGTCCCCTCAGCATCCTTGTAGCCCTCCTCTGGACTCTGTCCAGCAGATCCCTATCCCTCTTAAACTGGAAGCCCAAAACTGAAGGCAGTATTCAAGATGGGGTCTCACCAGGGCATAGTAGAGGGGGAGGAGAACCTCCCTTAATCTGCTGGATACACTCTTCTTAATACACCCCAGGATCCCATTTGCCTTCTCAGCCACAAGGGCACATTGCTGTCCCAGTCCTGATGGGCAAGATCCTGGGGTTACTGGCGAATGATGGAGAACATGAGTATGGAGCAAGAAGAAATTTTAAAAAAGGGGAAAAAAAAAAAACCAACAACAACCAAAAACAACCAACCCAAAGCAAACAAACAAGAACTCAACAACAAGAAACATTCAGGTCTAAACACGCAATAAAAACTCAGAGTGGAATCAATACAGTACAAATACACTGCAAATTCACTCTAGCAAAAGCACTGAAACCTGCTTCAGCTGCCCAGTAGCCAGCTCAGAGTGTCTGTTATTGTTACCATTTAGCTTTTAAAGAGTGTCTAGTCATTACCTTCTGAATTTGAAGAAAATTACTTCAGTGTTCTAACTGTTCAACACAATGCTAGGGCATTTGAAAGAGAAAAAGGCAAGTTATCAAGAAAGATGTAGTACACGAAAAATCCTTAATCTTAGTTTGCACAGCCAGAGCTTCTCTAAGGCCCTCTTTTCCAACCTCAATTGATTTGGCAGGTCAACCCCTTAGGGTGGTTTGGAGAAGCCATTACCTTGTTTATTCCAGAATAATCTTTAAAACTCTAGAAGATAGCATTTGCTCTTGAGCCTCAGTTACTGCCAATGACCCAGGTACAACTAGAGTAAAGAGCTCCATTTCCAGATTGTGGTACACAAGCCTTCACATTCAACAGATTGCATTGAAAAGACTAAAACTGACAAGGTTCACCCCCTCTCCCCTCGATATTCATTCCCAGTTCTTCCTGCATGTGTGAGGTTGGATATGGCTCTTGTCACATCACCCTTTATAGTTGTGTTGACATCATGAGATAACCATTGCAAAACATCAGCAAATAAATGTTGAGAAAACAATAAAAATGAACATGAAAATAAGTGTAAAATGCATATTGATAAGGTTTCAGGGGCTGGGCACATGTGATTGCTGACAATAACAGAAGACCTAACAGTAAAAGTGCCAAGGGCATTCCTAGTGCTGTATTAATGCAGAATCAATAAGGGAAGGAAGCCAATTTCTTATCTGGGCTGACTAACAGTGAAGAAGATTGTGTGATTGGCTGTGAAACTGAACATCAAAAAGGAAGAGACTAAGAGACAGGCATTTTTTATAGTGACATACCACCACTGACTCTAAGTAGAAAGAAGATACCAACATCTGCCTTCAGAATATTTAATTTCTATAACCATCTTTGAGCATTGTTTTAACTAAAGCTGAACTTCTCACTAACTCTTTTCCTATCAGCCTTTGAAGGATGAGATTCACTAGGAAGAAGTTCTTTACAGTGAGGATGGTGAAACATTAGAATGGGTTGCCCAGGGAAGTTGTGGGTGCTCCCTACCTGGAAGTGTTCAGGACCAGGCTGGATGAGGCGACCTGTTCTAGTGGGAGGTATCCCTGCCTATGGCAGGTAGTTGGAACTGGCTGAGCTTTGAGGTCCCTTCCAATCTAAATCATTCTTTGATTTCTTTGCAAAGAATGTTTTCACACACAGAGCTGTAGACCTAAATGAATCCTTCACAGTTTTGATTATTGAAACCTCTTATTTGACCCATTATCTGCAAAGGTCTTTGTTTTTAATGTAACTAATACATTGTCTGTGATTATCTGGTTTTGCCGATTAGTGCATACAAATGTGTTATTTTTAAAGGAAAAAAAAAAATCAAAGTTTTGACACTGGTCTGGGAAACATTTCAGTGAATGGAGTGCACATGTATTGGAGATATGGCTGGAGTGGCTCCATGAAAAGTGCTAGGAAAGAGGAAGAAAAACATCTAGACTTCAAAAGAAGCAGCATTAGTTACTTAAGCAAAGCTCTCACCTTTTCCTAAATTAACCTTTTATCTTAGCTGCTCTGTTTGCTGTTATTTTTTAGGGGATTTTTTTCACCATGGCATCACTAGCACCTAACCATCTGAACTACAGCTGTGAAGACACAGGAGTTGCAGAAGTTGTGAAATAAGTTTTATTCATCTCTTGCAGCACTCAAATCTTAAGTCTCTCCTTTCTCAGCTTCATAATCTGCATGTGTAGCTTATGACTTCTAAACACTGAAGATAATTCAGTGCAAGATGACTCGTACTGATCTGTGTGGCCTTCATTCACACAAGTAAAGCTGGTATATTACACCAAGAGTACTTAGGTTTTATTAACCTGTACATAAATCTGATGTAAAAGCCACAGTGGCACACATAGCACAGAGCTGGCTCTCAGCGGAGAAGCATGTGAGAATCCCAAGGTCAGCTCCCAGCTCTCCCAAGTGTGATAACACAGTGCACTTCCAGCAGAGTAAACGGTCCCGCTCACCCTCTCGTTGTAAGAAATACTTTGAGCTAGCAATATATTTCAGCTGTTTAAAGCCTAATAAAAATACAGCACTAGTCATTTATTATCTGTCACTTCCATACAAGTAATTCTCATAAAAAGTCAAATTTAAGATATTCTGCAAAGAAGTTCTTCCAGACTTGACAGTCTTATTATTTTAAAATTTAAATTACATATTCAGAGACATTCAATGCTGAATATCTTGGATCAAAGGCAATAGTGCAATGGGAGTAAAATCCAATGATTAAAAAATCTCCAACAGAAAAATCAAGTCCAGCTGTCAATACTTTCCAATAGAGATTTACATCAACCCACTTTAGACTCCTCTCATAACTCTTCAAGCACTGTTATAAGTCAGATCAAAACACATTCCAAGTCAAGGCTCCTTTTTCTTATGAAGTTTGTGGCTGTGTGCCAGATGAATTTCCAAACTTGCTTAGAGCACTCCACAACTCAGCCTACAGAGCAGAACAATCCAGGCTACACTACATTACTAGCTGCTACTCAGGTGAGTTCTATCTTTGGTAGAGCAGGAAATGTTTTGTTGGAAAGCAATATTAGATGAGCATGAACTCAATCAGTTGCTAGATCACTTCTCCTGACTTCTACCAGACTATAAATGAGTTTGCATAAATTAATGTGGATTCTGAGGTGGTGGACAGAAAATTTATTCCAAAGCCAGACCATATGGTGAGTTTCATCGGATTTTCCAAACTAATTCAAGGGAAAGGCTCAGATGAGAGATTGTGAGGGCCAAGAGAACATTTTATGGGCTTGACTTTGTAGTTCCTCCAATCAGAACAGGCTGCATTTACGTGAGAATATTGGAGTGGACCAGGCAAAATCTCCAGAAATGAGAACTGTTGTGAATTTTATTGGAAAACGAACAAACAAACAAATCCAACAACAACAAAAAAGTAAAACTATAGTTTACCCAAACCAGTCAGCTTGGCTCACTACAAACCACACAAACCAGCCTGATGTACTTCTATGGACTGAGCTGTTGATGCTTCTAGCACAACTCCAGACCTAAGGGGCACAGCCACAGCAGATCTGCATTTGCCATAGACCAAAGAAACAGTGAATGAGGATTTTATATATTTCTGTGAGCTATCTCCAAGGTCCCAGAAAGGCACAGTCTAGGAAGCAGCATATTTTTAAATAACAAGGGAGTCAGTTTATTCTTGTGTAAAGAAGAGTTTCTCCTTCTAACCCCATCCTAGTAGTCGTTGCAGTAAACATCTATGCTAAAATATTCTTTGCATCTCTGTAGGTGTCTTTAAATAAGAAGATTCTTTAGCATGAGGCAATATATCCTTCGGAAAAGAAGTCAGCTTTAGATATTAGATAGTGGGGCCTGATGGGATAAGTTTAATCATTTCAGAGTACTATTTATTTCTCCTGAAAAACGATGCCACCAGGTACCGCACCTGCTCCTTGCATTTTGATAAACTGTTTAGCATCGCCTGTGTAGGCAGAAAGCTTGCTGCTTCTGGAAGCAGGGGAGCAGGAGAGCAGGAGGAGACAGGCATGCAAGGTGTGCAACCAGCAGTGTGTTCTGTGTGCAGTCTCAGTATCTTCAAAGTGCACTGTGCTGATTGTATCAAAAATACACGTTTAAGCAGGTGACCTTTCCAGGCTTCAATTCAGATATATTAGTGGGTATTTCTGCTGGTATAATTTGAGACAAAAGAGATATAAGTTATCTGTACTGGAGACAAGAGAGAGGTAAGTTATCTCTACTGGAGCCCTGAAATCAATTTTCCTTTCCATTTTGGCAAAGCCCACTCTCCTTCTGGTAGGAGAGCAAGCTTGGTAGGTGAAGATAGCTTATTTTGCATACACATCTGCACAGAGACACAAGCAATTCCTTGGTTCAGGTGGATAAATTGCCAACTTTCATCTATGACAGGTAGTTTAATGCTCAGTGAAACAACTACTGTGGCTATTCATTGCTGCTAAACGCAATGCCAAGGACTGTCTATGACAGAAAAGGAGTAAAGAATTCTACCAGAGTGTGGCCAGATGTCCACAGTGCATTAAAAAG
Source organism: Psilopogon haemacephalus (assembly GCA_013396835.1). Lineage (NCBI taxonomy): Eukaryota > Metazoa > Chordata > Aves > Piciformes > Megalaimidae > Psilopogon > Psilopogon haemacephalus. The sequence goes on along the minus strand of VWZI01008677.1, from coordinate 1,289,856 downwards.
AAATCTGTGTCCTCTTAGATTTAGGCAAATAACTGTGTTCATCTGATTTACTGCCATTTATCCAGTTCCTAGCAACTTCTATCTTAATAACACTCATATAATAACAGATGCATATGTATTCTTCCTCATGCTTTAAGAGTCCATTTAACTTTTGAATGAAGGAAAGAGCACTTAGAGAAACAGTCACTGATGATACGCTATTGTTAAAAACCCATCATACATTCAGATCCATCTGGTGCTATCCTGGTAGAAATGTGTTGCAAACTAATACAATTACCACAGAGGCTGGGAAAGCAGCAAAGACAATTTACGAAGAACAGTCATTTGGTTTATATATAGAAGAATTACATTGCTTTATGGCATGCAACACACTTTCAAAAGTGCATTTTTTAAATTAAGATTATTTTGCCAAAATTATTTCAGTCCTATCCACATCCCTATTAGGAACTGCTTCCACTTTCTATAAATAATAATTACATAAAATATCTGTTACACAATGCTTAGACATTTCTGAAATGTGAGAATAAGCCTGAAACATGTTTGCACATTTCTGAAATGTAAGCCAGTAATAAAAGTGATGTAAATACGGAGTTAGTCATATTATTAGGACAATGAATGCATGGAAAATATTCTGACTGGTTTTAATGATGTATTAGTCCCATCAACTGCCAAATGCTATGTAATTTGTTAATAATTCCCTAGCCCCTTCAGCTGTGGTATTAAATAAAGCATCAGACTAGATACAAGTCCATTTTGTTTTGGTGCTTTTTCTGTACAGCTGACAGGCAGCAGCACAAATTCCAAGAGGAAAAAACTCCCCAAATGTTTTCCTAGCTCCAAGTTTTCCTAAGTGCTTATTCTTTGCAATAAAGAGAAACAATCGTGGAGAAAACAGAGAGCAAAATGTGAATCTAGGCAGGTAAAGCTTTGCTTTCCTCGCATTTGTTTGAACGGTTTATATTTAATTGATGAAGCTCAGTGTTTGTGTCTGAATGACTTTCAGCTCCCCAGCGTCTCAATCAGCACAGTGCAGCCACACAAACCGCAGGTGGCCTTCCTCACACTGCTATGCTGATGTAGTTTCCCTCTTCATCTCAAATGACCACCTGAGCCAAATGTGATAGACATTTTTATCTGGGAGTTTATGCAGGCTTTGGCCTTTTCTGAGGCAGGCTGTCAGTTGCCTCCATATGCAGCACACACGCTTCACAAAGAGCACAAGTTCAAAGTGTAATTCTTATTTAGTTTCTTGTGGGGTTTTTTTGTTTGGTTTGGTTTATTGTTTGGTTACCCACCCCAACCCCTCGACAGATTAAGGACAGGTTCATACCTGAGCTCTAAGGAAAAGAAACTCTGAACATGAAATAAGTAATGTAGCAGTGAAAGGGCATGGATGTTAGCTGCCAAGACATGTGGCTGCTAAATAAATAAACAAACAAATGCATTAATGCATTTTATATGTAACTAAAAGATGGCCTTATTACAGAACACACAAGGGCATTTGTGGGAATTACTAGAAGGGATATATGGCAGGTAACAAAAAATGCATTAAGAAATTTTGTCTGCAATTTCACTCTTTTTTAAACTAGCCCTATTTGAGAAAATGTGACCGCTTTATTCTGCACAGAGCAGTGATCAGAGGGAGGGGGGAGTCATTAATACACACATTAGCATGAGCAGGCAGAGGGTGCAATCATTAGTGTCACAGCTCAGGTGTTCTGTGAATGCAGCTGTAGGATCAAATCATATCACATCCAGAGAAACTGCAGTGAGGCTCTCCACTGGATTTTCCTATGATTTGAGTTAAACTTGTTTTGTCACAGATCTATGAAGGACACTGAGAATAGTAAACTAACCTTCATTATCATAATCTTCCCAATTTATTTATTTTTTTAATCAATAATCAAGCTGTCACAGTCTATTTTCTGCAGGTTACCCTTTGTAGTTGTGGAGTGCATAGATACTTCCCAAGCTAGAGCTGTGAAGGAGGAATGGGACAGAAATATTAACCTATTTCCTAGCAGAGCCACATGCAGGCGCAGAATCACAGAATGAACCAGGCTGGAAAAGAGCTCTAGGATCATCGAGTCCAACCTATCACCTAACCCTTCTCATTAACTAAGCTAGGGCAGTAAGCACCTCACCCAGCCTCCTCTTAAACACTTGCAGGGATGGGGACTCATTTGACAACGACTCAGAAAGCCCCAAAGATGAAAATAATACAGCCTTATTAGTTTACTAATAACATTCTGTACACAACATTCTGTAGACATAATGATTAAAAAAAACTCCCATATATCCTTAACTGATTTAAGAGTGAAATGTCACAATACTATGCTTAGCAGGCATTAAGATTTCAGTGTTAGTACACTTTGTGTTGGTTTCTGCACCTGTTTTATTCATTGTTTAACTGAATGCTATTTAATGCAATCATGAATACATGAAGGGAACCATTGTATTTATGATGATGATTATATCTAGGCATGTACATGCTACAAAACACAACACACATCTGAAAAACACACACACTAGGGAAAAAAAAAAAGTAAAAAAGGCAACACAACCAAACCAAACCCAATACCCCCACAGCCCCAACAAGCAATCTCCAAAGCCCAAGAGTCAGCCTTGCCCTGGCAGAGCAGGCTGTCCTTCCATTTGTCCCTATTTCTCAGAAAATACTATCAAAGGGGAGATCAGTGGAGCTGCTTTCAGTCCTTCACACTGAATCTTTCCTCAAACAATTAAGTGCAATCTAGGCCAGTAATACACTGCTGAAGTGACCCAATAGCCAACGGTTATGGCATTCCCCTGGGGAGAAATAGGTATAAACTCTATTCCCTGTTCTACTGAATTCTTAATGCAAGACATAAAACATTCAGCATGGTAAGGACAGAGGAGTCTAAGTTTTTAATCCCTGTGAGGCTTAGAGCTAAGGTAAGAACTGATCTGCTCAAGGCTGTGGAGACTAAAATACTTCCCAGCATGTACAGAAGCAAAACTTCATGAGAAATCCCCAAGACTGAATGAAATCATCAGTTCTGATAAGGATCACACTTGGATGTTTGGTAGCATAGAATTAAGGCCATCAAAACCCGACAGGCACCACAGCATCACTGCCTGGTGATCTTTTCAGAAAGCTGTCAGCCCAGAGAACTGCATCAGGTCAATGCTATGAGCAAAACCTGTTCCCACCTGGGCATTGTGCAAACAACCAAACGTTGAAACACTTAAGTGCAGGAGAGGCTGTGGTGTGTCCTTGGTGGTCATCTGTGCTGTTCTATCTGCTCTCCTACTAATGGTCACACAGAATTGGCTGCCCAGATAGTGGGCACAGCTTGGAACCATGCAGTTAGTGCATATGTAGCAAAAATTACCAGGGGAATGAGCATGGGAGAAGCTGGATGCCTTTCTGCTGAAGGGATGAGTAGAGAGCATAAGCCACAACTGAATTAATCAACTTCCACTATATCCTATTAATTTCCTATTATTTCCTTCTTCTTTAAATATATTTTTATTTCTCCCCACCATGGGCAGGGACAGCTCTCAACTAGACTCAGCTGCTCAAGAACACATCCAACCCGGCCTCCAACACCCCCAGGAAGGAGGCAGCCACAGCCTCCCTGGGCACCCTGTGCCAGAGTCTCACCACCCTCATACTGAAGAAATTCTTCCTAATATCTGGTATAAACTTACTCTCCCTTAGCTTCAAACCATTCTCCCTGTCCTGTTCCTAGACACCCTTATGAAAAGTCCCTCTGCAGCCCTCATGTAGGATCCCTTCAGGTATTGTGTTTATGTGGGGAAAAAAACAACCAAACAACAAAAACCCCCAACCAAACAAACAAAAAATCAACTACATTTAGTTGTCGTGAGGAGTCCTCAGAGCATAGATCTTTGGCATTTCAGCAGTAAATTGCTTTTTTTTTTTAAATGTGAAATAAACCCCGGTTTTAAAGATGTGCATGAACTGAATGAAAATAATCTATGCTACTGCCCTAGCAGGATGGCAAAGAGGAGTTGGGCTCTGGATTTAAGAGATTCTTAACCTGATCTTCTCATCTGCCTGTCACTCCTGCTGTGATAAAGTCAAGTTTTATTTTGGGTTTCTTTTTAATTCTGAGTTACAGAATGAATGTATTTGCCCAAATGGTTTGCTGAAAGTGAGACAACGAATGCAAATATAAATTAAAAAGGAAAGGCAAAGTAATAGAGTCTAATGCTGAAACAGCAGCAGGTTAACTGTGGTCACATCAATTCTAACACCACCATTTCCTCACAGATTTAAACCTTACACCACCCTTGCCAGCTCAGAGAGATCATTTTTCTGTTCTGGGGAGAGAAGAGAATGAAAAGGTTGGGCTGGCAGTGACAGTTGTGGCCAGACATTCAGGAAGATGGGGTTCAGGTTCTGGAAAAGTAATTTAACACTTTTCCAAAAGTCACTGACCTTTCTGTCTCTTTTCTCTAGCTACAAGTTGTGCCTTTTTCTTTCTTTTCAATTTTTTTTCCCTGCTCTCTGCATGTCCTGTAGAGTAAGAACCTTCCACCTTTGTAAGCCACACAATGTGATGGCGCAGATGCCAGAAGGAGCTGCTGCAATAAATAAACAGCAAGTAATCATTTTTCGTTGCCTTTAAATCAGAGAAGTTTGGTTCTGTATTAAATATGCATCCAAATAGAAAATCTATTCTCAATTACAGATAAAATCTTACAAGAGGTCGTTAATATGCATGATATTGTTAGAGCAATATTTTCAGGTATAAATAATAGAAAAAACAATTCTGCCTGTGCTGAAATTATGAAGGTGCTTTTAAAAGTCCCACTGAAAAGCACTGCAAGATTTCTACACTTATCTTGCTGCCTTCTCACAGCATACTCATTGCTATATTGTGAGCCACAAGTCACCAGGTCACCTGCAGATCCTCTTTTGATACAGGCTACTGCCAAATAATTTGTTTAATTGTGTTTTATTCTCTCTACATACATTGAAATCTTTAAACGTCTACAGGAAAGGGCGAAAACTCTATTTTGGAGTTTAAAACAGCTCTCCAGCGGGAGTGTATAGCCCTTCAGCCTCCAGGCCAGGTGTTACCAGCTACACCACTCCAGTACCTTGCTGGACAGGATTTTAGGAGGAGGAAGAGCTGGGTTAACTTCTTCAGAGACAGCAGGAGAGCAGGTATGTAGATTCACTGGTCTTATTCCCTCTCTCCAGATCTTCTTACTCTTTATTATTGTCAAAGCTTCACTCAAGGAACAAGGCCCTGAACTGCACTGATTTCTCACTACATTGCCCATCTTCCCAACCAGGATAACAGCAATATCTTAAAGGAGCCAGCTCTGTAGCTGAAAACCAAGGCAGTAAGCTTTAGAGGACATACTACACCAACACATTCCAAAATAAGATATTCCATGAAGTATCTGTGTTAAAGATGAATTGTCTTGGATATTGTGTAACCAAGGGAACAGGGTGGAAAAAAAAATATAAAAATCAGATGGTTTGGCTCAGCCACAAAGCTTGAGGGAGTTTGCTTTAAATACAATTCAAAATAAAAAGCAGTGCAGCATCAAACAAAAGTGCTACCATGTCTGGTGATTTACAACAGGCAGCAAGAGAGTACAGTGCTGATCCAGTTGAGGATGCCCCTCCTCACTGCAGGAGGTTTGGACTTGATGACCTTTAGAGGCCCCTTCCAACCAAGGTGATTCTGTGATAATAAGGACATAAATTCTACTTAGCCTGTAGAATCCTCTGGCCACTCTGGGAAGTGTAAAAAGCAGACAAATAATTAAAAAGGAAGGTATGGCTTGCCTATCCTGGCACAGACAGGTAAAAGATGTTTTTGACGATGTTTCCAGAATTTAACACAACATTTCACTTCATAACCTTCCAGCAAGGTACTGTAACCAAAAGATTAATTATATGAGAGTGCTGTGTAATGCTCTGGGGGAAAACAAGGTACAATCAAACACCAAGCACAACAGTGTCCTGCATCTGAGTAAGTTAGCACTTTGCCCCCCTCAGGATAATTCAGTATTTGCTATTCATGGCAAAGAAGTGGACAGGAAAGAGTTCTGAGCTGTCCCAGGCCAACAAGCAGCTAAAAACCAAACCCAAACACAGAAGTGGGCATTTACAGCAGTGCCCTTTTGGGCTGCTCAGCAGACAAAGCTGTTTACAGGAATGAAAGTGTTGAAGTTTGCTAGCAGGTCTGCTAGTAAAGCTCAACATAAGACTAACCAGTACATAGTTAAGATTCTTCATCAAAGCTGAAGACAAAGGGAGCATTTCTGCCTCCTGTAATACACAGGATATGTGCTTGTAAGTAACAAAACCCAGAGAATAGTCTTATCTGAAGTTTTACACTCAAGACAGACTTTATTCTATCTTCCCCTTCCCCAGGAAATTTTGATAGTGTTTCCATACCCCTTCTCCTGCATGAAATATTCATTCTTCTTAAAAATGATGGAGTTATCACTTACACATATCCATAATTTAATACCTTTGTTCCTATATTAGAAAACTGTATAGTTTAATAACAGCTGTGACAAGAACAAATATTTTATAGCTAATTGCCAACTCAAATTCTTCACACCAGACGAGAATCCAATTTATGTCCCAATATTTACAGATAAGGTTATCCCTCTTGTTTCATCCAGAAAGAACAAGATACAATTCATTAAACAAAATACATTTTATGTCCTCTTGAAAGTTGAGTCAAGGACTGAAGGAACATATCCAAGTTAAGGTCTTTTTGAGGGTATTCAAGTCCAGGTTGGGCAAGGCCTTGAGCAGCCAAGTTTAGTTGAGAGGTGTCCCTGCCCATGGTGGGGAGCAGATGATCTCTGAGATCACTTCCAACCTGAGCCATTCTGTGATTCTATTCTGTTCTACTGGTATGGTTGCTTGGGAGTTTGCTTGGTTTTACCCAGTTGTGCCATCCTGACAGTAAACTTAATGGAACTCAGAGAGCTCTTTGTTTATTGTTTGTTATGCCTTGAATATTTCTGTGCTGGTTTGAGGCTAAATTGAGTATTTTAATGAGAAAAAATAGATTATAGGCTTTGAAAAGAAACAATGGTGATGTATACTTCACTCATAGTTTTACTGAGAGGACACAAACACAGATGAGACAGAGTCGCTTTGGTCTGAGCTCTGGCTGTTGGTATCTACCTCTCCTTGGCTTCTAGCTGGGTCTGTGTACCCCAACTAATTATTCTGCTTCTAACTCCCCTCACTGAGCTTTCCAACTCACCTTGCACATAAGGCAGATTCTGGGATAAGGTTGGGGGGTGGGGTGAAGGTAGAGGGGTGGTTGGGAATCCCTCTTGGGGACTCTGATCTCTGGGAGGGGCATTGTGTTTCTGTATTACTTTTAACTTGCATATTTCTGTATATAGCTGTGAACATTTGTAATGTATTGTATATCTGCTTGTATATTGTGCTAGGCTGTGAATATAAAGCTTCATTCCTTAGCTTCCAGCCAGCTGAGTCTAGTCTGGGTGAATTCAAACGTATGTGTGGGGGGAACTCCCAAATCACGACGATTTCCTTCTACAGTCTAAGCCTCTCTGATTCAGAACCCCTTCTGTTTCTTCCATCTGCAAGATGGTGATGTGCTTCCTGTGTCACTGCCAACGATTTGATACTCTGTTCTGGTTGCCCTAAAATTCTGGTGTAGGTGGGTCTCTGAAGGAAAGAGTGTGTGTGTGTGATTCCCCCTCACAAACAACCACCACCTATTGCCGTGACTCACCCTCGGCCAAAGCTTGTGTTTCATAAGACAGGAAGCAAATCACAGTTTCTGCAGGTAATTTTGCTCTCTTTTCTCTTATTCATCTCATGCTCAGGCAAATTCAGATGAGGGCTGGCTGGGCTAACCTTCTCCTGGTGGGGTACAAGGGACAAAAGTGGGTTTGCCTTTCTTTTAGAGGTGATTAAATATAGCCCTAGGATTGACTTTAAAGACTGATTTTTTTTTTTTTTTAATTTTTTTTTTAGTATTATTTCCCATGCTTAATACTTGAGAATAATTATCCAGCTTTTCATCAGCACTGGTTTTAGATTGAGATGCAGACTGGAAACTTTTGCTTCAGAGTTCCTACTGCTTCTGAATTATAAGCGGTTACAGTAGATATTCTGAGCCAGTCCTGGCAGCAGTGGCAGAGAAAATACTGCAGTATTAGATTTCTGCAGCAATCAATGGGAAAGCACTGGCAGAACCTCCCCTAAGGTAGTTTTCTTACCTAGCATAATAATTAAAGCTGCATTTTTAAGCACTAACACAGGACAATGCTTTCTGAAACTATAAAATGACTGCAATCAGCACACTTAATTAACCGTCTCCCATTTCCCCAAAGGATTTTTCATGCTGGTTTTGCTCCTTCTTTTGTTCTCATTAAGTGTTGTCCTGACCTTTCAGTCTGTAAAAATCAACAAAAAGCATTTCCTTTTTTATTAAAAGATTGATTGCAGGAGGCCTGGGACCACAATGAAAAGGGGAAATAATCTATGCTCAAAACACATCAAGTTTGTTAGACAGCCAACGACATTTGGCCCCAGAGTAATAGCAGTGCATACCTGGTTTCAAGATGCAACAGAGCAAATTAAGCTAAAGGAATGTGAAAATTAAAGAAAAGAAAAAACAAACACCAGCAGCTATAAATTAGAAATAAATAGATGCACTGTGGGAGAAAAATGTTCAATAATTCCATTTAGACTTGAATGTACAGCTGAGAGAAGCTACCAAAATAAAGATTCTAGGTGGTAATTAGAGCCCTACTTGAGAAAGCAGGCAAAGAAGTTCCATTCTCTAGAGCTACAGGCACCAATATACCTAAAGATGAATGCATTTTCTAAGCAACAGCATCTTGTCTCTGGAGGAACACAACTCTTTGCAAGGGTTTACAGCAACTTCACCTGATGGGACATTAGCTGATTAAATGAGCATATTCTGAAAATAAGAGATAAATGTATATAAAAATAATAATTTTGGAAAAAGCATAATTTAGAAGACCATGACTTTATAGCCATCCCCAAATGATGCAGAATTAGGCCTTTTTGACCTGGTAAGTATTTATTTCTACAGGGCTTTACCCATAAATGATTCACTAGCAACTTAATTTGACTTGCAAAGTTTGTGATGAACTCTTGTCCTGTTACTTAACCAATTTGCACACTACTTATGAAACCCATGTGAAAACCAGAAAACCAATTTAATTATTGTAGTAGGCTATGACCAGCTGCTGCTGAGGGTCAAAGCACTTGAAGAGCAAAGCAGTTGGCCATGGCTCTATTTCATATGGCTATACCTGTATTTTTGAAGATCCCAAATACCATACACCTGCCTCTAACCATAAATAAAATGAAAAGGAAGTGGGTACACAATGTAGCTATCTGTAGTTTAATTCTTCTCATTAATCTACCTTATTATTGGTCGTGGCACTTGCTTGATCCAGAGAAGGTTTAGTGGTTGTGTTTGTTTTACCATCATCTATACATAAGCCTGTCAATCAATGACAATTATTACTTAATGAACATGTAATGATGGACAAACTGAGGGAGAGGTGAGCAAATCATTCAGGCCTGACTGCAAGCTAACATTGCCTCTTGTCAAAGTGATACCTTGTGCAGGTTTGTTTAGCCAGCATCTGCAGGAGTAATCAGCATGATCAGGTGCTTCCAAGTGCTGGGAATCTTCAATGACCTAAAGCATATTTGGCTTCAGAAGGAGATGCATACAAAGGAGTTTTCACCTTAATTGAAGACTGAGTACTTTTTAAAAAGCTCAGAGCTTTTGCTGCTTCCTGTATTTCTAAACTTTAGCTCTTCTTAAATGTGAGCAAAATTGCAATCTAGTTTCAGATGTAAAACATTCCCAAAAGTTTTAATGTGCAATCCACAGTGAGCATTACTGTAAGAGTGCTTGATGCTCATGGAACACTGCACAGCCCTAAGGCACTGGAAAGCCTCACTCACAAACCCAAGGCGGCAAGGGGCCATGGTGAGGGATGTCAGATGCCAGTAAAACAGGGCATATGTTTGATGAGTTCTGCCTTCAGTTATTTAGAACTTAAAAGCAGATATCGTCATCAGATGTCATCATTTTCCTGGGATAGAAATAGGATATCAGCACTGGGAAAGAGTACAAATTATTTTTCACTGGGAAATATTTGCAGAACTATAGATGTTTGTTAAAAAAGTATTTCTAGGCAGAGGTCTTCAGAGGGTGTGTAAAGAACACCTGATGTGCAATGGATGAGGATGCTCAATGTTGTTTACCATACAGTTAGCAACTGCCTGAAAAACAATCCAGGAGCATAAAGGTTGTAGAAAGTCCCCACAAAAATTTAAACAAGATGAGTCTAGTGGGAACAAAAGGGAAGAGAAGGAGTTTTACTTCATTTTATTTGTTTTCTGATTTATCTTCTGTGTTGTGTATTCATTTATTTACTTCCAACCTCAAAATAACTACTCATCCAAAATTTAAGAGAACATTCTGACTACCCAAAGCTTCCTTCTAATCCTGTGCACAATTTGCCAAGCATAAAGGGCTGTCGGACATTCAAATAACAGGTCACCTATAAAGCACTGGAAAACAACCCATCACACTTTGTGTTTTCAAACATATCATTCATTAAAGAGATAGCCTCCCTGGAGGGAAGGGAGAAAAAAAAATTTAAAGATTTCAAAAGCTTTCCTGTCTTTCTGACTGTAAGGACAGCAAAAAGAAAAACAAGGAAAGAAAAAGAACTACTATAAGTGGAAAAAGAAAAAAAAAGGTAACTGTTCTAGGGCAATGCCATGTTGGAAAAGATTTAAATACTTAATTGTTATTTCTAGCCACAGCAAACCTCACAATCATTCTTATCTCCTGAAATAGCTTGTCAAACATGAAAAAGACTTCTTGCTGAATCAGCCTGCATATCTGGGTATCTGCATATCACAAGCAGAAAGAGGCTTTAATTACCTTTTGCAATCTCTTCAGCTACAGGTTAATTTTAATGAGGAGAGTTACTCATGTTGTATTTGTTCCTTTTGTATCGTGGCTGGTTGGTTTGGGTCAGGCAGGTAAAGACAAGCAAATTAATCTCAAATCTTATCAGAAAAAACAGGACAGTTTAAGTCACAAAATCATTGTCAGGGTTGGAAGAGACCTCAAAGATCATCCACTTCCAACCCCCTCCTGCCATGGGCAGGGTAACCTCACACTAAATCAGATTGCTCAGAGCCACATCCAGCCTAGCCTTAAAATCCTGCAGGGAAGTGAAGGTGTTCCTTTCCTGAATGGCCTTTCCAGCTCACATTAAGCAAGTCACAGAAAAGCATTTTAATGCAGGAATGAAGGTATGGGCATTTTTTAACCAACATGCTGGCTTCATAAACTCAGCAGCAGTGGGAAAAGGTGAACTGTGGGAAGTCTTTGCACAGCTCCAGAGTAGATAACATCATCTCCGAGGATGCCTAACTTAGACTTGCCCAATAATGAAGTTAAAACTGAGTTTGATAGATGGTATTTACCACTTTTTTATCTCTCCTTTTGTTTTTAAAGACACAGCATCTACAAGCCCAAATAAATAGATCTTAATCATGCTACTGGAGAGAAGCAAGGAAAGCATTCACCATCACCAACTGCAAGGACTGGTATTATGAAAAGAAGTATTTATCAGTATAGAACCAGGATGCCATATTACTCACTTCAGACAAATTGCATTTCCTTTAGCTTCCCAAGTGAGAAGGAAAAAATAGAAAACAAACCAGAAAACAAAACAAGCCAAAATCCAACCCAACAACAACAAAATCAAGTAAATCAAATATAAAAACCCAAACAAACAAAATACCACACAAAACCCCCCACCCAACCAGCAAAACCAAACCAAAAACGTTACAGTCAGTCAAGACCAAGGTGACTAAATCACAAACCCACAGAGAAACATGCAAGAGGAGCATTCTGACTAACAGAAATCAATCAGCTATCAAAAGTCAAAAGGAAATCCTCGAAAACCTAAGTAAAACTTAAAACCCAAAATCTGTTCTTGCACTTCATGGCCGATTCAGACTTCAACAACCTGCCTTTGTCTGAAGACACAGGATGCTGCCTGCCGACACTAATTATGCATTTCTGAGGGACGGTGAGCACACACTGCTCAAAATGTAACTTAAGACAGAAGTACAGCATTAAAAGTCTGTTTTTCTTCTGATTTGTTTGAAGCTTGAAGCCAGAGGTGCTGGAGAGAGCCAGAGGAACAGGGTAGTACAGCTCTGAGTAAAACTTGCTTTTGTCCTATCATCTTTTGATGCTCTTCACTCCTCAAAGGTAGTGAGGCATTTCTTCTGCAAATACCCCAGATAATCTTAATGGGACTACTATCAGAATCCTCTTCAGCCGCACTTTAGAGAGTGCTCACAAAGGCTGCATTTGAGTAAAGCCACTTTTTTTCTTTTCCAAACAAAAAGCTATGTAAGAGTCACAATTTTCCTTTGTTTTTCTGATGTTACTGTGCTGGGATGAAGAACAAATTTCAGTGACATGCCACCAAAAATTTTAAATTAGCACACTTGAATGCCTTTGAAAGGCAGCCTCAGAGGAAGACAGAAATTGCCAAATGAGTGAAGTGCCTTCTATTGAACATATAGATCTGTGATAGCTTTTAAAAACACAGAGCTGAATGATGAAATACCATTTATCAGCTTTTTCCCCATTTGTATTTCCATTGTTATTTTATGGTTTTCTTTTGTGGTAGTTTGAGGGGTCCCATGTCCCCCTTAACAAAACCACAGGGACAGAGGGGGATGAACCTGCTCATCCCAGGATATTGTTTGTGACTATATGAAAATTGTATGATTTGCTATATAGACATCCTTGGAGGCTTTCCTGAATTGGCAAATCAAAAGCACCAACAAACAAACAAACAAAAAAAAAAATCCATCTTTAAACAAGTCAAGAGCAAAGGTTGTGTACCACCAAAGCTCTCTCAAATCAAGGCAGGGCACTAAAAATGCCAGCCAGCTACCTATGCCACGTGCCTCTGCCCTTCATAAATCCTTAGCACTGCTATGTTCCCTTCCCATGTTCCTACTGGATGTAGAAGTATTAGCTGTAATTTGTCACTGTGCTATGTCAAGGAAGGGAAGCTTGCTCTTAAAATGCCACTTAGAGAGCAAACAGCAGCCCGCAGAGCAGGATTTGTTTATATCACTTTTGGTACAATGAATAACACACTTAGAAAGATATAGTGAGTATGAAACAGGGCAGTGTAGGAATTGGGACTTGTGTTAAATATTCACTGCCATTTCTGCCACCAGAGGTGTATGAAGCTTGCAGATTTCAGGCAAAGCCAATATAGACCAGCCCAGCTAAAAATCTTTTGCAGACAACTTGCTGTGTTCTCCTTTCTTCCTTCACATTCCATCCATCCAACATTTGTGTCCACTGCCTGCCAGGCACCAGTTCTCATCTAGGAGCTGTCTCATTTCAGTGAGGAGTGACTCCTGCTACCTGCAGATGTCTTTATATACACAGGTAGATACACCCACACCACAAGAACTGAGGCACTGTAGACTGCTCAAAAGGAGAATTCTGCACAGGTGAGTTACTTTAACACAACCTGCTCTCCACCTACACACCCTATAGAGAAAAGCCCCACATACTGAGTGCTAACCTGCCTGTAACCAACATGAGAATAAAAATACCTCAGGATACACAAACCACAGAACATTTTAGGTTGGATGGCATTTAAACATCATCTATTTCCAACCTCCCTGCCATGGGCAGGGACACATTCCACCAGACCAGATTACTCAAGTCCTCATGCAGCCGGGCCTTAAACACCTCCAGAGAGGTTTCCCCCTTTCCAGTCAGCAGCACTTCAGCAGATTGCCATATCTCCTAGTGCATAGCACAAACACCCTGGAACCTGACTGGAGATGACTCTGGAAGCATCAGAGTGGAAGGTGTTCTTCTAATGATGCAGCAAAACTACAGCTGTACCACACCACAGTCAGTAATTACTGACATCTAAAGCTCCAGGGGAACTTGCTATGGATTAGATAGCTTTTGCTCATGCATGTATCAGTCTATGGAAACAAAATAGCTTCACTGACCTTTACACGCTGCTCCCTCACCATCGCAGAGCCATTGCAGGTCCATGTGTCTGTGAGCCTCACTGAGCCCAGCTGAATTTGAAGAGGCACAGAGCTGCTGAGCACACCCTCTGGCCCAGCTGTCCTAACCACCTGGGGAGGCTGCAGCCTTCTCTCCTTGCCCTGCAGCTAGGGAGACTGTTTCATGCCAAGAAAACAATCAGAAGGTTTGAGTCTGAAATCTGGCCCAAACTTGGTTCTTCTCCCAGAACAATGTTGGGATGCAGCTGAAAGCTTTGGTCAGAAGCTGGGAAGTGCTCCTGCATGCTGAAGTTCAGATACAGCCTCGTTGTTTTAAAAGTTTTTCTTGCCTATAGCACAGCTGTGTGACTGTCCCCAAAGCCTTCTTCGTTGTGAGCTACCCACAAGATACAAAAGATGCTGCTATGCAGAATCCTAGCAGAGCTTTTTCAAACCGGTGTTACCAATTCGGTTGTTTACATTTGCTGCAAGATCCAATCTGCAGCTCAAGGGCAGTAATTTGTTCCTTATACTAAGGTACTAAATTCACAGAGCTCATGGGACAATTATGTGGCTGATAGCAGAAAGCCAGGGGAAGAAAAATGAAGGGTACAATTCAATAACAGAAGCAAGCATCTTAAATGTCATAAAAAGCATTGCATAGTGTCTTACCCCAGAAAACAGCAGCTCTGGCTTCTCCTGGAGCACTGCCTCTGCTGAAGCAAGCTTGTAAGCAGCTGCTGTCACGTTCCGTGCACCTCTGCACCCCTAACAGCCCTTTCCTTCTAGGCCAAAAGGCCACACAATACTTTTAAGGGTATAAATTACATCAAAATAGCTGCAGCACACGAAAATACTCCTAGTAGTAGGAAAAGACCCAGGTGCTGCTATAATTAAGTTATTATCTAATGTAAAATGCATTTTTATAGGGATTTATCGTGGATGGAAAGCATGCAGGGTTTGCTTCAAACTGAGCCACCTGACGACCTGCAAGAATTATTTTTGGGGAGTCGTTTGTCAGAGACTAACTGAGCTAATTTAGGCTACACAAGAGCAACCCCAAACATGGCTGCACTTAAGCTGTGTTGTGTAGGCCGCGGCTCAAAAAAACCTCCACGCTGATACTTCACTAACGGGACTCAAATGTTCCCATTTCAGAGCCAATGGTTGGGGCTCAGCAGAGGAAAATACAGGATGCAAATCCTGAGAGGACCTAGAAACTATCAACTAAATGCAAAGCCAGTGCCAAAGCCAGGGGAGTAAGCTGTGACAGAGAAAGGGCCTGGCAAATGTAAATGCATCTCACAGGTTAAGTTCTGAGGTGTAAGTGTAGGGCTGCTGCTCCCAGCCAAGTTCATTATTTTATTATACTTTCTATCGATTGCCATCATCGCCCTATTGACTGGCTGTGTGCAGGGTGCCAGACAGTTTAGAGGAATCAATTAAGCTGTGGGTAAACTGTGGGGATCTGGGTGGGGGATAGAAGGAATTGCCTAATGATGCCTACACAAACGCTTTTGTTTTCCACTTAGAAATAAATAATAACAGGAGAAAAGCAGGTCTAGGAGCCTTCTGAAAACAGAGTTATACCGCATTAAAAAGAGACATTTGACAATTCATCCTCTCACAAAGACAAACAAACAGGCAAGAAACCTACCTTGAAGTATGCCGAGAGCTGCAGAGAGCTTAGCTGCTGGGAAGGGCTCAGGAAGCAGCCTGTGCCGTGGGCAGGCAGGGGAAGCTTTCTCCACTAACGCAGCTGTACCAAGGAACCACCCTGGGGACAACTTCAGCAACCTTGTCCTGGCACATTAGCCAGTGCTGCAGATGGGCGATGGATGTCACCCAAGCACAGAACAATTCAGGTTAAAAGGGACCCCTGGAGGCCATCGTCTGCAGCCCAAGGCCACCTGGAGTCAGCTGCCCAGCACCGTGTCCAGACAGCTCTTTAATATCTGCATGAGCTGTCCGAGCAACCTGTGCCCTCACTGTTTCCTGATGATCCAATGGAAGCTCCTGTGTCCATTGCCTCCTGTCCTGTCAGTGGGGAGCAGTGAAAGGAGCCTGGCTCCCTGCTCTGGGCACCTTCCTGTCTGCCATTTTCATACCCTGAGGACATTTCCCCAGGCCTCCTCTAAGCTGAGCAGGCTCAGCTCAGATCAGACATTCTTGCCCCTTAGCCATCTTTGCAGCCCCTCGTTGGACTCTCTGCAGTATGTCTGTGTCTCTCTTGCACTGCAGAGCCCACAGCTGGATGTAGTCCTCCAGATGTGGCCTCACCAAAGCTGAGCAGAGGGCCCGCTGGCGGCAGCTGTGCTACTGTTGGCATACAGAAAGGCACAACCGGGTCCGGGATCACTTTTGGGCTAACCATTTATTCCATACTTGCTCTTCAACCTTTGCTGCTTTGTTCTTCTACAGCCTTCTCCAGAACAGAGGGGTTAATGTGATGTAACACGGAAGCCATTTCGCTAGTCTATGTCTGCACAGGATTCCACAATCCTCCTGGCACGCTGCTAGATGCTTGAATAATAATAAAAACGAGCTAGGATAAGTTAACTTGGAGGGGCCTTAGGATTATTCTAAGAATATTCTCCTAAACAAGGAAGAAGATTAACTGAAACATTCTTTTTCTGATATAAGGTCTACCAGGAGACTCTGTAGTGTGCATAAGAATATATCCCATATTAATGTTCCACAATGTTGTAGCTCATTCTTATGACAAAGATTTTAATGTGAACAGAAAAGAAATCCAATTAAATCATTGTTATACCAGTGCTTTAATTAAGACAGGCCCTTTCTTTCGCAGAAGACTAAAAGTCTAAGGTTTAAGACTTCATTTTTATGGTATAAATGTGCAAAAAAAGGACCAAATTACCAATAAGTTTTACAGCTTCTGGATTTCTCCTACATAAATGCAATTTACCTAAATGCTCCTGTATCAAGCACTCAGCTTTTTTGCCTTTTCTTGTTACAATGCAATAAAAACATTTGCAGGAGTCCTAAATCCCTTCTAAGTGAATTGGGGCTGCAGAGAGGTGTCCCAGAGTGTGACTTGCACTACGGATTGCTCAGCCACCTGCTGTAACTGTGTCCAGAAGTGGTCAGGCTGTGAATCACTGCATTAGAAATCCAGGAGTCTTTCAAAAGGGTCCTCTCAGCCCCTCCACTCTGGGCAAAGGAATCACTTACGTTGCAGCTGAAACGTGCAGCCTGATTCCACTGTGGCAAGGCACTGTGTAATGGTGTTTTACAGCCTCAGACAAATTTACCCAAATGAAAGATTTAAATCTTCATGACCCGATAGACTCATCAGGTTTTGTTCCACTCACCAGTCTGCCCAGGTCGAGTCACACCTACTGATTTAATAGAATACACCCAGCAAGAGAGGTCATGTCCTACAAAGAGGAGACCATAGTGTCAGGAAGCATGAAGAGCACTGATCAGCAGAACAGAACCTTTCAAAGGTCTGCTATTAAATCCAGACCAAAAAAAAAAAAAAAAAAAAAAAAAGAGGATCTTTTTTCCCTTTTCATTCAACCTACAGCACCAGCTTAAAATAGAACCTAATTCTGGCTGCTATCAAATATTTTAACATTCAATGTTCTATTAATACCACTCAATAATATATGCCTTTCAAAAAATATAACATACGGGGCAGTTTTTGATTAAGATTAAAACACTTCCCTGAGAAATTATGCTGCCCTCTGATTAACACAACAGACTATTTTTCATCTATTTAAACAAAGGAGTAGGAGAGTGTATGGGAGAGGCAAGTGCAACAAGGCAGACTACAAAAATATACTGCCTCTGGAAGTCCATCAACCTTCAGCTGCAGCCCCAGCAGTGTAGCTACTGCACGGCTGTAGCAATGTAGAAACTAGCAGCAGTGCAGCTCCTTCCCTGTGAGAAGCCTGCTCTGCACAAGCAGAATGTCAACACTTCCATTCATATTTTTAATGCCACAGCTACATTTTCTGCTTAGAGGAAAATTACCATCCAGCTCCGCATTTATCATTTCATGGTGTTCTTCACATTTTTTGATTCAGCATTTATGAGCTTGCTTTTAGCGAGGAGTTTATTATTACCCATTTATAGGAAGCCTACAAAATAGTAAATTATGCATTTGAAAGCCCTGCTGGCTGACATTTTTAAAGTTCATTGGACTTTTTTTTTTTCCCCTCTCCTCCTTTCCAGAGTAGAAATTTGTTGCAAACGCTGAAGATCTGATAACTGATCCCTATTTAGATGTCATTGAGATGTAAGTGCAATGTATGTTCATTAATATTTCATTGTGTAAGTGTTCCTTGCTTTGACATTGCCATCTTGTAGCTATTTGTCCCACATCTAAAGAGCATCTTGTAATCAGATAGGTATATTGGGCTTTAGGATCTGTCACCACAGACTCTTAGCACATAGCATGTTATTAAGTTATAATTGCTTCTGGTTTTCCCTTACGGGAAGATAAGGAACAATATAGAACAATATATGGACTCATTAAAGAACAACAACAACAAAAGGTTGACAATTAGCATCAAACTGTCAAATATATCAAGGTTCTGCATTCCAAACTTTTATTTCCACTAAGTACAACCCACGTTCAGCTAATAAATGAAGAGAAGCTGCATTTTAAATGTAACAATATTTTGTGGTTGATTTGTGACTGTGTGTCAAAACCCTAATTTTTTTTTAAACACCAGATGTGACGAGAGTTAATGAACTATACACAAGTCAATGCCTTTTTCCAATACAAGAAGAAAAGTTCTTCTTGGCTTTGCTGCTTTTTTCCCCATTTACATCACTATAAAAAATGGCAAATAAATGGCAGTAAAGAGGCATTCCAGCTGAAGGTGCTTCAGTATGCAGTGCAACAACTTTTGCACACTAGAAGTTCCTGATCTGTTGCAAGAATTAGGAGTAGATCTTGTAAATGCAGGCTTAGTGGTACATTTTTTTTTCCTCATAAGATGTTCTGCTCCATGTTACAGTAGAGTGACATAAAGACATAATCCAGAGTTCGTTCAGAAAGACAAACCTCACTTCAAATAACTGAAAAGGAAAGCAACACTTGTGAAGGTTTATCAGTGAAAAATTAATTTATCTACCATTTAGAACTTTTTAGGTAAATAGAGAGAACCTCTCATACTTCATCAAGTCCCAGGTGAACTAGCAACTTGAGAGCAGCTGAAGCAAAGGTTGAAGCTAAGCAATTAGAAGAAAACACTGGCATTGCACATCTCCCACAGCTTCCATTTCCATACTCAGGGTGATCTTCAGCTACTGAGCTATTGTTCCTGCTGTAGAAGCAGAGAAGGAGCCAGGTGAGTCTGCAGCAGCCTTGTCCCATTGTGAGCAATGCAGAGCATGGTAATCAGGGTTTCCAGGTGCAAAGTGATTCTAGATTATGCTGCTGGTTTCCCTTCCAGCATCACTTCAGGTTTCTCCCTCTGTGAAGAGGAAGCAGACGTCATAAAGCAAGTTCTGTTGACACATTGCCATCAGCAAGTTCTAAATTCACAATACAAATCCTGAACTTTTCCTGTATGGATTCCTTAAGCCTTCACAGAGGTATCCAGCCATTAAATATATTGTCTTATATTTCCACTTTACAGCATGCTATAGATTTTTTTGTATTAGCAATAACTAACTGCATTGTAGAAGTTACTGAGAGAATAGCTGCAGCATTTGAATCCTGTGTGGGAATGAATTGGTGCTTCTGGCACCAGGGATGGAATAAAAACTGTTTAGGGCCTCTGGGAAGTTTCTGCTGAAAGAACAACTCTAAAATTATTTCAGTTGTTACCTTTAGGTTTCAGTCCCAAGCCCAAGCTCTGCTCCTCTGAAGTAATGCTCCACATTGTCTGCAGACTCCAACTGTTCTCTCACTGAGGAAGCTCTATTTGCTTTGTTCTGATGTTCCCACCCCCTAAGGATCTGTACTAGATACTGCAGAGAGCTGGTGAGGCACTGGGCTGGATGGTCCTTGTTATAACACAGCTCTGCTTAATCAGACGTGGACAGGAACCACCATGTCATTTATCTTCTTTTCATTTATTCTCATTACAGTAGCAGGTTGGGACACACTGTGGCTTATATGATAAATGCCCCCAAATACTTGTAGGCTAAAAACCAGTCTGACAAACAGAAGGGCAAACCCAGTGGTGCACCGTGCTGGGAAAGTAAGTAGCAGATGTAGCAGAAAAAATTGAGTGTGTTTACCAGAAAGCAAATGGTGTGCAGCTGTAATCATCACAAAGGTTGATTTTACCTTTATCAGCTTAAATCACAACCCACTCCATTGAAATGAGTGACATGATCAATACTGAAGCAGAGTCAGCAGGAATGAAGTAAAGATCTTATCCACCCCGAATGAAAGGCAGGGCTGACTCTGCACAGACCTGTGCCACCTTCATTTTGCTGCCAGAGACTGGAAATAACAAACATGCCCCAGCAGCCAGAGCACCCAGTGATCTGTCCTGTCACCAACAGCCAGCACGCACAGCTACAGTCCAGACTGTGCCTCCAGAGTCAGAGGGACTGCCTGCCTGTGTGGCTGCTGCTGCCTGTAGTGACTGTGGAGATTTCTTTTGCTCTCTTCCTGGCAACAGTATGCTCCATGGTCATCTCTAGTTACAGTTTGCTATATTCTTGTACAAGAGCTTTTTAAGAAAGAGGCTACAAGGATGACAGTTCATCTTTCTTAAAGAGATCTTATAAAAGAAGGCAAAGAGATATAAATACAAATAATAAATACACATAAAATTATCACAAAAATTAAAATTAAAGACCTTGACAGGTATGTCAAAATACACTGCCTCAGTTCTTTCCTTGCTTCATAGATTCTTATTTGGAAAGGACCCCACCCCAGGAAGGCCCAGAGATGCTGAGCTTTTTATCAGCTTATTTTCTGCAGCAGCAGAAGTGACCATCCAGTGCT
This sequence comes from Psilopogon haemacephalus, assembly GCA_013396835.1. Lineage (NCBI taxonomy): Eukaryota > Metazoa > Chordata > Aves > Piciformes > Megalaimidae > Psilopogon > Psilopogon haemacephalus. The sequence continues at coordinate 1,268,815 of VWZI01008677.1, read as the reverse complement.
TCTGCAAAGGTGCAGAGCACTTTGAACTGCAGGTTGTAGAGTGGTGGTTAACAAGGTTATAGCCTCCGTAGTGGCACCATTCGCTTTTGTCCAGCTGGGCACAGAAAAAGAGAAAGCAGAGCCAAGCTACCACCTTTCACAATGTCTGATACCGGTTTCCTTTTGAACTTTTTTCTTTGGGAAGGGACACCACCGCTCAACGATTCAGTTGGAGCTGAGCTACCTTCATAACAGCAAGACAAACCATCTCAAAACAATGGGCATTGCAGCGTAACACAATCCCCACTCCAGCATCCTGCAATGTGTCCTCAGAAATTGAATAGAGTACTTCTGGGATCTGTTTATTAAATTTGTCCCATATAGACTCTGACCTTTCAAAACACAGAGAAGATCATGTGGCAAACCACTCCCAGGAGGGCTCTTTATCTTGGCTCTGACCTTGAGAGAAATGCTTTCAATATATATAGCAGAAGAACTCTGTTTTCTTTATTCTTTGAGATGGGAGAAACAATAATTTTTGAATATTCATGCAGTTCTCTTTAAATATATATAGAGCAGACTATTGCATGAGGCTTCTGTAATTCTTGATCATTTAACATACAGGTCAGTAGAAAACATCCATAATTTAGATCTAATTTCCATCCTTGCAAGCCCATAGAACACAACTCCTGACACCGACTTGTATTAAAGGGCAGAATATGAGATACTATTGTTCATTTATAGGGCAGCAATTATGCATGGAACTATTTCCCTGCAATACTACGTTTACAACTTCTGCTTTCCTTATCTTTAAATACATTGATTTTAGCAAGCATTACAAATAGCCCTGACAGACCTCTGTGTTTAGGATATAGGGTTGCCAGCTTGGCTTGGTTTGGGTTCTTTGTAACATTTAATGTTTAACTATTGGAGTTGGAATTATCTTTCACAAACCTCTCCCACAGTTTTGGAAAATCTAGGTTGATCTGTTTCCAGCAAGGAAGACAGGAAATAGTGACCCTGAGCTGATTATATTACTTCTTTCTGGACGTATGTGAGGTTGTCCCTCAGCCCTTGCTTTAAAATAGGATTGCAAATTTCACAGGATGAATTGCAGTGCAGTGAAGGAGATTCCTAAATTTGTCCTTATGAGAAGTCATTTGCATGTGATGTGGCCATAAGCCTCTAGAAACCACCACTTGCACATGATTGCTGGTCTTGCCTTCAGCTTTCTGGTAACATTCCAAGCACCCTCTCCACACTGAGCATGACCCAGAACCAGACTGCAATCACACTCAGGCATGAGAAACATTGCAAGGCTGGTTTGGTGAAAAGGAATTATAACATCATATGATGTGATCAAAAAAATAAAGCAATTTATTCCAGGAACTGCCAACCAACATGAAGTCATGCACCAGCCACATTTTTGTCACTGCCAATCAGAGATCATCTAGTTTCACTGTGGCTGGAAGTAGAGGATCTTTGAGGTCACTTCCATCCTTAACCATTCTATGGTTTGGAAGGTGCTGGCAATGAGAGAGAGCCAGCTGTGTGCACTTGGCAATGGAGAGACTAGAGGCTCCAGCATTTCAGCAACACCAATCTGGTCTAACTTGTAACTAGGTAATGCTGAGCAGATCTATCTTGCTTAGAATGGATAGGTCTTTGACAATGAAAATCATGCTGCATTGGTAGAGAGAAGGAGAAGCAAGCATGCTTTGGCCAGCAGTAGGGCCAGCAAACAGCATTTGGATACCACAGTAAGAAGGCTCAGAATGCTGTAGGCTTTACCACCCTCTGGGCTCTATTCTCTATACTGGACCATGAAGTTGTCTGACGTTCTGGAGTCAAGCTTTGATCTTTGTCTTTCCTTTAGATGTTTGCCCCATTCTACTTTTCAGGTGGCTAATTTGCTGTTTTCATTCACACTTCAAAGCAGGTAGGTCCCTTTGGGTAATGCAGAGTTTATCTCACTGTGCGTGTTTGACATCAAAGTTTTACAAGCTCTGCTTAGGTTTTGCAGAACGCAGTTGAGCAAGCAGCAGTAACACCTGAATGGATGAACATTGTGTATTTTTAGCTGACTCACTGACAAATTAAATACAGGTTTTTAACACAATTCTTGTGTTACTTTGGCACTCTGAGAGGCAAAATGGCACTGGGTACAGAGTTTGAAATTTAGGAGCAGATCTTTTGACAGATTGGTAGTATAAAAGCAAAACAAGCAAACAAAACAAAACAGAAAGCTAAGCTTCTATTCTGCTTTCTGGCTCTCTATATCTACATTCACTGTGACACAGTTTGGAGAGTAAGTCTTTTAATCCCAGACAAGGAAACTACTGATTTTTAATAGTTAACTGTGCAAGTCATCTGTACTTCCCTGCCTCTCAGCCTTGCAAGTCAGCACGCAGCACAGGTGTCCCTGGGGCACACACGTTGTTGTGCTGTGCTTAACTGTGTTATCAATAAGGTAATGGAGAATGCAGCAACATTTTCTGAAGAAGTAATAGAGAGCTGCCCACTGAAGACACAGTACATGTGTGAATCAACACAACACATGCAGAAAAATGTACCCTTTGCTCACCCTGATAGAAACTTCTTGCCTCAGCTAAGCTGTGCATGCACAGAATGTGAACGGGAGTAAAGAACTGGAGAGGAGCCATTCAAGCGTGAAGATCAGGAAACTTCAACTACTTTTATTTTCTGCTGCTTTTCCACCATAATCTATGAGGACTGAGTCACACCATCCATCACAGACAAATGGTGAAAAGGCAGAAGATGGAACTGTGCTGTTCTGCAAAGCAAACATTCAAGCACGTCACATCAATTCTTTGTGCACACAGCTATTTTTGCTTTTCCTCTCTTCATTACCATGATAATAATCTCTAGCTCCTTATTCCCATGTCTTCAAAGCCTGATTTTTAAAGGCTCTTTAATGTGGCATTGTGTTGCACAAATACATACAGGTCCACCCTTCTTGGCTGCAGAGGGACTGTTCCCAAAGGCCTGCAGCAGCAGGATGAGGGAAATGGTTTGAAATGAGAAGAAAGCAGATTTAGATTGGATGTGAGGGACAAGTTCTGCACCAGGAGGGCGCTGGAACACTGCAACAGGTTGCTCGGGGAGGTAGCTGAGGTCCCATTCCTGGAGATATTCAAAGTCAGGGCCCTGGGAAACCTGCCCTAGTGGAGGATGTCCCTGCTGACTGCAGGGGGGTTGGACTGGATGGCCTTTGGAGGCCCCTTCTCAAATCAAATCATTCCATGATCTGTCTTACATTCAGATTGTTTATCTACTGGTGTCTAGCACTTCCTGCAATGTTCTCATTGTAGACTCTAACTTTACCAAAAGATAATCAAGGGCCAACCATCCCCATGCATATACCCAGACACAGCTTTGTGCTGCAGACTTGCACCTTTCTTGGTCAGAAATTATCTTATCCACAAACAGACTTGGACTTGGAGCACTGTACTGTGAAGAGGCTTTAAATCAAGATATCATGTCAAACGATGCACTCTTTTTAAGACTTCTACTCCCTAGGCCATTGAATTTGCACTTTCCTTTCTATGATTACTTTTTTATTAAGGAAACTTAAATCCTGTGGAGAAGAGCTTATTTAGGTGGAGCTGTCACCTTTAGCTTCAGAACACTAAGTCTTGACAAATGCTTCTTTTGAAGTCTGACACCTGTTTCTTTGGCATTTCCCACCTTCAGGAACTCACTAGACTATAATAATACTCAGCACAGCAGAAGTAAAGAGAATGAATTAAAGCAGAAATGCTTTCAGACGTGAAAGAGCAGTACAAAAGAGCATCCCTTTGCTCAGGTTTCCTCAGTAGTTTAGAAAGGACCTCAGGAGGGCTCATCTCAAAGCTGTATGTTTTTTCTTTAATGGGATTCTAATGCCCATGAAACAAACCAGATTAGCAGCCCCAGAGACCAGACAATTCTTTTTTAAAAAACAGAGACAGATCAGCAGGAGAAACCAGGCTTCTGCTTTCACAAGTTCAGGGGAACATCCTTGTTATTAGACCTTCTCTTAGGCCAAATACCAGGCATCTGCTCTTTCTGTAACTGAAATGCTTGAGGGCAATGTCTCTAACATACTCTGAGATGTGCTTCTGTCAACTCCTGCTTTACATTTGGCTTTATGAGGATTTTGATGGTAAATTTCTTCAAATACATACTCACTTTAGGAGCTATACAACTAGAAGAGAATCCATAACCCACCTCGGTGAGGAAAACAACTCTCAGGAACTCTCCTTAAATTAGAAGCAGACCCGCAGGAAGATATTCCCAGTTTATTTACCTCTGCAGTAGATTTAAGCACCATACCTATGCTTTTTCACCTTACTCCCTAGAGTTTCAGGTATGAATAAGCGACACAGACTGAGGAACATACTCGTTAGGAATGGACTACTTAAATTGCTTTGAAAAGTCCACCTCTTCTGGATATTCCAAAACCTGCTCCAGTCTTACAAAAGAGATCTATGGCCAGCAGCAAACTCTGTGGAATGTTCACCATGATGGAATATATATTCCATCATAACCTGAAAATGGTGAGAATCTTAAACAAAACTGGTTAGATTTATTGTATTGAAGAAAGGGATGTCAAAAGCAGGCAGCCTTGTAGCTGGCAGGCAGCATTGCAGAGATGCTTGAATTCTACACTAAAAACCTACCCAAATGTATAAGCAGCCTTTTAGAATAGTTTGATGCAGCAACAGCTTTTCTAATCAAGCTCACCATCTCTCAGGACTCTATTTCACAGCAGTTCCAAGCAATGCTTATACCTCCTGGGCATTTCGTTAGCAGGGCTGGCAGTATCATATTTTTAAAGAGTACTTGGCACATTCTTTCCAACACTGCTTTAATCTTTGCCCAATTTTGCTCATCTTCGGCCAGCCTGGCTGAAATAATCCATACAAGTCTCTGTCTTAGGATGACATTTTGGCAAAGATTTAGCTTCAACATTTCAGGCAAAAGTAAGATCAAAGAGCAAATGAATTTGTGAGGGACACCTAGAAGTATTCTATTGCAAGGTGCACAGCAGATCTTTCAGTTGCACATCATCCATCAAACAGATTGTGCAGAAAGAAAGAAACCTCTTCCTGATAAAACTAAAGAGCCACTGTGGCTGGCAGAGAACGAGACCATTCCCTTGTCCCTTAGATGTGAGGCAGTGTGCTTTCTGGTCTCCCTGAGCATGATGTAGCTCTGTTGAGTGCATGTTCACACAAGAGACTCCAAAGAAATCCTGTCTCACCCCCTTGGTAGGTCACTTGGTCATTCCCAGTTGACCATATGTGACAGATTCCCAGCTGAAGACTCCCACTCTACCACCTTTGAGTGTTAACTTTTCACTCCCAAGTTTTTGTGCACATATATATTTATGTACACGGAGAGGTCACTGCTCTCATTTATGTGGGTAGATGTGAAATGTAAATTTGTGCAGTTGGCAGAGGCATACATTATAAAAAACCAAGCACATTAGAAAAAGCTAAAGATTGGAAGATTTTCCAAACACACAGAGAGATACACTCAGCACATTTATGTATAAAAGAAGTTAAGCATCAAATCTCCTAAACTTATTAAGATATCTTGAGGTAAGTAAAATATATTACTAATTACATGCAAATGTAGGACACACTGAAAATAAAAAAAAAATCATAATTTGCCAACCAGACATAATGTTCAGGGGTTGCCAAACTCAGTATTTGTCTATATTAAACAGACTAAGCAAGGTGACACACGTGAAATGTGACAACACAGGTGACAAGAGTTGTGTCTGGCGTGGCTGCCGCAGCAGCTATCTAAGGCAGATCCATGGCTATGCAGCTGTTTTTGTTATCTTTTTAGACACAGATACCTCAAAACTGAGTGTCCCTCCTTTAAAAACCACTGTACACATTTGCACCACATGCACAGCCATGAGCATCGCAGCCAGACACTGTCACAACCAGGCTGTTGCAGGCAGGGCTGTAAGGCCAACGTCACTACAGAGCTCTGAGCTTCAACTCGTACCTAACATTGAGGGTTCTGAAGCAGTGGCTTTAAACTTACCTTGCTAGGCAGATATTTGAAGAGAAGTACATGCCTTCTTAATTAGCTGGATAATCTATAATGCATTTTGTGCCTGAACAAATGTAATTGAAACAACTGAAATCATATTAGTCATGCAGAAAACAAACTACTGGCTCAGCTCATGATGAGAACTGGTCACTGCTCCAGTGTTGTGTGAACTGCAATACCAACAATCATGTAAAACACTAACACCAGCATTGCAGCATTCACAGCCCAAATTGCTATTCTGTTTTAAGCCACATGGTTTACTAAAACCATGTCCAAAACTACACTCAAATCGACCAGCAATAGCAATTAAGATATTTCTCATACTCCAACCCTTATTAGAATACTTGGGAATATATAATTAATAATCAACCATCAATATTTTCTAGAGGGGAATAATAATAATAATTTTTAAAGTGAGTGAAAAAATTGAACTCTAGCTTACATTCTTTCACAAAGGTTAAAATACTTGGGAATACAAAATTAATAATCAATCACGAATCTTTTCTAGAGGGGAATAATAATAATAATTTTAAAAAGTAAACCCAAAAGTGAGCGAATAAATTGAATTCTAGCTTATTTTACAAAGGGTAAAATAATGACACACGAATTGCAGATCTGCTATTTCTCTGTCAGAGTCTCCTGCTGTCTCTCTGTCTCCCTTTGTTACCAGGAGGCTCTGGTAACTGCATGCTTATTTGCTCTGATACCCATAAAGGCATACATAGCACTCAAAAACGCTGCTTTGAATCAGTAGGGAGCATGATAGGTAAAATGCATCTAATAAGGTTTGGAAATTACAAGAGCATGAAGAAGATGCAGCCATAAAACGCCTCAAAGCAGAGCGAGGAGAGGACATGGACGAGCTGAAGAGCACAGGATCCAGGAGCAGGTCCTGACAGCCTCTGGACGTTAGTGAGAAACGAGCTTCAGGCTCCTGTCTGAAGGCAGAGGCTCACTCATCACGCACAGAAGCAGGCTCCGTGCTAGTCTCCCTGTTACACAGTGGCTGCCAGGCTGTCTGGAGGAGGCCTCTGCTCTCCGTGACCCTTACCTGGTCTGCTGCGGGCTGGCTCTGGGCTCTCTGGAGCCATTGGGGTCTGCACGGAGCTGCTGCTCATTGCAGCGCACAAGGTCCCCAAGCCAGCAGCAGCTGCTCTTTATGGTGAGCAGCTGATCAGCTGTGTCTCACTTCGGTGTGCAGCAGGAGCTTCCACCGAATTCCTACCGGGGTTCCGAATGCAGTCATTTGCCTAATGAGTCGGCAATGACTTGGAACCCATGGTTTTGGAGGAGAAGAGCCGTGCCGTATTGTGATGTATGTGCCCCTCCGTGCTCGGGAAGCTGCGGGCAGCTGCCAGAGCTGGAGCTGCACCTTACCAACCCATGGAGACACGGGAGGCCGAGGAGGCTCCACAAGGGCTCAAGGCAAAGGCAAGACTACTAGGGGGGTTGGGGTGGATGTTTAAGCCCCTTCGGAGATGACACTCTCTGAGGGCCAATGGACAAGGCAGAAAGGGGCTTCAAGTTGTAGCAATTCCTTTATCCACGACAACTCACTTGCAGATTTTGATAAACAAACATGCCCATTCCGCTTGTTTGGGGTTTTCTTTACCTGTATTTAAGTCTACACAACTTCTAAATACGCTAGTGCTCACGTGTGTTATTCATGGATCCTTACTGCAGTGTACGTGAGCCGTACAACGAGCTGTACCTTTGCAGAGGACGTTCTGAACTGAAAGAAAGGCTACTCACCAACCATAGGAACAGCAACCTAACACTTTGTATTGCAGAACGTTTAAAACATTACAGTCCTGCTAAAAAAAAAATAAAAATCCCTTTATATTAGTAAGTGTGGCTTTTCACAATACATCAGAGGGGGAAATTTAAAGAAAATATATTGTGTGAAACTATTAATCAAATAAATCAGTGTCAGATATAAGAATCCATGAAAGTACAAACAAATTATCAAAAATATTTGAAAAATCAGTGTCTCATTTTGCCTATCATGATCATTTTGCTGCATTCTTAGTCCTACAGCAGTGTTTGGATGACACATAAGCAGAGCTGAGTACTTTGTAATGAATAATTTATTTCACCAATTTTTGCTTCTTTTTTTTTTTTTTCCCTGTGACATCTCCATGAATAAACAGATCACGATTTTCTTTCTTGGTAATTCAAAGTCCTCTGACAGTCCCTCCTCCTCAGCCCACTTCCCTTTGCACTGTTTATATTGCTCACATGGATAGTCCAGATTTTGAACTTGGGAAGGATTAAAACCAGAGCTCTGTCGTTTGGTTGTGTGTGGCCACGCACCATTGTTTCCAGTCCCCAGTTGGACTTTTTGGAAGTAATTGGGTGTGAATGTTCATGGAGAATAAATTAGACTTTGCTTTTTTGTGATCCTGAGTGTAAAACCAACTCTTTCTGTGCCCTGGCACCAATGAAATGCAAAAGGAACTCCGCAGAAAGCTGACACACAAAAGGCATGAGCACAGCTGAGAGGAATTCATTTGAAAATTCGCATGAATATTCATAGGGATTTTTTTTTTTCCCAGCGTGCTCTCAAATGAAACGTTATGAAAACAACTTTTTTTTTGCTTAGTAGGTTCAGCTTTGGTCTGTTCACCTGTTCTTGATGAGGCCATTGGGAACGCTTTAGTGGCTGGAAGGAAGGACAAGCTTTGGGCTTTTGTCAGTCTGCAGTTCAGACATTCTTTTTTTGGACCGAAGCCTAACATCTGTTTTCTATATTGCAGTTGGACTCTTCAGCCAAAGAAAGCAGCGAAAACTTTGGAGGCCAAAGCTGCAAGGTAAAGCAGGGCTGCTTCCCAGGCAGGTTGCTGGAGAGAAGGAGAACCCTCCTCCTTGTGCAAAGCACCTTGCTGCTGCAGAATGAGCAGCCAGTCAGTATTTTGAGGGCAATTTGGTGTCACAGGTGACACACAGACTTCTGCACGCCAACAGGGAGGTGGTGCAGAAATCCACCACTCACAGTAGTCAGATGGGGGCGCTGTGCATTCCCCTCGTGCTTTCCTGTCTGCTGAATGGGTGCTGAAGGGAAGAGAGGCAGCCCCAGATTTCTCTTAACAGTTATCACACTTTAGGTAGATGTCTAAGGGATTACAGGCTTAGAGAAGTCAAAATCCATTCCAATAAAGGTCTATGCTACTAAATATAAAATACTCTCAGCACAAAGTATCAAGATAGGAATAGTAACACAGCTGGGATAAAAATTTTAGTCAAAAGCTACATTCCATGAGCAGAAGTAATGCTTAAGGCTCTTTTGCATTAGTACATTTCAAGTACATTGTTTCCTAATCTACTTCAAAGAAATGTTTGGGGATTTTATTAACATAAAACAAGATAGTGAGAGCAAATTTGATATCAATTAACATACTAATTAAATGTCACTTAGTAGTTTTAGCAATTACTTGATATTTAATTAACCAGTTGAATACCTTGGGAGATCCAGATTATTGTACGTGTAATCAAAAGGGCAATTCTCCTGACCCTGTGGGTATATGCTGCGTGTCAAGACAATGTGTAGACAGCAAGAAAAAATAGCTTCATGCGCTGTGACCCCAGGTATGCTGTGTTGTTGCATGCCCAAGAGATTAATTTACTAATCTGGATGGACCAAGCACTGGTTAAAAAGCTTAAACGTACCTCAAGTGATGCGAGACCTATGTAGACAACAGGAACAAGCTACAAAATATCAATTATTTTAGTTCAAGCTGCATTTCAAATTCACACTGCAAAATTGTCTTGGCATTTATGAAACTTGTGTTCATCAGCAAGTCCTTTTATTTTTAGCAAACAGCTACAGGGACTGGGGAGCAAGGAAGCAAATGTTTTCAGGACAGAATTACTCAAGGTGAGCAAATACATACCTGAAGTCTTCTGGACTGTATCCACTGAGAGGCACGAGCTTTTGCATAAGGAAGATTTCCTGGCGGACTTTTTTTTGCACTGGTGCTAGGAAAAACAGTCCTTTATCACTCACAAACCAGGCCTCAGCTCTGCCTGCTCAATTGCCCTCTCTCCCTCCTACTTTTGGAGCTGTGTCTGTGTCATTTGGCTCATGCTGTGCTATTGCACCATGCTGCCAATGACTACCCACCACAACTTGTGGCTGCCTGATGACTGCTACAATTACAGACTCCTTCTTTTTCATTCATGCCACTTTTCTAAACAGGCATTCACAACCCTTAGCTCTGTTTTTTAATCCCAGGCTTGTAAACCCAGCAACCTTCCCACAGCTTTTGATTATCTCCTCAACTGCAGCATTCTTTATGCTTCTGCTTCTCCCTGACTATGTCAATATGGAGAAACTGGGCAAAGTAACCTTTCTGCTCCCCTTGGAGCTCTTTCCCTTTGGCCAGACGAGAAAGCAGAACTCCACTCATCTTTAAACAGTTTCTTTGCTATATTTTTTTTGCCCTTTTTTTTCCCCACTTCTTGTCTCTGTCTCATTTCTGCACTCATTAAAGCACGAAGTATCTGCAGGGCTCTCTCTCCAAACAGATGCCCATTCCCTTCACTCCACCAGAACCAATCTTTATCTCCAGTGGTCTCTTTGAAGCAGAATAGAGAATAAATGCTCTTCCCTCCTCCATGTTCAGCTATCAGCCATATTAAACATCAAACCTCCTATTTTTGCTTCTGTGTCTCCCTTCTCCCTCAGTTCTCCTGAAACACCTGCAGTTGATCCCTCACAGAATATTTATCACTCTTCTTTCACTCAGGGGTGGGAACCACATGGATTTCTTTCAACTCCTGTGCTATCCTCTCAACACAACCCACACCAAGGAGACTGAAAAGAGCTTGAAGATAGCAACTTTTGCAAGCATTACCTGCAATTCTAGGTGTGGGACGTGAGCTGATCTCATTCACAGTTTACAAGGGCTGTTCTTGTCTTAATTATAGTTTCTTAACCAGACTAGATTTTAAGGAAATAAAGAAGGATGGTTGGCATGTTCTGAGCTTCATTTCCCCATTGGCATCTGAAAAGAAAATAAAAACAATACTCAATTTTTAATGCTCAGTGAGACCATATCAATGCCAATGAAATCTGATTTCAAAGATAGAAGAAATTAATTCAACCTGCACTGTTAGGTTTAATCAAAAGTTTCACAGTAGCAGCGCAAGCTAGTCAAATACTTTGAGGTTTAGGGTATAAATTACTTTATTAATGTAGTTTTTTAATGCACAGATTTTCTAGTGTGAGGCATCCCTGCCTATGCCAGGGGCTTGGAGCGAGATGACCTTTGAGGTCCCTTCCACCCTAACCCATTCTATTCTAAAAACAAACACAGTAACACAGGGAAAAAAAATCAACTCTCAAGTACAGATTTTTAAACTTTGCTTAGTACAAAATTTGCTTTTTCTGAGGTGGGGATGATTTTTCAGCCTGTGCAAATGAATGGTGCTGGGCAATGCACTACTGACAAGGGGGATGAATTTTGCTTCCTTGAAGAGCAGAGACATTTATACCTTGAAAATATAAATGCAACTCTGAGGGTGCAGTGTGGAGAAGAGAATAAACTCCTTCCAGAGGAAAGGTATGAACTAATTGAGAAACTGTAGCCATTGCTTACCTTCATCTGGTTTTATTTGTCTGCTGTTGTCTCGAGGGGTTCCTGAGAGCAGTGCTGTAAGCAGAAAGACAAAAGCACTGATGAGCTGTGCTCTCCGGAGGCCTTCACAGGGATCAGCAAATACAGAGCTAGCCTACCAGGTACCATCGCACTAATAGACTGCTGGCAGAGTCGTTTTGACCTCCTGCTTTCAGAAGTATTTTAAGTTAAGGCTATATCTGCTCTCCTTTGTTGAGACTGGAAGCTTAAAATGCTCAGCAATATCCCAGACTAATGCTGCCTTGCATTAGCATCTGCAAACTATTTATTTCAATAAAAAACAGAACTGGGGAGCACATTTTCCCACCATTAACAATGCTGAGAAATAAAAGCAAATGTCAAGAAATTGGAAGCAAAACCAGAAGAAATAAAACTAAACAGAAGAAAGTAACAGTTTATGTAAAGATAATGAACAGCTCACTCTTCTACAGCACTTTATCATTACGTTACAACGAGACGACTGTGACAGTGAGCAGAGTTCTTGCATGGGTCTGCTGGCACAGCACAGCCAGGCCTTACAAATTTCTATCCTGTGATGCAAAGACATAGCAAATGTTTCCGTTGGTATTTGCTGGAATTTCTGGCCACTCCCATTTTATCCCTATTAGCTTGTGCACATCCATGTCACCAAATCTTAACTCCTTCTTTATTCAGCATCTTCAATTATTTTTATATATCTTAAAAATACTGATGACAACAAATGGATACTCATTACATAAGCTGAAAGAACAATCATAGAACTGTTTGGGTAGGAAGGGACCTCCAAAGGTCACCCAGTCCAACCCCCTTGCAGTCAGCAGGGACATCCTCCATTGGATCAGATTCCTTAGAGCCTTTTTAAGCCTGACCTTGAATATCTCTAGGGATGGGATGTCCTTAGGGAACCTGTTGCAGTGTTCCAGCACCCTCATGGTGCACAACTTGTTCCTCATATCCAACCTCAATCTGCTTTGCTCTCATTTCAAACCATTGTCTCTCATCCTGTCTCTGCATTGAACAGTCCCTCTGCAGCCTGCTTGCAGCCCCTTCAGGTAGTGGCAGGCTGCTATTAGGTGTCCCCAGAGCCTTCTCTTTTCCAGGCTGAACACTCCCATCTCCCTCAGCCTGTGCTCATAGCAGAGCTGCTCCAGCTGCTGATCATTTTCGTGGCCCTCCTTTGGACCCATTCCATCCTATTCAAGGACTTGTGTTCTGGTGTGTACCAGATACACTTCACTCTCATAGCAATGTTGATAGATAATTAGATCATGCTAATGATTATTTATCCAGATATTCCTCTCCATTAGTCACATCTATATTTAACAATATGTTTATACTTTAATAATATGCTGGGAAAAGGAGGGCAGAGGCGGGGTGGGGGGAGGGAAGTACAACTGATATTAAAATTGCCATGGGGGTGCTGAGGATACTGCCTGGAAGAAAGGAAAATTAGCCTTTCATCAACAAAGGCACAGTTACAAAAGGATTAATTTTGGATCAGGACATATCACAAGTTAGATTTTTTCTGTCCCAGCTGAGAGTAGTAATTGGAAAATCATGGTTTACACACAAAAATTTATTTTCTTATGATCTGCTGTTCTTTCATGAAGCCTTGCATCTTCATCACTCAGCTACAATCTCAGAGATTAGGGGGCTCCATGTACACTAGATTAAAGGTCACCTGTTATTACAGAAAAATAAACTAATTGCAATATTTACACAAATTCCTTCCCCACCATAGGGGTTAAGCTGCTTTTTACATATTCAGGATGCTAAAAAAGGACAGGACACTCATTAGCTGCGCTATGGGAAAAAAGCAGAGCAGAAGCCTAAAAGCAGAGTAAAACTTCCTGCTTTTTAAACAGAAGAAGTAGGAAACGTCGGTGGTTGGAAAACCGTAGATTAAATCTTATTCTATTACAGAGAGTAAAAGTTAACTTGATTGCACTGCTGTAAGAACTTCCTAGGGGAAATTAAAGTTGATAATCTCAAGGTGTTTCCCAGAAGGCGCCGTGCATTTGGTAATGTTCATTATAGCTTGCAGAACACCAGACAGAATTTAAAGTGATGACTCCTAAGGTTTAATCAATATAGACATTCTAAATTGGCCACAGTATAGAGCCCTGATTACCAAACAAAGACACAGTTAAAAGGTAAGCCACAGGTTTTGTTGGTTTGGGTTTTTTTTTCCTGTATAAGCTAAGGTGAAAGGAACTACGGAACCCCAAAAATATTTTGGTAGCAGCACAGCATCACAGACTCTCTCACCAAGCTCCTTAGAATTCTAAGCATTGCCTGTTTTTGGCAAATCATTCTTAAAACCAAAGAGAAAACATTTGCCCAGGGAGGCTGTGGCTGCTCCCTCCCTGGAGGTGTTCAAGGCCAGGTTGGATGAGGCCTTGGGCAACCTGTTCTAGTGGAAAGTGTCCCTGCCTATGGCAGGGGGGTGGAACTGGATGAGCTTTGAGCTCTCTTCCAACCTAAACCATTCTATGATTTGGGGGTTACTTGTTGCAAGATTTAAAAGCTACATATTACTACTATAAATCATTGGGAGGCAAGGTATTGCAAAACACATTTTATATGCCTTTTTTTTTTTTTTTTTTTTTGGAAGACCATGAAAAGTATGAAAATTTCAGTTGGGGAAAAAAAAACCTTAAATTAACTCTCTGTTACTTGTCCAGCTTTTAAAGCAAGAAATAAAACAATACATAGTAAATACATGGTATTTGTTATCATCTAGTGATTATACTCACGGGACCATCAATAAAGCACCGAAATGATATATTAGCAGTTCAAAGCACAAAGCAAATGAATCTTCAGTTCCCAATAAATGAGTTTGCAGCATCTGTGGCATCTTTAGATGAAGGAAGTTGCCAAATTGCTAATTGCAAAACTAATCCAGAGTAGCAGGTTTCAGTGCTGGTAAGGAAAAGCTGCCTAAGAAGAAATTATTTCAGCTAAAGCCAAAGAGGATATTGACCCTCTCAAATCTTCAGTAGCTTGGACAAAGATCAAGGGGGGTTTTAGGACTAAGAGAAGGACCTGGAATTTCAAACAAAATGTGGTTGGAAACAGTTGTGGGTTTTTTTTCTGAGTGAGCCAGGACTGGATTTATGGTGCTTCTCCATCTGGTGCTGGCTAGATGACATCTATTCAGCAGAGAAGAGAGATGATGTCCTCTGATTTTATACTAGGTGCATATGTCTTCCCCTTCCTTTGATATATAAGTGATAATCAAGCTTGAACATTCAAACAATTCTATCGGTAAGGGCATATGAGGTAGATACATACAAAGGAAATTAACATTCTGGAGACCATTTAGGAAAATAAACAAACATTCCAAGTCCTTAGCTCATTGATCTGATGGGGCCCAGGCTGTGCAAGGTTCATCCTGTTTCCAACAATAATCACTTTGTCCCTGTGGAACATCTGCTCTCCATGGTCCTGCTCTTCCCCTGGCTCCTTAAGGAGGAGCTGGAAGGTTCATTTTTAAGTGAGCTTCAGAACATGAAGAAAGTCTTCCCTGTCTTCCTATGTGCTAGAAATAAATGGGGTCACTCCCTTCCGCTTCTTTCTTTTCCACTCCCAGGTCTGTAAGAGAGCTTCTGTTGTCAGAAATTGGCCTCTCCAAGCCAAGGTTGGCACAGCAGAACTTGAACTGGAGAAAGCAATGAAACTTGCAATGAAGAACACAAGCAGCGAAGAAAGAGGCACTACTGACCTCAGGCCTGCCCCTCTCAAAAGAGCACAGTTACCTGTCTCACCTCTTATGAATTTGTGGCAGAACTGTGACCTGAGGCACCCATTAATTAAGTGCTTAATTAACCTGGAAATACATTTTTCCTTTCAAATGTTGTTCCAAACCAACATTTGTTTGTTTGCTTTTTGTGTATGTTTAAAGATAAAAGGCTGAATTAATTTTTACTGATTGGGTTGCTTCTGTTTGCCATAGAAGTAGTTTTAATTTTTTAAATTTTAATACTAGTTTTAGGTAAAAGATCTACTGGAGCAGGCTGCCCAAGGATGGGGTTGAGGCCCCATCCCTGGAGACATTTAAGATCAGACACAATGTGGCTTTAGTTGGAAGTGTCCCTGCTGACTACTGGGGAGGTTGGACACGATGACCTTTGAGGGTCCCTTCCAACCCGATGCAATCTGTGAGTCTTTAAATCTAGTGAAGAGGGTTTGGTTACCTCAGCACTGCACAGGAAGAGAGGGAGGGAAAATGGCCTAAAAGTAAATGTTTATTGAATGCATTTGGGTGGAGCTGATGCTAATAACTTCTTAGATCCAGTCCCTTTCCTGTGACTTTGGATCAGGAACTTCCATAACTGAACAGTCTGAGGTGCTTCAGAAAAGGAAGCATAAAATGTTTTGCCGAATCTTGCTTAGCACAGCTGGAACTGCAGGTCACCATGCTCCAGAGAAAATCAAATCTGCTGAGCTCCAGAGTAAGAAAATTACTACATGGACTTGAGATCAGAAGGTATTAGTAGTTCTTGGAGAGATGCATCTGAGAAGAGGCCACTTGGTTTGGCAGTTGGGCTCCTCAGCATTTCTGACCAGCACTTCAATTGCCACTAAAAGAAGACAGAGATTAAATTTCCATGAAGTGCTTCAGGATCAACACAATGACATTTTATAAGAAAATATTAAATCTTTGTTAATTAATAAAACCCCTCACCTACCTTAAGTTATGGTAAATCTGACAAAAGTGTCAGTTAATATCAGCCTTTCATTAACTCATTTTCCATGCACTGCTTCTGTAGCTCATTTATAATTGTGACCTGATATGTCAATGGAATTGACTGCAGAGAAGGTTACAGTGATGTGGCAGCCTTAATTCTCTGCTTCCCTGCTTTGCTTCTGTTGCCATCACATCCAGAATATTATTTAAACATAGCCTCTTACCACATTATCATGTTTCACAAATAGGTGTGTGCAGGCTGAGACATAAACAATGAGAGGTTATTTAAAATAGGAATGCAGTGAGTGAAGAACACACCTCATGGTGCTTAGCTCAGGCATCAGCTCACAGACAGCCTACAAAGGCAAATTGTATCCTAGGCTGCAGCCGGAGGACTGTGTGCAGCAGGGCAAGAGAGGGGCTTCTGCCTCTTTACTCTGCCCTCACCTCCAATCCTGCCTCCAGGGCTGATGGCCCCAGCAGAAGGAGGACACAGAGCTGCTGGAGTGAGTCCAGAGGAGGCCACAAAGATGATCCCAGGGCTGGAGTATCTCTGATATGAGGACAGCCTGAGGGAGCTGGGGGTGCTCAGCCTGGAAAGGAGAAGACTCCAGGAGGACCTTAGAGCTGCCTGCCAATAGCTGAAATGATCTTGCAGGAAGGCTGCAGAGGGACTTCTCATGGGGGTGTCTTAAGACAGGACAAGGGGCAATGGTTTGAAGGCAGTGGTTTGAAACTGAGGCAGAGCAGGGTTAGACTGGAGCTGAGGAAGAAGTTCTTCAGT
Source organism: Psilopogon haemacephalus (assembly GCA_013396835.1). Classification (NCBI taxonomy): domain Eukaryota; kingdom Metazoa; phylum Chordata; class Aves; order Piciformes; family Megalaimidae; genus Psilopogon; species Psilopogon haemacephalus. The sequence goes on along the minus strand of VWZI01008677.1, from coordinate 1,251,675 downwards.
ATGAGGGTGGTGAGACTCTGGCACAGGCTGCCCATTAGGGCAGCCTCCCAGGCTGTGACTGCCTCCTCAGTGGGGGTGTTGAAGGCCAGGATGAAAGAGGCCTTGAGCAGCCAACTCAAGCTGAGAGGTGTCCCCTGCCTGTGGTGGGGAAGCTGGAACAGATCACCTCTAAGGTCACATCCAACCTAAGCCATTCTGTGATTATTTGCACTGAGTTTACCCAAAATATTTTAAAATTACCACAGCATCTTGTAGTGAAAGTAAAATCAAAGTGGCCAAGGTTCCTGATTTCACAGGCTCATGGGATGCCAGGGGTTGCAAGGGACCCAAAGAGATCATTGAGTCCAACCCCCCCTGCCACAGCAGGACCATTCCGTCTAGCTCAGGACACACAGGAACACATCCAGACAGGCTTTGAAAGGCTCCAGAGAAGGAGACTCCACAACCTCTTTGGGCAACCTGTGCCAGTGCTCTGGGAACCTTCCAGGCAAGAAGTTGCCTCTTGTGTTCAGCTGCAACCTCCTGTGCTGCAGCTTCCATCCATTGCTCCTTGTCCTATCCCAGGGAGCAAGTGTGCAGAGTTGTCCCCCGCCCCATCCTGCCCCCCAGCCCTCAGAGGTTTGTAATAATTGATTCCATCCCCTCTCAGTCTTCTCTTCTACAGACTAAAATGTCCCAGAAAGAAACAAATCATCCTGTCATTAAAGCTGATAACATTGAAGATTGTTTTGAACATAAGGCATTAAACCAAGTTACCACCTTTGTCTGTGTCTGTCCACTTGGAATGCAAATTCTCTTGGGAGCACCCTGGAAACAAATCATTACTGCCGGGTGATGTAGGAGGCAATGTGACAGAGCACCTACAACCACAAAAAATGGGGGCAGGTAGGTGAGCAGAGCTCACAAACTTCTTCTTGGTAGCAAACGGACAACTGAGACTAGAATAAAGACATCTCAACCACAGCCTTGCAATCAGAGCACTCTGAAAAAAGCCTTACAGAATCTGCTGATTATTTTCTACATTATCATCTTGTATGTTAGCAACCCACAAATGCTTTCTGCCTTAAACACTAACGTATTAATTACTTCAGAGGCAAGATCACATGGGAGTCTGCCTCTGAGAATAAACAGGACTTAAGGAATATGGAGAATTGAAATAATTGCTGAGGAAAAAAGGCTGGTTTACATGGGCATCTGGAATTTTAACTCCTTAGGCATGCAGAACGGAAGACTTAGCCAATGCATCCAACACTAACTCCTAGGGAAAATAAATAGCCTGGATAATTCATCTCCCTGCAGGTAAGGTGGAGGAGACAGGTCAACGATAAGCACACTGTGCCCAGCTGTATTTCTGACAAAGGAACGTGCCCTCCTAGACTGCAGAGGTAACTGGAAAGGTTTCACAAATAACATTGGTACAAACACCTGCAAAATTGGTAAGGTGCAAGGAAAATAACCTCCCCAATCATATTAAACTCAGCTTCTTGATGTTGTCCTCAGGGAAGATCACAACAAAACAAAACACAACAAGCTTATAATATCAGTACCTAACAACACAGGTTCTATTTATAACCTGCCTGACGAAAATCATGGCAGAGTCCTCTGACACCAGCAGGCCTTCCCCATTCCAAAGGCACAAGGAAGAAACAGTAGACAGAAGGGAATTCTTACATTAAAAATTAAAAAATGGATTTTACATAAGGAATTAAAAACTCCCAAACTCTTGTCTTTCTTACAATTGTTTTTTTTTTTTCACCTGAGCTGATGTAAATTAAGAGCATTCCATGGAACTTCACTGGTGTAAGATGGATGAGAGTGATGACAGTGAACTAGCATGCAGTCAGAAACCGTAAAGACATTTGTACATCCAACATTACTGGGGAAAAGGCAAACCTATTTGGTATCTGTACACAAAAAACTTCCACAGCAGGTGCAGTGCTGCTTTTCCCACCCATTTATCAAAGCTTCTAAATAATATTAAATAACAGATTGGCACACCACACTGCTACAGTGGAGGGAGGGAGGAATTGATTCAACTATTAGAAAACTCTCTGCTCTTTGGGTTATTTAAATCCATCTGTCTGCAAGTCTGGAATCCCAGGCACAAAATGGCTGTTATGAATGATTTGCCTGAATTCAAGTCCACAGTAAGGTCTTGACCAGACTGAAAAGAGCACATTTTAGCACAACTTTTCTCGAGTACCAGCATTCAGTGAAACTCTAAGCAAAAAGATCCATGTATTTTCTGTTTAAAAGACAAGGAAGAGAAGGCAAAAGCAGAAAGGGTCAGATGGTAAGAGATGAACAGTGGACATCCCCAGCAGCCTATGCTAAGGCCTGCACTCCTTAATATGTTCACAAATGACAGCAGGGGCAGCAGCCAACTCTTTAGTGCTTCTTGCACATGAGAACTGAGGCTCCACACAGAGCCAGGAGGGTGCTGTCCATGCAGACAGCCCCTGGGAGTTCAACCAAAGGTCAGTCCATCATTTGGAGAAGACTTCCAGGGTCATTTGGGGGACGTGGCAATGGCATCAGCTCTGAGTGCCCAGGTGGTTACTACTGGAAAGAGGGCACAGGGTTAGAGTGGCCTTTGATGCACATCAGTACAGCTGTGGTGTAAATATGAGCAACAAACATTATAACACAAAAGTTAAGAAACCGAGAGATGAGATATAGCTACATACACTAGCACATGAAATAGCTCAGGAAGCATTTGCAGGCCCTTGGACCAGCTACCAGGTACAGCTTGCTTCCATTCAGCCAAATTCTTCTGTCTCCAGAGCTGAGTAGTCCCATAGGAACAGCCCAGCAAGAGGTGGGTCCTGGCCTGTGCTCAGGCACCGTGGAGCAGATGCTGGTGAAGTCATCCTGAGCTGCAAAGGCTGCAACAAACAGTTCAGTAGCTCAGGCTGGTACAGACACAGCCACCCTACCACATGGTCCCTGAGTGTCAAAGGCACAGAGATTTTAGTGACATCAACCTTTTGCCCTACACCTTGGATCCAGTGTGGCCCTTCACACTCGAGAGAGCTTTGCATGTGAAGGTGAGATTTCACATGCTTGTTACCCAGGGTAGAGCCTACCTAAGGGAAACCCAACCCACCTCATTCTGCTGCAGGGAGCATAAGCCAGGGCTTGCTAATTATTGTGACTGACAGATCCTAATTCAATAACTGACTTTCTACATAAAATCAACCCTCCACTCTACAGAACCATCAGTGGGACTAACAAATGATTTCAAACTGTAAAAAGCTTCATTGCTGATCTAATTATGCTCTGCTTCTCACAGCTCTGGGAAGTGCAGGATAATCAGAGCACAGCAGGCACCAGCTCCAAATCCTCCCCTCCACACAGCCAGCCCCTCCATGCTCTGATGGACAGGGAGAGGCCACTGAGCAGCAGTGGTACTTCAGCACAGCAGCCTTCTTTGAGAGGGGCCATGCTTTTGGGTAACACTGTCTCCTTTTTGCCCTTTCAGTAGAATAAACCAAAGCAGCCCAGTGAGGTAGTGGAAGGGAAGAAATCCAGAAGCTGGAAACTAATGAAGAACAGGGGACGGAGCTGGATGTGCCAGGTATGTGCTGCGGCAGACAGAAAAGAATGAAGCCAGTGATGTGGAGGCCATAGAAAGAAGTTAATCAGGCCAAAAAAAAATAAAGAGGGGTAGAATACAGAGGAAGGGAATCAGCCAGTCAGAGTGCTTGTGACAAAGACCTAGAAAGAGTTAGAGACAGAAGAAGGGGGCACATAGATCATAGGGGGTGAAACGAGAGAAATCGTCTCTGGGCTGAAGGAAAGAAGGTTTGCAGGGTCAAGAAAAAGAAATGAATAAGCACAAGTGAATGAGTAGAACAGAAGTTGCACTTTTCTGGATGAAGAAATACCAGAAAAAAGGAAGAGGAGAAAAAAAAAAGGAGAGCAACTGAGAAAAGGAATGAGGCTGTAGGGATGGAGGGAAGGACATGAAAAGAATATAAAATGGCACAAGACAGAGCCACTGGAGGAAGCAAGTGCTCTATTACTTATTCAGGCTTCTATATTTTATGTATTCTTCCTGGTAAGCAGCTCATAGCTCCACAGATTTTCTTTAGAGGAAAGAAGGGGTGGGCTGGCAGCATATTGTTGCTAGGGAACTTACCACAGCTCTTTTTCCTTCTCGTACCTCTGGACATGTATTTATTGTAACTACCTGAGAGAGCAGCTGGCACCTTTTCAGAAATGTCAATACCTGGTTGGGAACAAGAAGCAAAATTTGTTATTTTTGTTATTAAAAAACCCTCAAATTCAGAAAATTCCAAGACAGGCACACACATGTAAGGAAATGAATGGTGTCATTTGTCAGCAGCTACAGCAGCCTGCAAATAGGCAGCTCCTACAGATCACCAAACACTTTTTGCTGTTGGGACAACATCTGAAAGAGAGGAGCTGTGATTTCTTCTACATGAATATAACATAAACACAGGGCTAACACTGTCCAGGGAAACAAATGAAACTATCTAGAGGGAAATGAGTAAAAGGCACCCACTAGAAAGAACCATCCAAACTTATTCTCATATTGCTCTAGAAATATCTTGGAATTTTTAAGGTTTAATAAGGAAGCATCTAACAATTTCAGTCATGCCCTTTGCCTTTCTGTCACACCCATTCAGTTGAAGAGACGACTCTGAAAGCAAGGGCAACACATCAGGTTAGGCATTCCAGCCCCATCGACCACTCCTATGAAAACAATAGTTGGAAACTTATTAGCTTGGCCTGCTGTAATTGCCTGCCAGCAGTCATTGATGTTCATTTTTTAACTAATTTTGATTATTATTTCTACCTGTCCATTTATAGGGCAGTTTTAGAGTGCCCACATTGTGCCTGCCAGGTTGTTTTCTCATCCAGTATCACATCCTGGGGTTTTATTGGACTTATTTTTCCTTCAATAAGTATTAGCTTTTAGTGCTTAATTCAGAAATTTCTTTTTTCTGTGCTGGGAATAAACCTACAGAACTGGTTCTCCAAACAGCAAACATTTTCAGCTGCAAAACTATCAAATCAATACTATATTCTCAGCAATCATTTTACTTACAACAGTGTGAGAGTTTTTTTTCCAAGAGCTTTTAATGGCCATTTTTTGACTAATTAGCTGCAAGTGGCAGAGTTTAATTCCAACGCAGAAGACTTGAAAAAACCAAGAAAGTTCTCCAAAAGCAAGCATCAACATTTCTGTGCTGACTTGCATTTTGGGAAACTTCTTTTTTTTTTTTTTAATTTTTTTTTTTTTTAATGCACATAGAAATTAAATGATTAAGAAAATTAGGAAGACATTAAGAGATTGAGAACATTCAGAGGACATTGATCTGATGGTCTTGTGCTCTTTCATAGAATTTCTTTCCACACTGTTTCCCCTGAACCATCTCTAATAAAGACAATAATCAGCAGCAATTATATTAATATATAATTACTGTGCTCATTTTGATTACATAAAACCACTGTGAAGTCAGATGCGTCCCAGCAAACATTCTTACAGACTTTGACAGAGCTTTTATTCCCTCAGTTAGAATGCATCTCGGTTTGCTCTTCTCACTAGTTAATAGTCCTGATGTGCTGCCTGCTTGCTATTTCATCCTTTAAGCAGCACAATATAGCAGGCCAAGTGGTTAAGCCTTTTGGTTTCATTAATTGGCAGTAATGCCACATTTGTCAGTTTCCAGGTGGGTTTGACTGAAGCAAGGTTGCTAACCCTGCATTTTCATACCCACTCTGCACTGCTCCAGGACAGATTGCATGAGCTCACGGAAGGGAAATCCATTAAGGATTACTGGATGCATGGATATGCATAGGAAACTAACTCAGGGATTAGTAACCCAGCCGCAGTCTGGGAGAGCAATAGAGGCAATGGACACAAGCAGATTGCTCCCTGTCTGCTGATAGCATATCAAAGAACAGATTGTGCTGTCTGGTCAAGAAATTCCTGAGGCTTTTCAGATAACTTGGTGCACTGCTCTGTGTTTTTGGCAGAGTGATCTCTACCTTTGGAAGCAAGCCCGTGCTTTTTTCAAGGCTAAAATAACCCAGGAGCTCTGCTTCTGTCACTGGATTCACTAAATTCTGTACTGTGCTTCCTCGGCCTCAGACAACCAGTAAGGATAGCCTGGGCCAGATTTACAGTGACATTTAAGCACCCAGCCTGCTGATGGATGATATTTTCAGGAGTGAATTACAAGGATAATGCTCTTAATTCTCAATAAACTCACTGGTCTAAACGTGGGCTTCCTGATGATCCTGTCAGCATTTATCTGCATCTTTACATGCCTAAACATCTTTGTAGATCTAATCTTTCATTTATACTTTACCAGAGGCAGAAAATTCATCCCTCTGCAATTCATCTGTGTTATTTAAAGGATGCAGAGAGATGTCCAGCACAATCTGAGAAAAACACATAGTGAGAAGCAAAGGATTCAACCAAGTTTGCTCTTCTCTAGCTGGTTGCCCATCTCATATAGGCACATGATTATCTCTGGGCTAGAAAGCACTTTGTAGCTCAGATATCTTCTGTTTCTGTTGTCTTTGCTTCCTCAGGAATACACCAAGAGCCAGGGAAACACATAGCAAAGCACGGGAATAAGATCTCGTAACTAAAAGCAAACATTATGGACTAACTCAAAAGATGCAGCTGTAACATTCCTGGCAGTTCTTCCAAGTGTCCTTCCCAAACCACCCAGAACACAGCAGTTGTGCTGTGTTAACTGAGCTGCAAACTGAACTGCTCATGGGGATGAAAACCAAAGAGAAACACCACAGCAGAAAGACTTTATACAAGCTAATTTTCTGTTGTTATAAAAATACACTGGTTTACCTTCTTGCAAACTGAATAGGAATGTCTGTTTCTAGTGGCTTGCAGCTGTAGGAATCTCTAACTACACATACTATTTGAGGATAGATTTAATTATTTGCGCTTCATTAGTCACTTAAAGTCTCTGTATTTGTTGACAGTCACCATTCAACACATCAGGTAACTGCAGTCCTTCCCCATACTCATGATTACCATTCCAGCACAGCATAGGTAATTCTACCTGCTTTCACTCCAAGGGCACCTGAGGGCACTTCTTGACGTTCTGTAAGGCTATTCCACCTAAAGAGCAGCATTTTGAAGGGCTAGAAATCAGCACTTTCTTTGATGTCTGAACTGGGCACTGGGTAGTGGGGGGAGGTGCAGTTTTGTTGTTTGTTTTTTTTTTCAAGAAGATGATTAATGAATTGTTGACAGAAATAAAGAAGCAGACATCTTGGAGATATTGTTATGAATCACACATCACTTGGAGCAGAGAGTCTGCCTCCGTAAAACATTTTATTTGTTATATTGTGCAAATCGATTGTAATTTGCTACTGGCTTCTTTTCAAATACATTTCTTCATTGCTGCCACGGTAAATAATAAATCACACTAACTATTACTTCAAAATTGAGTGTTCCAACTTAGTTATGAATGGAGAAAGTGGAGATGCTTCAGGATATAAAATCTTCCAGCACTTCACAGAAAAATAGCTTCCTAAGGGTAACCACATCAAAAATCATTAGAGGAAGACTACACTGTAGTCTCTTGCATGCTTTGGTGTCTGAAGGCAGCCTAACAAAACACTGACAAGGTTATGCTAAATCAAATATTTTGTTCTCCTGCCCTTCACCAAAATAGAAAGCACAAAAATGCAAAGAGTAGCTCCGGCAGTGCTGTATTAATCCCCTCACACAAGCAGCAAGAGCAAGCCCATCCTTTGGTTGCTGCATTTGTCTTCAGACATAAATCAGAACTGCTCCTGAAGAACCAGTGTTTGCTTCCTCCAGCTCTACCAGTTTGTGCTTTGCAAAATAAAGCAGATCTCTTTCACCATGCTCAGTATGGATGAGTCATGCTTTTAATGCATGAAATAAACACAAAAGAATAAAAATAATCCTGCAGAGTGATGAGATTTGGGTGGGTCAAGTACATCTCTGAAATATGATGATAATCTGCATTAATCTGATCTGTTTGCTTGCCTGCTTTTACACCACATTAACCTTAAGACTCAATGAGCATTTCTGCACCCAACACACTCAGACACTAAGAATGTTTATATGGATGGTAAGAGAAAAGGCACAATATTCATTAAGGTCTAGGTTTGAGGATTTGTGCTACTCACCTTTTTTTTTGTTCCTTAATTGAGAGTTTTGTTTGTTTGTTTGTTTTGATTACTTCCAAGCATCAGAAATTTCTCAATAGGCAAAGACAACCTAGAAGAAAACCAAAACTTATAACTGTTGCATTCAGACTGCTCCCTAATGATGTTATTAACAAACTGTATTTAGCCTATCAATTCAAGAGCTGAGAATCACTGTGCTCGGTGGAGGCCTCATTCCAGTAACTCCCAAACGGCGATGAGCCCCAGTATTTCTAAGGCACACTCACCTGGAGCTGGAGGGCCTCCAGCAGAAATCTTTGCAGACAGACTCCTAAACCACTACTCCTGAAGGCCTGCACGTTGCAGTGGGTAAGTTTAGTTATACATCTGCTTTAGAACACAGTTTGAGGAGTGCTGCTGGACTCCTTTCTGCACATTCAGACCACCTGTTTGAAGTCATTGTGCAATCAGACATGTACATTAAAAAATATATAAAAGTCTCTCCATAAAATAAGGAATAAAGTCACACCACGTGGCTGCTCATCCCTTTCAATTTTTAACCAACAGGAACATATCCCTGATTTTTTTCTGTTATTCACCTTTACCTTTTTCCCATTAAAAAGGCATCTTGGTGATGAGAACTTCCTATTAAAACTTCATGTTCAGTTTAGAAATGTACAAGAAACAAATATGGAAACAGCAGCTGGGGAGAAAAAAAACCAACCTGCAGGTCCATTTCATAATCACTAGCCTGTGATCTCTTGTGCTCCTGACATACATTAGGAAGATCCCTTGGAGAATTCTGTCTCCATTCATTATATCCTGAAAGAGTCTGGTTTCATTGACCTTGCTCTGAGTACAGCGCCTTACGTCCCACTGATTCAAGGACTTTTATAGAGTGAGTTGTAAGGAAGGGGTGAAATTAGCCTAGAGAGCCAGAATATAGAATATGTTCTTTGCTCAACGATAATTAGTTTATTTGATTTTTCATTTGTCAGGTCTTGTCTCCAAGGTGCAAAGAATGATTTTGTTTTCACATGCCATAACACCAGACACTTAAGTTCTTTAGTTTCATATCCTCTTCTGGGGGTGGTAATTTTGTTTGAAATAAAATCATACTTCAGCAAGTGAAAGTGAATTTTTGTCTGACTTATAAGAAATATGTGCTTTTTACTGGGGACTAGGGGGAAATAGGTTATGAATTAGACTTTTTGATAACTGAAGATTAATATTAGCCTAGTTCCAATCAAAAAACTTCAGCACTTGAATACTGAATACTTGAATAGGGAGGCTCATTGACATAGCCTCCAAGACAATACACCAAAATAGATACAGCTGCTAAAGTGGAAGTTGCTTTCAGCCAATGAATTTGCTGCTTGTCAGATTTGTATGCGTGCCTGAATGTGAGGGTAATAAAATAACATTAGAGATTGCAGAACCAGGGCAGCCTAACTTCAGATAAGGTTATAAGCAAATATGGTTTAGAATGAGTGTCTGCTGAAATAATATAACTCAGTCCCCACTTGTTCTCAGGAGTTTAACTGTTTGCTGCAACATTTAACGTGCACAGAAAAGCAGCCTGGGATCATACACAAAGAGCTTTGCAACTTGGGCAAATATACAGCACTAGGATCACAGGGGACATATTCAGATTGCTTAGCTTAAGTCTATGTGGACTTAACTCTTTGTTCCCAGGCTTTCCTTTCAGCTAGGTTTCTTTCACATCCTAAAGCCAGACAGCAGCAAACAAAATTAAGCAAAATTTAATTATCCAGTCACCATGAGACCCAAAGGTTACATCTCAAGGTAAACAGTATATGACACTGGGGCCAGACTATCAGGCAAATAAGAACCGACAGATCAATACTGCTTTTTCACAGCCCAAACCAATGCAAAGCAATCACTCCACTGTGATACAGATTTTAAATAATTAAAGTTAGATTAAATAGTAGGTTAGCATTTGTAAAGATTTTCAGTTGCAAAAGCCTCAGGAGAGTTAATGTTAACTCCACTCTGCAATGCTAACATCCCTCTACTAGAAGAAAGATTTCTACAGGAGCCTTTGGGGGATATCCTTTTTGACAACCCTTTAGATACACAAGCGAAAAGTCTGGAAACACAGAAATGGCAGCACACTGCTCCCAAACTTTACATCAACTTCTCTGTGACCAGTGTCAGCACACACATACTAAAAGCAGTGAAGGGGAGAGGGGTGGATAGCAGCAATGAACTGCTCCCATTCACACCAGGCACAAAGAGAGACTGTCTGCCTGAAAAAAATAGGGCAATGTTTAGCACTGGATCTGATCACAGTTCTCTAGTTGCAGATGTAGACTGTAGTGGGTTATTAAAAGCTGACAGATAAAAGTGGGGTTAGTAAGTTTAGCTTTCTTCTTTTGCAAGAAGAAAGAATTTTGAGGCTTTCAGAAGAAATGTGTTGGCAGTAGAGATTGAATTAAAATAAACAGCATGACCATAACAGAATTAAAAATATGTTCTCCAGAGCTACTGGAGATATTTATTCCATTACCATTTCATTCTTCTAAGGAAGTCTTTTAGCTTACTCTCAAGGGGTTGAGCTTGTGACCAATATATTCAAGGCAAGAACCAGAACTGCCCTAAAGAGTATTTAAGTCGTGGGATAATTTTTTTCCTGAAGAACACAAGTAAACAGGCAAAGTGGAACACACACATTCTGGGAATAATTATTGCCTCTAGTATATTAAGTTATTCAGCATGAGGCTATTCAGCAGTAATTATACCACCCCTGGGCAAGGATGATTTAGAGCTGCATACTGGTGAAAGCTGCATAATTAAGAGAATGGGATCTGGCTAGTGTTTAACACACCTTTCCAAATACGCCTTTGGTCCAGTTGGCAACAGGCACAATAGGCTGGATTCAGTGGGAAGGGAAGCAATGTGTCTTGTATTACACTGTCTGGAGTGCTGCAGCATTTAGCACTCCACAGTCAGAAGGTCAAACTCTGTTCTCATTTAACTCTGTGTGAGCCAAGCAGCTTGAAGAGAATTGCATGTGTCTAATTAAGAGCTGCATGCGGTCTGCTGGGATACCCCTGGCGTTAGCAATGCATTGCAGCTCATTTTGTTCTGTTTATTTTGAAATCAGGCAGAATAAAGCCATGGGCTCACATAATTCAATAGGGGAAAAGAAAAAAAAATAACTGTTTGACAGAAAGAAGAAACATTTTGGTGTTTCAGATTACTTCACTCCTCCGAAATGTGCAAGGCTTATGTGGCATTGGGCATTACCTCTTTTTCTCTGCAGTATTCCAAGGAATCATAGTATCATCGAGTGGTTTAGGTTGGAAGGGACCTCAAAGCTCACCCAGTTCCAACTCCCTGCCATAGGCAGGGACACCTCCCACTAGAACAGGTCACTCAAGGCCTCATCCAACCTGGCCTTGAACATCTCCAGAGAGGCAGCATCCACAACCTCACTGGAATAAAATAACTTCTGGAATGGGCAAGGTCACAAAAACATCAAGACTCCTTTCTTCTCCTTTCTATCCATACTTGTTCCAGAGTGAAAAATAAGAACATAAAGAGATATTAACCTATTCCATAAGACTTAGGAAGGACCAGAATATAAGCAACTGATTTGGTTGCATCTGAGCTGCTGAGCTAATGTTCACCTCAGAATCCATGCAACTGGTGCTCAGCAATGGGGCTTCTCCTCTGACACCCTCTTCCATCCACTATGTGAGCACTCCCTAAGAACATGGGATTGAAAGGCACCTAACACAAGGCCTACAACAGCCTATTTAGGCATTTTTGGTACAGCAGAAATTCTTTCCTGCAGCCTTCCATCCACACATGGAAGATTGTCAGCAAACATCTGAGAGAGACAGCGAGATCTGGAACGCCTCCAGCATCCGGCTCTGGCTTTCTGCCTCCGTTATTTGGCTTGCTCCCTGACAGATCCCATGATTTGCTTTACAAGCAGTAGCAATGGCAGTTTGGAAAGAGCCTCCAGGGGAGGTCACAGGGGGATTGGCTTGGCTCCTCAGTATCATCTGTCTTGCCCAAAATTAATTTTGAAGAAGCCATTCAGCATTGTTTAAGAATAAGATTTTGTATTCACAGGAGCCATTTGTTTCCCTGCTTAGTGTAAGGTAACAGAATAGAACATTCAAATGCCAGGATTTATGGCACTCCGGGGAAACATGTTCTAACCAATCTGGGTCTTTTAACATTTCTCAGTTACCCTGTTGGAGACAGACACCATAAATAGAGAAAACCTATGGCATGATAAAGAAAATAAATCTGGATTTTAGGAACTTAAAAAAAAAAAATATGTAAGAAATCTTAACATTTCTTGGTCCTTTGTCTGAAAAGGAAAAGCAATAAAATGTTGATTTAACTTTTTTTACATTCTTTTGCTGCTTCTTTTTCCGAACTTACTAAATCCTCTGTAAGAAGGACTGGCATTACTATTATTTTTTGCATCTCTTGCTCTTTCACAGCGATGTCTTTTATTTGAATAAAAGACTGGAAATATATTGTCTGAACTTGTTTACAAAATCATTCACTGCAGTGAAATTCTTCGAGGTTAAGCCCAGTCCTCAGATGACCCATAAATTCTATAGCCCTCCAGACATCATCTCCTATCTCACTGCTAACAAGACCCACTCTGAATTAAGTTGGGGTTTTAGCCATCTTTTACTCTTACTTTACCTCGTTGTTACCAACTATTCAGGTCCAAGCCATGACTGATAACTACTGGGTAGATTCTGACTGGAGGTGAGGAAGAGGTTCTTCACCACGAGAGTGGTGAGACCCTGGAAGGGGTTGCCCAGGGAGGTGGTGGAAGCCTCATCTCTGGAGGCGTTTAAGGCCAGGCTGGATGAGGCTCTGGCCAGCCTGATCTAATGTGAGGTGTCCCTGCTCATGGCATTGCAATTGGTTGATCCTTGTGGTCCTTTCCAACCCTGACTGATTCTAAGATTCTGTGATTCTCTTTGCCACACATGGATATGCTCAGAACAAGCAGGAAAGCATCATATGCTTACTCTAAAAGTCAGAAGTCACTTGAGGACAGTAACTCTATGCAGACTCACTTCTTTCAGCACTCATTGACTTTCACTGATGAGACAAAAATCAGGCTCACATTTTTAGCCAGCTGAAAACAAACTTGTACAAGATATTGAAAAAGCTTCCAGAATCTAAATGTCTCATCACAAACACAGATCAGATTCTGCATCGAGGTGACGAGCTGTAGTTTGTTCATGATTTACTAGGCACAGGAGAGTTTCAGCATCAGTTCACATGCCCAATCTCTACACCATGATAACACTCTGGTATTTTTCTAAGTCTGCAAATGCTTTTCAACAAGCATCTGTTAATTTGATAAGCTGCAGGAAAGAAAAAAAAAAAACCCACAACCAAAATAAAGGGCAGCTGCTGATGGTATTGGGGACAATGACAAGGCTGAGATAAAGAAGCCAAAGTCCTTTCAGCACATGTGTCAGCAGTGGTTTTCCTGCTGTAATGCATACTTTGATCTGACTCTGTTCTCATTCTCATTTTTAGCTCAGAGGCTAATGATCCTCGTTGCTAAGTCACATCAGTGAAATGCTACTAAAGGACAAGTTCCATTTAAATGAACAAGTCTATATCGGCACACAGAATTTTCATCTGCGTTCCAAGGAATTATTTGCATCTGCAGATTAAATGAAAGCTCCTTCCTGGCCTTTTAGCAAGGCAAGCTGCCCTGGGAGCCTGCACTCTAAGTAACACTTAGTGTCATTGCTCTCTGCTCTTTTGGAAAACAGTGGATGCTTAGAATGAATTCTAAAAGCTTTAGGACTGTACAATATACTCAAACTTCAGTCTGTGCCATATGTAGTGACATTATGTATTCAAGTACCAGCTACAGGCAATAGCTGTGATTTGTATGCTGGAATTTAATGACCTGGTGCATACTTACCTTCAAAGATTAATATAATTTTGACTCAACTCCCCCCAACATCTGATGTCCATAGCAGTCTGCACCATGACAGCTCCCCTTGCTACAATCTGTATAGCAAATCTTAAATGTGGTACAGATCATGCAATAACTTCCACAGTGGAAATGAGAGCACAGAGTGCTGAAGCAGAGCTGGAGCAGCAACGTCTGAGAGGTGTTGGATGTCCTTTCACCAAGCCTCAAAGCTGCAGGTTTGGTTGGTATCAAGCATCACTGTCACCAGCTCACAAGTATACAGGGGTAGAAGGAAACCAGCACAAGACGAAAGAGTAGCAGGTACCATTTCTGGTTTGTGTGCAGCAGAATACTAGAATGTGGTTTCCACACTACCTTCTGAAAGCAAGGAGAGAAAACTGAAAAGACAAAGTGACACAGAGCTGGTCCTTACCTGCTAGAGCCTGCCCAGACAGAAGACTGTAAGATGTACAGGTCAAAGCTCCAATGAAACAGGAGCACACTCAATTTTGGTCAAGCATCATGGAGAAACTTTGATCCACAAAGATTTCTGCTGCAAGGGGTCTACAGTTTCTGATCAGCCTACAAATCTCCAGCACATTTTTACCATTTCCAGTTGAACCTTTACCTATTTGTTCTCCTCCCCCCCTACTCCCCCCGAAGAAAAAGGACAAATCCCAAGTTATCCTGTAAGAATGTCAAAGCTTCTGCCTTAAAATTAAATCCTATTCTATCCAAATATGAACTAGAGTATTTCCTGAAACCTCAGTAGACACAGTCTAAATTAATTGTTCACTCAGGGAAAAAAAAAAGGAGTATCCTGGCACCTGACTTTGTAATGGCTTTGAACTACAACAATGCCTACCAGATTTGGATAGCACATGCTCTGGTTTTTAGCAGTCAGCAATGTTTTGGTTTACAAAAGAAACCAAAGACTGTGCTGTTGTGGAGACAGAGAGAAAGAGGAAGAGATGTAAATACTAAAGATAGAAGAATAAAAATCTTTTGAAGGGGAATTGAGTGCTTGCCTGCAGCTTAAGAGAAATGCTCTATAAAACAGCCATTGATTTTTCATTCAGCAGCACTGAATGTTTTATTGAAAAGCAGCAATGCTCAGTAATTTGAATTTTCAATTAAGGTAGCACGTTCCTTGGACACATTTACTACTGCACTCCAGTGACATTTATTTGACTTTTAAAATCCCTCTACTATTGTATTCGTGTTTGTATAGATCAAACTACCAATACAGAAAGCGTTAGGATTATAACACTGCTGATTATAGACATGTTTGGAAGCCTCTGTGGGCAATCTAACGACTTTATTTATAGGTAGGACAATGTGCAGTCAGACAGAGCTGAACTAAAATATGCCACTGTGAGATAAATTAAGTAGTTTGGTGTTTCACCACGGAAATACATTTTCCTTGCCTTTATGGACGGTATCTAGTTGAAGTGAGGTTAAAATTATTATTTTTGAATGTTTAAATTATGTGTTTACATTTTAGAAAAGGGCAAGGGGGAGATGACTTTACTGGAATTCATCATTTTCAAACTGCTGAAACCCTGCTGGTTTTCATAGCCCCGTGCAAAGTAGGGCAGCTTGACCTTTACACTGCTCTGCTGAGAGCACACCTCCAACACAGCATCCAGTTCTGCTGTCCCCAGCACAAGGAGGACACTGAGCTGTGGGAGCAAGTCCAAAGGGCCACAAAGATGACCACATAGTAAGAAACTAGAAGACATGATGAAGGGACTGGAGCACTGCCTGATGAGGAGAGGCTGGGGGACCTGGGGCTGCTTAGTCTGGAGAAGAGAAGACTGAGAGGGGATTTAATCAATGTTTCTAAATCTCTGAGAGCTGGGGGGCAGGAGTGGGGGGGACAGGCTCTGCTCACTTGCTACCTAGGATAGGACAAGGAGTAATGGGGGGAAGCTGCAACACAGGAGGTTGCAGCTCAAGACAAGGGGCAACTTCTTGCCTGGAAGGGTCCCAGAGCACTGGCACAGGCTGCCCAGAGAGGCTGTGGAGTCTCCTTCTCTGGAGCCTTTCAAGGCCTGTGTGACCTGAGCTAGATTGGATGGTCCTGCTCTGGCAGGGGGGTTGGATTTGATCCTGTGAGCCTGTGACACAATTTAAGAAATGGGGTTGAAGGTGTGAAGATGACCATTAGCAAATCCAGAAAGGGAGGGCACTAAGTTTGTCTCACACAGAAGTTATTCTCTTGAGAATTCTGGGTTCATCCTGGGCAAATAAGTACTCGTAGCCTTTGGAACATTAGACCTTCCCAAGTCACACAGGCAAATGGATAGTTGGAGGATAGGAGGAGCTCTGTAGTCCCTCTACAGGGCTCTAAGCCAGCCCCATAGGTAGCAGTACTTCAGGTGCCTTGTTTCTCTTCCTGACCCTTGAAGAAGGATGGACTATTCAGATGTACTTAGTGAAGTGCTCCCAGCCCTGCTATCCTCTGGCTGAGATTTCCTGTTAGAGCTAATGAGGTTCTGCTCCCACTTCATCTCTAAATATGGCACAGTTAACGCTTTTTAGTTTGCTTAACGACATGCTATTAATAAAGACATGACCTGAAGAGCTACTTGCAATTTTTTTGGTCTTTTTTTTTCCCCTTTTGTCCATTTTTCACAATTACACTGAGGCAATTTAATTTTTAAAGATCATAAACTCTTGTTTTGTTTGACAAGTTGTATATAATCACCCCACATCCCCAGGGAAGTGCTTACCAAGGTCAGTGCCTAAGCTGGCAATTTATCAGGATATCTGAAACTGCTTTGCTACTTTTTCTAGCTATTGCCTTATTGACAGAGCAGTCCCTTACCCCATACTGGAGAGGAGTTGGGGCCTCTGTAACTATGTGGGGTTTTTTTCCAAGCAGTTTCAAGTTGCCTGAAACTGTGTTGAACTGTGACTGTGGTGAAGAGAACAATTCAATGTCTGGGTTGTTTTTCCAGTGAGAAACAGCCTTCCACAGGCTCATGGGATGTCAGGGATTGGAAGGGACCCAAGGAGTTCATCGAGCCCAACTCCCCTGCCACAGCAGGACCAGACAATCTAGCTCAGGTCACACAGTAACACGTCCAGACAGGCCTTGAAAGGCTCCAGACAAGGAGACTCCACAACCTCTCTGGGCAGCCTGTGCCAGTGCTCTGAGACCCTTCCAGTCAAGAAGTTGCCCTTTGTGTGGAGCTGCAACCTCCTGTACTGCAGCTTATACCCACTGCTTCTCATCCTAGCCTTTGAGACATTAGAGCAACACATTCCTTTGTCTAAACAAAGTGGAATTGGTGCAAGTGAAAGAAGCAGAAGTTTCTGCTGGAGGTAAGGAGACCATAATGCAAGTCTCTGATCGGAACACATTAGCAGACAATCTTGGGCCAAATAAGATTTTTGTGAGTGTGTTTTCTTGTGTTTCTGTAAGGCTCAAATGTTAGATGGTGGAGGATTCAAACTTCTGCATCATTATTTTAAATTAAAAACAAACAAGCAAACCAATGTTAATTAACTTTAATTTTAAGAACAAGAATCCTTGTTTGTGTGAGTGAAATAAGAGTGCATTGAATTGTAATGGGATTTGACTCTTTCCTCTCTTTAGGCTTAATTTGGCTCTATCGTTTCTCAAATGTGGGTTATTGTTTTTGCTTCTAAAAGGCACAAAATTTCCCCAAGCCTGTTGCAGCTCTTTGTTGGCAAAGTTTTGTTTATAAAGGTTACTTATTTTGAACTAGGTATTACAAAAGACCAATATACCTAAATTATGATGGTTCTCTCTGGCTTCCCCTTTTTAGTGGGCTGCCCAGTCACCTCTGGTGGAACCAAATGGCCTTCTACACATCCCTGAGGCAAGACTTTGCATTTTCTCTGGTTGCAACTTAAGAGACTCTTGCCAATTTTTTCCCCCAGCTTATCATAGTCCTTTTGCACAGCAGTCCTGCCTTCCAACCACTGCCTCTGAGCAGATGTCACCCACAAAGCTGCTGAGAGGCAACCCCACAACACCCACACTCTCAACGATGACTTTAAGCAGCACAGCCACACCAGTACAACTGGACACGACTCTGAGCAGCCTAGTTGAAAATGTCCCTGCTTACACAACAGAGGTTGTACTAAATGACCTTTAAAGGTCCCTTCCAAACCATTCTACATTTCTAAACCGAAGAGGAAACAAAAAATGAGTAGAAGAGAAGACTGCCAAGGCTTAGAAATCAAACTTAAGAATTATATGCATGCCTATGCTTACAAATGATCTTCATTAGCACCTAATTACAATTTAGTTCAGCTAATCAGATGATCAACTGCATTGATTCTTATCAGCTGATTAACCCTAATAAAAAGTACTATGAAAATGNAAAAAAAAGATAAAAAAAAGTGCTTCTGGCTTTCCTAATTGAGGAAAAAAAAGTTTTCACTGAAAGAAGAAATGAAGACAGGATACTCACACAAACTTAAGTCAGAATTTGAGACTACAAAGAGCCTCATTAAGCGTCTGTCTTAAATAAATTCCTACTTTCAGAGATTCTAAATGAGGTTCTACAAATGTGAGCTACTTCCAAACAGAGCCTGAACCCCTGCTGCATAAAACTGTAATGATCATAAATGACGAATGACTAAAGACAATGACAAATGAGGACATACATGGAGCTCTGAATTTCTGCACGTCATGGTTGAATACTTCTCAGCCTGATAAATCATCTCTTCATCAATTTTAATGCTGCCAGGATTTGAGAACAAGAGATGAACCTGGCCTGAAGTTTACCTTTCTGAAGTATTACAAGTCTTACAAAATTCCTTGGTGACTTTTCTTCCTTGAAAGTTACAAGTTACAGGATAAAGTCAGAGGTACTGGCTGGTAAGTAAGCCAGCAGTCAAACCAGACTTGAAATATCAAAACTTTACCCATTATGAAGAACAATATCAAGAAGTTACTCAGTACAACTGAGCCTCTTCTTTGTATATACGTGGACAATTCATAAATGGGTCTTGAATTTATGATAAGGAAACTTTGATGTACTGATGGAGACTCTCCTCCTTTACTTTTCTAACCTGTAAATTACAAATAGAAACAAACACATACATGCAGGACTCAAGATATATCCTCTTACCTCCCAAGAGCAGTAGTGAGTTTTTTCACCCAGTCTGCACACACTGAGGGAAAACAAACAAACAAAACCAAACCAAAATTAATCACTTCTGTAGCACCATCAAAAAAGTGGATGCTAGGAGTTAATACAAGGGCATACTGCTGGTCTCCTGATCTGAGTATTGATCCTGTTCTAATCCTGATCTGTCCACCATGTTTACATTATTCTCTCTGGAATGAAACTATTGATACTGAACATGAGGAAGGGAATAAATCACATTTTTTTAATCCTCCTTTAAATTCCACATTTGTTTACAACTTCACTTGTGAGACGACCGAATCAAATTCAGGTATTAATCTCCTTTCCTCCCTGTCACTTGTTCAGTCTTTCTGCATGTCTCCCAAGCCCAGGAGCAAATGTGGTGTGGATGTCACTGAATTCAAAAGATTAAGGAGGTGTTTTGAACTTCAGGAAAAAAAGTTTAAAACTCCTGCATTCCTTCTGTGAGAATAAAATTATTCAGACATCTATTAGAAGGACATGGTCAAATGTACCAGGAGAATCTGTTACACTTCTACTTTGCAAACAATTAAAGAAATGGACTCTGCCCAATGATGTGAAGTGACACAAAAACTTTATGATGATCTATTTTAGAGAGCAAGAAGGCAGGACTAGGTCAGCATGAAAATTCGTGTGGCAACACACTTATTATCTTAAAAGGCCTGCTGGAAACAAAACTTTTCCTACCAGGGTTATGTGAATGTCCTATGTAAAAGCCCAGTAAACATCACCTTAAATTCTCTGTTGCTTCAGTGGCTGACCTTCCTCTTCACATTTTATTTCCAATAGCGTGCTAATGAGAAAACCACCGTTGGGAAGCAGCACTTGCTGTTAGATCTATTAAACATGATTAAAAGAAAGGGGCTGAAGTGCAACTAGGGTAAATATTTCATTGGATTTTATTAATCTGCAGAGGTTGTATCCACAGCACATCTACTGTAGTCTGAGAATCTCATGGGGGACAGAACTTCTGCTCAAATCTGTGGATTTAATCTGCCTAGTGTGATTGAGGAGACATTTGTATGGCAACTTTTCTTAACTTCACATGTCATTATATTAATTAATTAATTAGGAGTAAGCAATACATAAGGTGCTCACTGACCTTTATATCGTTCCCTGTTGGGATGCCACATCGGTGACGAGCCCTTTCTCTAGACCCTATCAGCCTTCCTAAGTATAATTCCAATTATACCTCAGGAAAAATTCACACACTAACTTCCACAAGTCTTTAAAAAATACACCAGCAGGTCAGAGGAAATAGCTGTGTGCTTAGACCTCTCTTGTGAAACATCTACTGTGTTCCATCCACGGAGATGAAAGCTCCACACATGAAACAGCAATGGAAAGAAAAGCACCTGAAAACTTCCTCTTGCAATTTAAGTACAGCAAGAAAACATTCAGCAAGAATGTACTCGGTGAGCACAGCCTTCACTTCACTCTTTGCACCTAATACTTCGCTTGCCCTAACTCAACTTCTAACTGAAAAGGAGACTTCTGACATGCACCACTTTGGGCACCACTCATGCTGGTTGCTGATCAACTTCTAATTTCCTTTAGAGTCTAGTTAGGCACTTTAGAAATAAGACAGAATTGATGTCTAAATAAATAATAAAATAAAAATAAAATAAAACAAACAAACCCCCCAAAACTAACCAAAATGCTCCCAGTGAGAGTCACTGAAATAATGCTTCCAACTACTCTAGAAAGTCTTACCCCATCCAGTCACCAAAGCAGAGCTTCCAAGTGCTCTAATAAGCCTTACCCCCTCCCCACACACAAAGGCAGTCCTGTTGATGAGGCAGCTTGTTTAAGAATCAGCCTGAACAGCTGAGCGGTAACGCATCACTGCCACAAACTCATTAAAATGGTGACAGCAGTAGCACCAGGGAGCCTGCTTGAGCCCAGTCTCCCGTATTTCAGAGCTACTTTTCCCAGTTTATTGAAAACAGAGACTCCAGTTGTGGGCTTCCTTAATAACCCACCACCAGGGCACCACCCAGCATGGAGAAAGACAGCATGGACAAGATCTGAAACTCCAGATTTCCCAAATAAAACACACTTTAATTGCCAGCCTAATCTCTTCCAAACACCTTTCCTCTATCTCTGTTCCACTGATTCGTTGTAACATCTTTGTCACAATCTAATAGAAGGTGAACATCTTTGAAATGCCAGCTTCTCTTCCTTTTTCCTTTCAGAGCAAGATCATTTTGCATAGCCCTGCCTTAACTTATTTTTACTGCAATCTGTGCAGGATCTGATCACAAAACAAGAAGCAACACACAGAACTTATTTGAAAGAGGAGGACTTTGCCAAATGGGTACCCAAGTCCATTCTAATTTTAAAAAACCTGTTGTCTGACAGTTGCATTTTGACACAAAAGCAGGTCCACCAGCTGGCCCAACCAGCCACCCAACACATCTACTCTATGTTAGATTATACAACTATTTAATTGCAAAGATTCAAACAAGAAGGGAAGCAGATGGGGGAAAAAGAAATCGATTGAAACACCTATGGCATGAAAACAAACATCTCTTTTGGTACAACATCTTCTTTGTTGCCAATATTCCAATATGTTCCCAGTGTTCTTAGTCTAAGCAGCTCATCATCACACCTAAGCCAAACAACTCTTCTACTCACTAACATAATGGCTGCCAACAAGGATTTTTGTCTGTTCAGTGTTTTTTTTTTGTAACTCTCCAGAAGAAGATTATTATTTTCCACAAAAATAATACCGCTACTCCATAAAGTCTGACCCAAAAGTTGATGAAAGAAAGCAGAAGCCTCCAGCTACAGCTGGGAGAGTTCTGAAGGGATGGCCATTAGACTTGGAGAAAAGCAGCACAAGCACTTTACAAGTGTGGGACAAATGGAATGTCACTGGGCAGCAGGAGAAATCTTTGCAAGAGATTTTCAGAGGGAAATATGGGTGAATGATGATATTAAAACCGTTCTGCATGTGAATAGATGACATACTAACCAGAAAGGACATTCAGCAGCAGGAGTTTGGCACACAGGTGGTACGACAGCAATAAAAACTGTGAGAATATGTGGCAGGGTTTCTGGAGGCACTGCACCTCCAGATTATCCAGGTGCAAAGCATAAGCAAATGCTTAACAGTACTCCAGGGGCCCTGCCAAGTGGATTTTCTAATGGCCCACACTACTGTTGAGCTCAGACTACAGTTTTTTTCTCCATAGTGCTATTCTGGTGTCAATCCATGCACTGGTAACATATTTCAGTAGATCGGTGGAAGCTTATTGACTTGGAGCTTCTAACGCTGTCAGAAGAGCTTGAAACCGCCCAATAGATAAAAAATACTATCTGGGAGGAGACAGATCGACAGCAAAACTCTCCTAATCTTTGTTTCCATAAGAAAGTAAACTGACAGGCTCTCTCTCCCATCTTCCCCTGAATCTTTGATGAGACCATGAATCAGTTTTGTTGTGTAGGTGAGACAGATGGGATGTTCCATCCTTCTCAGTCCACCACAGGAGTCTGCCACCAACCACACTTCTGCTGGATTAGCAATAAAGATGCACTTCAACTGATAGCCTTTGCTTCCCAAAGACATTTCAGTGGAAAAAAAAAAAAATCCTCAGCACTCACAAGCTCAGAGTGTACACAAAGAAAACTGAAATACATTGGAACAGCAAGAGCTGGCATTCTAAATAAACAACATATGCCCTATAATAAGCAATTATTATTTTTTAAAGAAATTTTTTTTAAAAAGAAAGAAAATCAGCAAACACAGCCTTCAGTTTACAGGTTTAATTAAAATCCGGCAGAGCATTTCATGGAGAAAATCATGGGGAAAAAATTAAAGACACAAGCAGTGTTAATTTCTCATCTGAATTGCTCTTCCATTGCATGTATTTATGTTTAATAATCACAGATAATTTTCTGTATAATTGTGCTTTTCTTTTCCTTTATGCATTTTCTAGAATAGGCTTACAGAAGCCTGTCCTTGCCTTAAATATTTTGTCAATAACTTCACACGGTTCTCTTAACGCCTACTTAAAGCATCACACACAACAAAAGTGGTAATCTAGGGTCAGAACTCACACCATTTTTGAAATGCTGGAGCGTATAATGCAATTCAGTCCAAAGACCAATCTACAAATTCCAGTAGATTCTCACTTTAATATCTACAGAACTGCTCAAGACTTTTTTTTTTTTAATATTTTTTTAAGATCTTTGCAACTTTGCTTTGGTATTGCAGAGCTCCATTAGCTCTTTTTTATTCCATGCACTTCTGAAACAACCACTTCTGTATCCCTGGAAAATGCTACAGCAAACCATTCAGGTGTTTGTACCCTCACTGTTTATTCCTCTAAAAGGATGAATTATTACTTGTGTCTTTAATTCTAAGTGTGCATGCCTGTGTATAAGTGGAAAAGGCTAAATTATAGAATCACAGCAGTTACATTACATGAAATCAGTGAATGATTACTAGAAAGGCTTCCAAGTGTAGCCCATTAATTTCCATTATGCTTTAGGCCCTGGGCTGTGGCACTGAGCCCACTCCACTTGCAGCAGCCAGTTGAAGCTTGGACATTAGACACTTATTGCCTGTATGTTTCCTTCTGCAATACATGAAAACAGCTTCTCAAGCTAATTCAGCCCACCCAGGGTCTAACCCCTTTGTGATACCTTCTCTCAATATGTATTTCATCTCCACAGGGGACAGAATGCTCCACAGGTGTTGCAGTGTGGTGCCTAAGGAGCAAGTGCTGGGCAGAGGCAGGCAGCAAGTCCTTGGCACCGCCCAGCACCAGACCTGCTGAGGCTCCTCCAGGGCTTTAGCATCAGCTTTAGAGACCCTGCCACACAACTGCTGGGTGTCACACAGCTACAAACTCTTAAGGGAGCTGCATAGCACTGTTGTTATAAACAAGTATGGAGTTCCATCACTGACTCCAATTCTGCCCTTTTAAGCCAAGACCCTTTAGGTATTTACACTTTTAAAACTTAAAATAGAGAGATTAAAAAAAAACAAACAACCATACAGAAATAAAGTTAGTATACATCTGTATAGCAGACAGAAAGTTCACTGTAGACAGCTCCGTTTGCCAAACTTAAGTACTGGAGTAAACTTACCATGTAAATATGATAATGAGTAAAATCTCACATTCAAACAGCTACAGAATTTTTTTGTGTCTTGCTTAATTAGTTACAGTTTCATGTACTGCAGTCTTTCATTTCTTTGTAATTCCTGGGCGTGCATAGGTAGGTGCCTCACTAAATAATATTTGATTAACGCACAGTACTCACATAATATATGCTAATTCTTATTTGCTAGGAAGTTAATTATAAAGTTTTGATAATCTGTTTTGATAAATTTAATTCAGTGGAAAATGTGTGTTCCTAGAATAGAATTATATTAATTTAACTTTGGCTGGGTTTATGGGCTGGTTTTTTTTGTTGTTGTTGTTTTAGACAGTTACCTGGTACCTATTGAGATGAATCATTTGCCTGTGGCAGAGGCAAGCCAGCTCTGGAATTAAGCAGCAGGTTGCCCTTTCTAATAACTCTTCCCATGTTGAACGTTTTGCTAAGCACTATTTGCACATGCACTCAGGTACATGACCAAGCAGGAAATAGAGTAAAATCAGCCTGACTCACCTTAAAGATAACAAACTGCCTAGTGAACAAGAACTTGTAACAGTTCCAAGTCTATATGAAAGGATTACAGCAGCAGACCCTGACATATTTAGAGTGTCACCATGACAGACCAGCACTGAAGTGCTACCAGCTAGGGAAGGGTCCCCACATGTTAAAGACTGAATGTGTGACAAAGGCTCCAAAGGAGCAGTAAGTCTAGTGAGAAAAGGAGAAATGCAACTCCCTCTCTCTGGCATGTACCTGGATGTGGCATGTATGGGAGCTAAGCTGATAGTTCCTGCCACAACAGCAAGATCTGGCTACAGGAGTCAGACACAGGGACATGCTGAGGGGACTGGTGCCAGGGAGCCCATGGGTGGGTGCAATTCTGCATGGGCTCCTGCTGTGTGCAGTCAATGCCTGCTCAGACTGCCTGAAAGCCTGAAGTCGTTTTGGTATGGAAACTGTGTCAATATTCCCCTGTTGACACAAAGGTCTTCTGAAATTCCTTTTGTGAAGTCAGGTTCCCATGTTCCTTCCTTTCTTGGCATTTCCAATTTTCCTTCCTGCCTCCAGATCAGAGTTGCTGGTAAGCAAGCACATGTAACATTCAGCTGCTGCAATCTAGCTTCTATTTCCTCGTCTCCGGGAGGCCAGGAATAATACCACTACTCCTGAATTATCATGACAATGCCATTATTTGTTAAGAAATTAAAAATAAATTGGAATTCCACTCACAGCGACGCACTGTGAATTGTAAAACTCTTCTTAGATATCAAATTAATTTTTTACATGGGCATATGAGAAATGATTGTCATGAGATACTGATGTGAAGCAATACCTATATTTAGCCAAGTTAATCTCTCGTACAAACAAAGTGCAGCTTATTTATTCAGTTTCCTTCAGCTTAATTCCTAAACTTCTAAAGACTTCAAAGACCTATAGAGAAGCCAGATAAAGAGCTTATCTGCATAATTCTTATGCTAATTCACAGAAGGTGTCTTGACTAAAAGGATGGCTACGTGCCCACCCAGGGCTCGCTGCTACTAAGGTGTTTTTTTCCTTTAAAAACTGAAATATCATACACATATTTAGCTGGAATATATCTTGCCCTGGTTCTGTAAGAGGGTCTGAATCCAAACGTGAGCCTGGCTTCTCACGGGGTGACCTTTGGCTCCTCTGGAACATCTAGATGCAGCCAGAGCCCGAGGTACAGATGCTGGGATGTTCTTTAAAGCCAAAGCAGCTGAGTGTCAGGCACAGCGGCAGAAAGGAGCCTAGCATGTGAAACACCATTAACTGCTGCTCATCAACTATCTGTATTCATCCTAAAAGCTGCAACTATTCCTTTCCTCACCAAGTTCTCCCTTCCCTAGGCCTGCGCTCCCACATCTCCAAGCACGCTCTATGCTAATCATTTTACTCCTTGGCTAAAAAACAATTTGCAGTCCCCACATCACGCAGGTTCCACAAGGCACCTTCTGCACAATATTTAAAGCTTTGCAACCTTTTTAGTTCATGGAGTTCAGAAACAAACTGGAATGATGTACATTTACAAAAGAGGTAGAGTTTTCCAAGAGGATTTGTATGGTTTTTAATATAAGATTTGTATTCTTTATTTTAAAATGCTTATTCTTTTAAATATTATTTCTATTCAGTTTAAACAAAAAAAAAGCACCAGTGACTAAAATAAATAAATTCAAAAAACAGTTTGCAATTGATTTCATAAAAATGACTAAAGGACATAAATGCTTGTTGCACTGATGCAACGAGAGAGAAGAATTTGTATTTTATAAAGTTAATATCTACCAACTATTTAATGAAGCAATGAGAAAACACTTGAAAAATAGAATGGTTCAGCTCTTTTCTCCATGTGCATTCTTTTAGACTACACCGAGTTGTTTTTTTGTTTTTTTTTAATTTTAACTATTCTATTTCTAACTTAGATGCTGCTTTGACATGGAGATGGATTCAGTCAGTACCATGTTCAGACAGTAACAATGGAGAGACAACTAGCTCCAAGACACTAAGGAGAAGAAACTTCCTTGCTGAAACACCTGGTGCATGCACAAGCCCTGTGGACATAGCACATGTAGAAATGTGACTTCATGTGATGTTAAAGAGCTATACTTTCCTATGCAGTGTATAGCATAGAATTCTAGAATGGTTTAGGTTGGAAGAGACCTCAAAGCTTATCCAGTTCCAAACCTCTGCCATAGACAGGGACACCTCTCACTAGAACAGGTCGCTCAAAGCCTCATTCAACTTGGCCTCAAGCACACAATCACAGAAACATGCAGGCTGGCAAAGTGCCTCAGGATCACCAAGTCCAACCTAGAACCCTACTCTGCAAAGTTCACCTTAAACCATAGCCCCAAGCACCACATCCAAACCACCCTGAAACACAGCCAGACGTGGTGACTCAACCGCCTCCCTGGGCAGCTCATTCCAGTGCCTGAGAAGATCTCCAGGGAGGGAGCAGCCACAACCTTCCTGGGCAACCTGTGCCAGTGTCTCATCACCCTCACTGTAAAGAACTTCCTCCTAATATCCAGTTTTAATCTCCCCTCTGACAGTTCAAACCCATTACCCTTCATCCTGTCATACAAGAGCCCCCCAGCCCTCCTGTAGGCCCCCTTTGGACACTCGAAGGCCACTTCAAGGTCTCCTCAAAGCCTTCTCTTCTCCCAGCACTCTCAGCCTATCCCCATAGCAGAGCTGCTGCAGCCCTCTGAGTAATTTGGTGGCCTACTCTGGACTCACTCCAACAATTCCATGTACTTCTTGTGTTGGTGACTCCCGAACTGCACACAGTACTCCAAGTGGGGTCCGAGAAGAGCAGAGTAAAGGGGCAGAATCTCCTCCCTTGCCCCGCTGGCCACAGCTGCTCTTGTTGCAGCCCAGCACACAGTTGCTGTCTGGGCTGCACTCACACTGCAGCCCATGTTGAGACATGATATAAACATGTTGATTATATATGCATAAAATACTCTTTTCTTCTTCTAAACCATCATCATAATGATGACATGGCAGAGCAGTGAGCTGATGGAACTGAGACAGCTCCAGGTAAGCCTGCTGGCCTCACATGCACCACACCTGCAGACCATACTTAACCTACCCCAGGAAAAAAACACAACCATTTCAAATGCTTGTCAACAACTTGTGTATTGTAGCCCCTAGAAATTACTTTTTTTTTTTTTTTCTGAAGGTTTTTCTACCCTGTGCTTTTTATTGCGCAGACGCTGGCTAGAGAGTTTTTGGTTTTACCATTTTTACACTGTGTGCATGCTTGTTGCACATGTCTGCAAACACATTTCCATTACTAGATGACTGAATGCTTGCATCAGTAACTCAGCAAAACCCCTGTTGTTGCCCGCAGAGCAATTCCCTGAGACAGACTTTTCATACAAAAATAAGTTAGCTAGGTTTACTTACTTGGTGAAAATGACACAGTTCTGATACACACACACACTAAAGGAGGCCTTTCATTTTAAAAAAAAGGGAAGATGCACAACACAAAAGAAAAACATTCACGTAGAAACACAAAAAAATTCTGAAGGGTCACTGCTTAATACTTAATTCTTCCTGGAATGGCATTGACTTATTTGCATGAAAAATAACTCCTTGTAATAGCTTCACTAAGCCAGTTTGAACCAGTACATCAAAACCAGGGATTGTTTTTAACAGAGTACTGGACTCTGGGCTTCTTAGGAGATCTGGCAGAGTTGTTGAATCAAACCTGGATGCAGATTCTGAGTAAGTCAAGCAGGACATGGCAAGAGCACACACACTGGTGACTGGTCAGTGAGTATGTCCACACAGATTTAGGTTAAGCTATTAGAACTGTGTAATCCAGATCACATGGGAATGGACAATTATAATGCATGTGCCTCTGGAAAAGCAAGGTATGGGAACTATGCTTTGTTGTGTTCTCTCAGTTTCTGTCCTTTTTCTGATTTTTAATAGTAATTTCCCTCTTTTCCCTTTGTAAATTGTGCTCACTTCACTTTGTGTCAGCTTACATGATTACAGAAAGCTGAGCACCTCGGGAATGCAGTTTGTTACATGTTAATACACAATCCATTTGGATCCAGATGAAAGGGCAGTAAGTTTCCCCTCTTTATCTTCGCACTGCTATTGCCATTCCTGCTACATCTGGCATGTGTACACTGGGTGCTTCTGGCTGAGAAATTCCACTCCTACTGACAGCTCTATAGCCTGGATCTCCATGGGGAGATGCACCTGCTAAAGGAAAGATTTAATCTTAGAGGAATACAAGTTTTGGTATAGTCCTAACAAGGCTGTGGGATCCCTAAATAAACCCAACATGATCAGCAGCCTCTCTTCATTACCTCTTAATCAGCTCCAAGATATTATTTTCACACGTGTCAACTTGTTCCTAATGAATTGAATTCTTCAGTTATTTATCAAGAGCAATCTAGATGTAATTGCCCCTTGTACTGAGCACAGTGTTTTGATATGTCTTCTTTAAGGAAATCAATAACATATTTTAATCTTGCAGATAGAGTGCTTGAATTATAGCTGCTGTCTTCCGAGTACATTAATATGACTTCTAATGGGAAGCAAACACCTCATCTTCTTAACAGCCTTCCAAAATGTTCTCTGTTCTCAGCACACTCAATCTAACACTATTTTTATCTTGTGGAAAGAGGGGTGAATAGCAGAACTTGAATAGCAGAAGCCAGAGTGAAGGAGCTGAGGGCAGTAGTCCTTTTTGATTGAAAGTATTCCACTTTTCTCTCCAGCTTGGTCAAAAGTGGAAGCCACCAAGGGAATGGAATTTGATAGTTTGCTGATGTGTTAAGATGTGGGATTGAAAACATCTTCCAGTTCCAACCTGCAGTTCCAATCTTCTCGGTACTGACAGCATCAATAGCAGGTCTTAAAGGATTTGTAAAGACTGTTCAGGGGATGTTTGAGAACAGAACAGTCTTGGGTCGCTCAGACAGTCCATACTCTGCTGTATCAGGGCACAGATCCCATCACTCATAGCTAATCTGCACACTTTCCTTGGCAGCCATTGTTTCGGATCTCTGGCACACCTAATGGACTGCAACTGATGCCTTTTTCTCTAATAGTTTATCCCTTCAGCATTAACACTGCCATTTCCTAATCACGTGCAAAGTGAAGTAGAGTCCTGATACCTCTCCTTCGTGAGTCAAAGGGAGTTTTAGCAGTGCTTTCAGCAGGATTCTAGTCTAGCTTTCTGTTTGCCCCTGCACAGTTAACTATAGAAGCAGTGACTACAGTTGCAGAAGCAGTAAAAATTCTAACACACCACCCGAAGGAAGCAGGAGAACAGCTGTGTTTTAGTGATGACCTCTACAAAAAAGAGTTACCAGTTTAATATGTAAATGAGGAGCACTCACTACATTCTTACAATGAAGGGGTAAAGGAAAATAAAAGCCCAACCATAACTATCAAATACCAATAGTCCCAATGCAGAAAGACCCCAGGGGATTTGCTTTTAAAAAGTAGCTGCTGTACTGCACAAGTATTTCCAGGTGATTTATTTCATACCTTCTTATCATAGTCCAAGAGCTTCCTCCAGACCAGCAAGCACCAGAAGGATACCAAGGTCTCTAAATGACAGAAAGTAAAGGAAAAATAAAAGTGTCAAATTTTCTTATTCCACCTGTGGCTCAGTTTAAGAGATGCCTATGGAAGTGAAGCCATAGCATACATGAGTTCCTAGTCAGATACTGATGGTACAGCAGCATTGAGGCACAGCTGTAACTCAAGCAAATGCCCAAGGACCTATAATTTAAATTCTGTGTTTTTCTAAAAGTTCTCAGCCGAAACAATAAAATCATTGTAAAGTGAAAACCTCACTTTTGTTTCCACTTCCCCATAGCTGCTAGATTTTATGCTTCAGTTTAGATTACATAAATAAGACAATTCTAAGGTTCTGTTGCAGCATTACTTGAAAATTACTTTAAATTTCAAAATGGAATTGCTTACAAATGATAGAAAGACATAAATAAATCTTAATACTCAAAATTTTTTTTCCCCAAACTAGTTTATTCCCCAATAAATATTTCCCCTCTTTTTAGAACTGGGTTTTCATATCTGCAGTATGAAAGTTACCTTTCAGCAATTAGGAAAGCCAGATAAATGAGTTATTTTTTCTTCTTAAATATCCCCCTGGGTGGCCTAGCTCTTGTTTTGAGCAGACACAACTGGTTTCCACCTTGTCCAAACAAGCTGCCATCAGAGTAAAGAAGCTCAGTGAAATCATCTTAGCACTACCTATGGTTTGTACTAACAATATTACAGGACATGTTGTAAATACTGATGTAGATTCAGCAATGTGTAAAATGCATTTGCTTTTATTGCCCCTCGTGTTGCTAATAAAAGCAGTTTGATTCGCGTGTTCAAAATTGATTTGTGTTTTGGGGTTGGAGTTCTGCCTGATTCATTTTTTTTTAAAAAACACTTTAAAAATTAAAAACATGCTTTGGGTAAATTTGAGAGGGTGATGTTAAACATACCAATAAACCCATCTTTGTTAAGGGAATTGTCAATCCATTTTTTCCCCTCCCAAACTAGGAGCTATACAACAGCCCACTTGAAGATATACTATTATGTCAATTTTCATTTAATGACAAAAGAAAAAAAAGAAGCATTTTATGATCAAGCAGTAATTGAGACAAACAAGGAAAAGAGTTGAAAGACATTAGCCCACATGGGGACCAAGAATTCATTTTGCGTTTCATCTTGTAGGTGGAACAGGCACGGCTGCCTCTCGCCTCTTCTGCTTCAGAGACCAGAGCACCATGTTCAGAGTGGCTGCTTCAGGGATTTGTATTCCTCCAGGGTAAGAGCACTGATTATTTAATCACCTTGTATGCGCCACTTAGGCAGGAGGAAGGTAGTCATGTGCATCAGGAGTCATGAAGATCGATTGCACCGTCTGCTTCCTTCTCTCTGCAACAACCGACTCTGACACTCCTGCGGCTGGAGCCAACTTTCAGAGCAGGTACAACATGTAATCAAATCAGCAGCCAAAATAGCAAAAAGGCACTTTTTGATGCAGAGAGGGTAGTTTCCACCACAGAATATCCATGAGGTTTTGCACATAAACAAGGTGTATGAATTGCCTCTCTGAAAGACATCAAATCTGCGCCCGCTGGGCACACCAGTTCCTGTTCCAGGGCTGCGCCTTGCCTGCAGCAGTGCAAACTAAAGGGCACTACCTTTGGAGAGTGCTAGCCCAAAGTTGGGGCTTCAGGTGGAACAGAGCCACTGACACATTTGCTTCATCCCAGAAAAGTCCAGGTATTAGTACTGAAAGTGTCTCATCATCATTGCTGTAAGAGCCAGGATACATATGCAGCACTCTCCACTCTAGGAACATGCTGGGATGTAATACCAACAAGGGAGAAAATAATAATGAAGGCTGCTCTTAGAACAAACCTGGATTAGAAATGGCTGTGTAATCTGTGTGCACTCGCAAACTCTGGCAGTGCCTGTGCTCTGCTCTTCCACACTCCTGGTTCAGGCACCAGGCATCTCAGGAACGTTTTGGAAAGCCTCCACAGAAGCTGGCAATAAAAACTGCTGCAGTAATCCCATTTCCACTTGCAGACCACAAGATTTAGGCCTTCTGTTAAAAAACAAACAAACAAAACCCAGCGAATATTTAAAGAAAATCTGTGTGTTTTCTTCTCTTGAAGTAAATTCTGCTCCTCCAAGTGAGGAGACTCAAAGTAATTTAGGCTTTGATTTGAACTTGCTAAAAGGTATCCTCAGCAAGATAGTGTTTCAAAGTCATGGTCTGTGTCCCCGGATTTCTCACACAATTTGCATGTCTAAAATTGTCTGCGAAGTAAGGGCTGCTGTTCTTGCTCCCTGGTAAGGACAAACACTGCTCAAGATCAAAGCACTACTCAGAATGTTTTCTATTTATGAAAAGTGCTGGAGCTCACAGCGGTACTGTGCATTTTACCAGACCTTGAATTTTCAGCAACTGCTGCTAACACCCACTGTCCTTTTCACTTCCCTTTCATTTTCTAGGAGCCATTCCAAACCAGGAACAGTGCTCAGGCAACTGAGTCCTGCTTTTAGGTTCTTACATACAAGCAAATCGCTCCTTTGCATCTGGTGCACTGCAACACAACTTCAAGTGATGTGATTCATGTCACTTTCCAAGGCAATGTCAGATGATCTCTGCTTCCTAGTGGCATCATCAAAGCAGGAACAGGCTTTTATTAATTTAATAAAGGCCGAGCAGATGCCACAAGAGTATCATAAATAGCACTAACAACAACTGGAATATAGGTAAGCAATACAATAGCAGTCCTAGTGAACACTTTGTCCTCTCTACCAGCCATCCAGAACCAAAACTGGGACTGCCAGCTGAGCCTGCAGCCTCCTGCATCATTTTGCTAATGCAAAACCATCAGTAAAGATGTTTGGCACATTTCCCTTTTCAGCTACATCTGCTGCAATTATATATTTAAGAGGATGCATCAATGATGAGCATCGCTGACTTTTAATCTTTAGGATAACTTTTCTCTAATCTCATACCACTGTATCATCACAGATAACAGGACTGAGTGAATCCTACGTGGGATGAAATCTACTTTCCAACTTTCCAAGTGAGCAATCCGTGGTGTTCTTCTGAAGCAGACGTCTAACTTTGCTCTGCAAGTAGCTGCTGAGGCTCTGAAGCACAGCTTTCCCAAGATTTGCACGCAGGCTGCTGAACTGCAAACTGCCAGCACGCTGGAAAACAACCTTCATTTTTAAGCATTTCCTGGAATATTTGAAACACCAAACCCACCAAAGTTTAGAGAAGTCTGCTTCAGCTCTTCAGCCAGACAAAATCTTTCAGATGAATTATAATACATTCGAGCCGCTCCTCACCCCCATGGAATTTGTTGCGGGTAGAATGTGAATAGAATGCACAGTAGGCAGCATAAATAGTTTTGCATCATTTCAAATTCTAGCAAAACGTGTTCCCTTGCTGGCACTATGGCAAGCCTCCTCCACTGCGGCAGCCACTTGCCGTAGTGCCGTCAGTGGCCTTATCACCATCTAGTCATCGGGAGTGAGCAGCACAGTAGGAACAGAACTCATTACTTTCAGCCTCAAAACAGCACTGAAATAAAGCTTTTCTCTGCTTAGCAATTTGTAAAGGACTTGATGCCTACTTTGACATAATGCTTTTGAAGTCAGTGAAACTAACTCGGTGAAAAATCCCTTTGTTGAGTTTGGCTGCTCAGTGCTGGAAAGTTCAGAGGGAAATTGAATATGCAGAGATTTTTTTACTAGTAAGAGGAGAGAATGTTCTCCTAAGACAGAGAAAATCAAACTATTTTCTAATTTATGTATAGGGATTTCAATATTTTTATAGCTAATGGAAAGAAGTTTCATAGATTGAGGGGGAATCACAGGAATTTTTAAAACATGTGCAGTAATGATAAGCTGAATCCATCTGTAGAAAGCGGATGTCTCCTTTTCATGTAATCCATAAGATTAAAGCACTGTAATCATAGGAACCTTTAGTATTGATTCATTAAAATAAAATCGAATTTTAATTAAAAGCAGCCTCTCTTGAGATTGCCAGCCTTCTTCACATATCTTGAGAACTCAGCGCTTAGTTTCATGAGACTATGATACTTCCTATTTTTTTTCCCCTAAAATAATGTAAGCATCACTTTTAATAATTCCTTTTTTCCTCTTTTGTTGAGCACAGCACATTAATATTGTGCATATTTATATTTCCTGGAATGTGACTGATTGTGGAACGAACAATAAGCACAAAAGAGAGGAGCTTTTTACATGATGGTCTGTTGGTGACTGATGTGCCTCCATCTGAAGATGATTCTGTTCTCTGCCCAAAATTATAGGTGCAGGGTGGAAGCAATGTCTGAACTTTGCTTGAGGCCTTGAGCGACCTGTTCTAGTGGTAGGGAGTCAGAACTGGATGAGCTTTGAGGTCCCTTCCAACCTAAACTGTTCTATGATTCTATAACCTTGGCTTTTTTGACAGGTGTGTAGAAACCCAAATGCAAGGCAAAAACCTCAGGTTTATTTAGAAGCCATCAATAGCATTTTAGATACAGTGTAATTATTAGCTGAGCCCTCCTGGTTGCTACACAGGCGGAATCTGAGTTGTGCAGGTTGAATTTCTTGTCTCGTTAGGAGCCAGACTGATTGAGCCGAAGAACCCAGGCAAAAAATATACATTTACTCTCCATGGTGGCTTTGCAAACAGGCTCAGGTTTAAAATTAGTTGGGGACTGAGCACAGAGGAGCCACAGAGGATTCAACAACATTTTGCTTTAAATCAAAACTTGACTCTGGAATCATCTCAAAGCTGTGTACCACTGCAAATATCCTGTGATCACACTAACGTTTTTCTAGGTATACAGACAGCAGCTAGATCTTGGGCAGAGCAGGTGACTGGCTGGGTTCATTTGGGAGCGGTCAGGAGCCGTTAGGCCAATGCCAACTCTCTTAGTCCTACCTTACACATTGCTACCTAGCTCTTTAACACAATATCACCCCCACCAACACAGTTCCAGAGAGCAGGGTTATATATTTCAGCTCTAGTCAGTTGAGACACAAACACTACACTATGAAAAATCTTCAGCTTCTGTGGGACTTGAGACAACTCACTGGGGCCCAGACTCCAAGGAGCCAGCGGCTCCTAGAAATGAGCATCATCAAACTTCTTTACCTAGGCACCCACTATTACTCACTGGTTCTTTCGTTTGCCTTCCAAGCTCAAATAAAAAACAAACTAAAAAACTGTGCTGCCTTTCCCTCAATATATTCTGGGGCTTGCTTTGTTTTGGTTTGTTTGTTGCTTTTTGTGTTTGGTTTGGGTTTTTTTCTGTTTCTGTTGTTTTGGGGTTTTTTTTTGTGGTGGTGGGCTTTGTTGTTTTTTTTTCTTAAAAAGCAAAGCAGAAAAAAAATATAAAACTTCATATGCAAAAAAACCCCTCAAAATCAGATATCATGAAGAGCTCAACTCTGGAAAACTCACAGGTGCAACTGCATCTATCCTTACCATCCCTTGTTGTGGCAAAGCTCTGAAGGAGTCTCCAAACAGCACGGAATTTGCAGACCATATGATCTGCAATATTTACCATGCATAATGGAAACAGATAAGGCAAAGCAAACAGCTTGAATTTTGTATTTCCTTGCTTTTTATTTAGTCTAGGTTGTTAGCACCATGTGAATATATATTTGGGAGTCTCTGTGTTTGTGTATGCATGCATATGTGCATACATAGGTATAAACAAACACACAGAGGCACTTCCCTGTATTTCTTTATCTTGAGCACCTTCTGAGCAATTAGCTTCTCGTTTCTATGGAAAAGAAAAAAGCATTGTCTATTTTGGTCAGAATTTAAAAACCAAATTATGTTTCTTCTCAGTTTCTGTGTTCTCTTGTCCCTAGTGTATGCTGCTTGTTTGCGGAGGCCTTGAGTTCTAGTAACAACAAATGCTGGCATTTATAAATCAGGCTGTTTGACCACTTTTTATCTAACTTCAAAATGCAGAGTGTTTAGCAAGTGAGAATAAACGGGAAATGTATTTCCTAATCACTCATTTTCGACTGACCAGTTCACAAAACAGTAGAAGAGAGACACATAGACATATTCCTAATAAGAAAGCCCCCACATGGCACTGATAAAATACAGGTACACATCTGAAAGGGCTCTCTCTTCACATGCAAAGATGTGTGCAAGTCCTAGGTTATATTGCCAACGTCTGGCTTACTTGCCTAGACATCTATTTGAAATCCCTGAGTGGGTGGAGGATGAGAATAAATATGAAATTAATTTAGTATATCAAGACTGCTCTTCTTGTGCTGAGATGAACATGACCTTGTTGCTTCCCTTAACTATCTTATGTCTTTGAAAGCTTGTCCCCCTCTGATTTTCCCCTTCTGTTCACTGCTTGCCAATATTATCAATACCACTCAGCTTTGTCATTCCACACTTACCTATGGTTTGCTGTCAGACAAGACCAAGAAAGTGACTATTTCAGTGGGGAGGTTCAAGGGCAAAGCACCTCCTGCCCAGCAATGAGGTGCTGCAGGGAATGCAACCTGAGTCCCTGGTTAAGTATGTGCATGAAGTGAAGCAAAGAGCCACTCTGTGCCACCATGTTTTGTTGACTGGGAATGAAGTGGAAATTCATCAGGAACGTTCCCTGAAAAACAAGACTCTTGTTCCTTCCTGTGTCCTTTGATTCATGGATTGAATTACCTGGGCAAGAAAGCCTTTTTCCTTACTTCTGAAATGCCTCTGTTTCTGTGGGTGTTATTCATGATTATGATTTGCAGAGTTGTTTGTTAATCATATCTGACAGCACATATTGTTTGGGAGTTCTCCACATGAAGCCTTTATGATCGATTACCTGAAGATATTATTTATTAAGCCCTGGTGGATTCTGAACAGTTATTTATTTATTTTACCACTCAGAAGATCTGTGAAAAAGAACAATGTACCTACAGGACGTGGTACTGAGCTACAGATTGCTCCTACTGAAGCTCACAGAACTTCTGAGGTTCATAAACAGCTGCATGAAATTCTTATTGCCATCCTAACATGCTTGTGCTTTTCCTAGCTGGAGATTTCTCTGTTTCATTTGGGGCATTTGCATTTGGAGTCCTTTCCCCCTTTTCTCTTCAGAAGGGCTAGTTATGAGTTTATTCTAACATATGGAAACTTGCTTATTTTTAGCAAATGTTCTTCACTACCCCAGTTTCCTTGTCAGGGTCTGTAGTGCTAATAGCTTTGTTAATAAAATTATTATCTGTAGCGAAGAAATTGCTTTCCATACATAGAAATGTAATGAGATGGAAATTTTCAGGAACTGAACTGATCCTCAGCAGTGGTTTGGTAGACTCTCAGAACATCTGCCCATGTGCAAACTGCAAGTTCTCAGTGCCAACAGAAGTGTCATTAAAGCAACTCTGCTTTTGCGCTTCGCTTTCCGCCTCCCCCTCCCCCTGATTTCACAAATTAACTTGGTTAGCTAAATGCTAATGACTATCTAGATTTACTGACCAGAGAGCTTCTTTCCTCAGGTAAATTAGGTTTCAAGAATGCTACAAGGTTAGGCTTTTCACTAATGTTATTTGATGTCTCTAGAGGAATGAAGAAGTGAGTACATGCATCCATTACAACCCACTGTAAACACGACCAGTTCGCTAGAGACTTGTAGCTCCTTCCACTCCTATTAACCTGATATGGGGAATTTATTTATCATTTCCATAAATTTTGGTATTACTATCCACCATAAAGCAACTCCACAATCCCCTCCCTCTGCTTATAGTCTCCTGCCCTTTCCTGCCCAGATGTGATTCCAGCTGAATAACAATTTCAGAAGCCTCAGCAGTGACTTCAGGTACACTTTGGTATGCAAGTTGCTATATTCATAACTATTCTTTCCTGCCTTTTCATTTCATTCCACGAGCTTCCTCATGAAAAACACAAAAACTGACCAGCTTTATATGAACATTAAAGACAGAAACGTTCCTCTCGCATTCAGAAACACACAGCAGCCATGCACTAAAATGTAAAGGTTGTAGAACAGGCACTGAGCAGCCTTTTCAAAGATTCTTTTACCATTAAATCTGTATAAATTAGAATGACAAAGCTGAGTTTACTGGAAAAAGAACAGATATCAATATAACATGAGGGTTTGTACTTTTGGTTTTTCTGGACAAGTAATGCATGGCCTGTATATAACTGGCTTCTCATTTCACAGCATCACAGAAATATGCAGGTTGGCAAAGCCCCTCAGGGTCACCAAGTCCAACCTAGAACCCTGCTTTACAAGACTCACCTTAAACCGTAGCCCCAAGTACCACATCCAAACTACGCTTAAGCACATCCAAGGTGGGTGACGCTGGGCAGCTCACTCCAGACCCTGACCACTCTCTCAGGGAAAAACTTTTTCCTAATGTCCAATCTAAACCTCCCCAGTTCAGCTTGAGGCCATTCCCCATTGTTTTGTCTCTGATTACCTGTGAGCAGAGCCCAGCAGCAGCCTCTTCGCAACGTCCCTTGACGTAGCTGTAGACAGCAATGAGGTCTCCCCTCAACCTCCTTCTTCCTCAGACTAACCATCCCCAACTCCCTCAGTCACTCCTCAAAGATTTATTCTCTGGGACCTTCCCCAGCTTTGTTGCTCCAGCACCTGCACATCTCTCTCGTACTTCATCTTCCTGTATCATAGAGAAGTGAAACTGTCCCTGCCTTGCTCCTGTGAGCTACCTTCAACAAGCTTATATTAAGCTTGCCCCATGTTTTATTCCTAACTGTTATTTCTCATCTCTTCTCCAGACTACGTCTCCTGACACTGATCATTACGGAACTCACCATTCAAAGCACAAGTAAATTACTTTATCATTCAATTGTAGATAGAAGAAGCAAAGCCCCTCAAAGATTAAATATGTAATCCTTTGATCTACTGTGCTGGCAACTGCCCTATCTATTTTATAAACAGGTTGACAATAGCATTATGGGGCTTGGGAACTGTGTAATGAAGGACTGTTAAACCCCACACCCTTCTGTAGCAGAAGGTGGAATAACAGAACAATGTCACAGAATGAACCGGGTTGGAAAAGACCTCCAGGATCATCGAGTGCAACCTATCACCTAACCCTATTCATTAACTAACCCATGGCACTAAGTGCCTCATGCAGCCTTCTCTTGAACACCTCCAGGGATGAGGACTCCACTACCTCCTCAAGCAGCCCATTCCAATGCCAATCACTCTTGCTGTGTAGATCTTCTTCCTAACATTCAGCCTAAATCTGCCCTGAAACAGTTGGAGACTGAGTCCTCCCAGGAGTTCTTTCACTGGGTGCCTGGGAGAAGAGACCAACCCCACCTGACTGCAACCTCCTTTCAGGCAGTTGTAGAAAGCAATGAGCTCTGCTCTGAGGCTCCTCTTCTGCAGGCTGCACACCCCCAGCTCCCTCAGCCTCTCCTCATAGGGCTGTGCTCCAGGTTCCTCACCAGCCTATCCCTGCAAAGGTACTTGGGGTGAAACTGACCACAGAGTATTTTGGTTGCCAAGACATACAAAACAACACAGATCAACTATAAACAAGTCCCTAAGAAGTGGGCAAGTTCATTACAAAGATGCAGTTAAACAAATCCTAAAGAGCAGACTGATCTCACTCAAAGTGGGGGGAAGTAAGTATGGGTATGGAGGAGTGGAGACAGTTGAACATGATATTGAGTAAAAGGGCAGAAGTCTCAGACACTGCAACTCAATGGAGAGAATCAATGTGAGGAAAGATACCAGAACAATCTATCAAACAGTTGGTACAAACCATGGCCAGGTTTCACCAGGAAGAAATGGTTTATCATCTACTCACTGTTATGAGGCTATTCCTGGATAAAATTTTGTCCCTATCTTTAGATAATAAACCCTCAATATCAAAAAATTGGGTCCACCTCAATGTGCAGAAAGACAAGCAGACAGTTGGAAAATTCAAGCTACAGCCACCACAAAAACTTCGACAGGACACCAGGCTTTGGAGGAAGAGCAATCAGCATCATAACAATCTTCCAGTATTTAAAAGCCACAAGTAGGAGGTCTGTGACCAATTGTATCATTCACCTACCTTATCAGGACTGCATATGATCAGCTTCATACACAGCAGGGTTAGGTTTTCAGGAAAGCTGGCTGGGTTTGAGCAGAGGGAACACTTGGAGTAAGCTATGCAGAAAACAACAAGAAGCAAACTTAGCTCCTGGCTTGCTATTCTTGCAAAACAGTGTACTGACATCGGCAATGATTTAGATAAAATTGATTCTCCTGCCCTCTGGCTCCCACAGATTAGATACCTTCTCCAGAACCATTCTAACGTAGCACTTCTTTGCACTCTCCTGTAATTCATATGAAACAGCATCCTTTGGCAAATAACTGCTGGTGTGACAAGCATTTTACACAAACCCAGTGCTCCAAAGCAGGTGTGAGCTTCAGAGAATTCTATCAGGGAACCTCCAGCTCTCAAGAAGATGAAGGAACCTCTGGAAGGAATTATCACTTCCCATTTTAACATTAAAAATGCTACACTACACACTGGCAAAGCTGCAGTAGGCAACCAACCCTTTCTTTTCCTGGGGTATTTGCAGTAAAACTTTATTCTCTGTTAAAAAGAATTGATCCCAGAATGTGATTAGAAATCTAAATAAATAAATATCTCAAACTTTGAAACTAAACAAGCCCCTAAAATGTCAGTAAGGGACAGATTTTCGTGACTTTAACAACTGCTATATAAATGTTTAAAAATACTAAACTATTTAGAAGTGATGATCAAGTCAGAAGCATTAACTTAGTTTCCTTGCAATTTTCATCTCCAGATATATCATCACAACCTGAACAGTTCCCTCCTCCTGCACCTGCACTCTGTGTATTCACATTGGGTGTACACCATAGCTCTTATTTTCCTGTTGTCTGCAGCACACAAACAGACTTCCCCAGTCCATCCTAACTCCCGAGCCCTGAAAGCACTCAACAAGATCCAGCACCTCATGGCAAGGAGGGAATTTAAACACAAAGTCATCAAATCCTGAAATAACAAGCTGGGTTTCACCTCTCCTACTTCCTGACAGAGACATTGTTTCGAGATGCCTTAAAAACTTATTCCATTTTTCTTTTTAGAAAGTTCTGTGAAAAAGAGAGAAGCCAATAGCAGAAAAACATATTGAAAAAGAAAATAGTTTTTAGTCAGAGAGGAAATCAATTGCAAACCAGTCCCAAGTACTACTGCCTGCTTGGTTTACTGCACATCACGGTTAACAAGCTGCCACTTAACCAATTTATGCTTCCAATCTTCCTTCTGTCTGCTCTGTACTGCAGGGGTTGCAGAAGTGGCTGATAGAAGCAGGCAGAAACTTTCTCGGATTTGCACCATTTTTTTTGTGTCGAGGCACAATATGTAGTGATTTGGTTGAAAGCTTCAGTTTTGTACCTATCAGTGAACACAAATTGTGTGTACAGACTGATGCACCTCCCAAGCACAGGGTAAAGATCCTGAGAAACTCTTCTACACAGTATAGTAGAAGGCCAATTCCCATAATAGTAAAGAACACTGCACACACTCTTTTAGCTGGGAAAAGCACTAGTGAAAAGTGTCAAATCTCAGCAGAGCTGAAATATTAGAAAAGGACACAGCCCATGAAGAACACAGCAATTTTCTGTCACGACTTGCTAATTGGCACAATTGTTTTTCAAAATGCAAACATTGCCAGTAGGACACTTTGGGTGTCCTACTAAAGAACTTCTTCCTCAGCTCCAGTCAAACACTGCTCTGCCTCAGCTTCAAATCATTGCCCCTTGGCCTGTCTCTAGACACCCTCATATAAAGTCCCTCTGCAGCTTTCCTGCAGGATCCCTTCAGGCACGGGCAGGCAGCTCTAAGGTCCCCCTGGAGTCTTCTCTTCTCCAGGCTGCACACACCCAGCTCCCGCAGCCTGTCCTCATAGCAGAGCTGCTCCATCTTTGTGGCCTCCTCTGGACTTGCTCCAGCAGCTCTGTGGCCTTATGCTGGGGACACAAGCACTGGAGGCAGGAATGGAGGTTCTGGTCTCAGCAGAGCAGAGTCAAGGGGCAGAATCCCCTCTCTTGCTCTGCTGCCCACATTCCTCTGGATGTACCCCAAGACATGATCTGCCTTCTGGGCTGCACAAGGGCACTGTTGACTCATAGGGAGCATCTCAGCAGTCAACACTCTCAGGTCTCTTTCTGCAGGGCTGCTCCCAACCAACTCTGCATCCAGACTGTATTTGTGCCTGGGCTTGGACCAACCCAGCTGCAGGACCTTGCACTTTGACTTGCTGAACCTCATGCACTTGTGACTGGCCTACTTCTGAAGTCTTCACCTTGGAGGTTCTCCATGTGAAGCCCTCCACTGATGACTGCCTAACACTGAAGACTATTTCTCTTCCCATGAGCACTTAAATCTAGCAGAAAGGGCAGAAGTAGACTCAGGGTGTCCTTAAACACATCAAGTTTGTATTTACCAACTACCCTTGTAGCATGTACCACCAGACAACGCTATGCCAAAGCTCTGCATTGAGCTGCCATCTGTCACATCCTGACCTTGTCCACCTAACAATTCAAACTTCAGATTTTTGAGGGTGACTTCTGTTCCATATAACCATTTTCTTACATAAGAATGTCATCATGTTAGCTGTCTGTATCCTTCCCAGCACTTCAAAATGCACTTAGAGGAACTTCAAAAAGTTTTGCATGTCTCAACTTCTCCTCCAGTGGGAGCTGAGAGGAATCTGGTCCGTTCAGGATCTGTCTGTACTGCAATACAACAGCAGTGGGTCTGAAGGGTGCTGAAATGCCCCCGAAATACATGCTGCAGGTAATTTATTTCAGCTACTTTTGATGTGGTTGAGAGAATGGAATGGCCATTAGCAACTGCTGCACACCAGGGACACTCTTTGTATGAACACTAATTTCATTCTAAAACTGGTCTGCCTCTGCAGGGATGAGCAGTGTGCTTATCCCCTTCAGTGCTAGCGATGAAAAATCCAAAGAGAAAACTCACTGTAGATCATCTTTTTGGACAGAAAATGTACACATTGCTGTCACTCTCTCAGATCAAATATTAGCCCTCTGATATCAACGGAATTGTGTCAAAGATGAGCGTAAGGAATCAACTTTGCTTTCAAAATTGGGTAGTTCTATTAAAGGCAAGGCATTTTGGCTGCAAAACAAGAATTCCATCCCTGAAACAGAGTTTTTAGATTTTGTCAGAGTGAACCCAAGATAGCTTGCTGCAGAAAGAGGGATGGAGATACTCATCATAAACAGCCAGAAGGCTTGGTAGTGAGAGAATTCATCTGCAATGTCTGGGCTTAAATCCCTGTTCGGTTTTATTTGAAGCTAGGACTAGAAGCTGTCTCTTCCCCCAAACTTTGCTTTCACTAATAGAGCTGGTCTCTCTGTGCAAAAAGCTGAAGTGGCTCTTTGGGGACAACTCAGTGAATGTCCAATGCCTGACTGCTCTTCTGATGTGGCCACAGCCTGGAGCTCTGGCTCCTGGAGCTTCTGGCCACAGAGACTCCATCCATTTTGGAGTTCGATCACCAGTGTAGTGCTGGCAAGAGCTCCTCCAGACAGGCACAGCTCTGCAAAAACTAACTCCTATTATTTTCAGTTTTCCTCCGTTGATTCTTGATCACTTCAAACAAATTTCTGTTTGTGCACCCTGCAGTTACAGCTGGCTGAGATAGGTCTGGGTGGTTAAAAGCAGGGAGACATCACCTGCTATTTCCAACCACCCTGCTCATAGCCAGGCAGCAGCAACTCCTTAAATTCTGCTTCTCATATGCTTGAGGTTAAAACCAGCACAGCCT
The DNA here is from genome assembly GCA_013396835.1 of Psilopogon haemacephalus. Taxonomy (NCBI): domain Eukaryota; kingdom Metazoa; phylum Chordata; class Aves; order Piciformes; family Megalaimidae; genus Psilopogon; species Psilopogon haemacephalus. Next base: position 1,207,463 of record VWZI01008677.1, on the reverse strand, counting down.
TCACTGTGATGCATGGCAAACCTTGTCCCTAGGCAATGCTCCATTCAATATTGTCCCCAGACTGGCCCAGTTTGTCTTTGTGCTCTTCACAAATGAAGCTGTTCTTGACACCAGGCCATTTACAGCCCTCATAGCAGCAGAACATAGGTGCATTTCTAAGGGGCACAATGACAGCACTCAAGGAGTGGTAGAGGCAGATTACAGAAGACTCCAGGACACTCAGACAACAGAAAAAGGGGTAAGAGAGTTTCCCATAGGCTTTTGTTTCACACCTAATCACCTCCTGTTCCCATTTGCTTTCCAAAAGCTATCATACATAGAGGGCTAGGATGTTGTTTGTTTTTGGTTTGTTTTTTTTTATGAAAGGTTTTCACTAACTCATGCAAAAGTTCAGTATTCGGTGACTTTTATTAGGCTTTCATTTAACTGACTGCCTCTGTGCACCCTCCTAATGAGTAAAGGGAAATGAAAGGATTTGTCACAGCATATAATGTGCTTAATTCTTCTCTTTCAACTTCATCATCTTTAATTTTGCAATAAAAGTAATCATAGATGTATGGGTTTTTTAAAGGCTGCATTGTTCTCTGATGCCTGTAAACAGAGATAACCTTGGGGGAAATCTGTGAAGGTAGTCTCTGGATGTTTTGCAAGAGTGGCTGTGTTAAGTGGTTTCTTTGTCAGCCCTGGCACAAAATGCTGTGGCCTGTTATTCTTAGCCTGGCTTGCAGACCTCCTTCTTTGTGAATGCAGATGATTGCATCATGAAATTTAATTTAAGTTATAGGGCTATCTAAATGAAATGGTAATCCATAAAGAAACAAACAATCTACAGCTGAGGATTCATCAAACAAACACTATTCAAACTCTATGCGAATTAATAAAATTCTGAGCTGGTCTCTTTGATTTATGCCATTTTACATTGCATTGGTTACAGATGTGAGTGCCTATGAAAAAGACATTTCACAATCAAAGCTAAGTGAGAGTTCTGGGGTTTTTAATATCCTCACATGTGAAGTTCCATAAAATGCCAAATATCTTCTGCTTTGCAAGCGAGGTCACACAGGGCTATCACAGAACCACAGGAAGAGACCTCCAAGATTATCCAGTCCAACCCTTCAACCCAGCGCTGAAGGTTTAACACTGACCTCAGTGAGTCTTTCATAGGCTCACAGGATGTCAGGGGTTGGAAGGGACCCAAAGAGATCACTGAGTCCAACCCCCTGCCAGAGCAGGCCCATCCAATCTAGCTCAGGTCACACAGGAACACATCCAGACAGGCCCCAAAAGTCTCCAGAGAAGGAGACTCCACAACCTCTCTTGGGAGCCCATTCCAACGGTCTGTGATTAAAGCAAAAGCTTTAAGGCTTTTGTCTCATTGCTCTCTGCTGTTGCATCCTGCCATGATTCTGCCTGCTACATAATAACAAGCCCTGATACTTTGGGTTTGTCTGCCTAGAAACTTGTCGTGACTCAAGTTTTCCAGGGGAAGGCACCAAGTGCCTTCACGTGTTAGGCTTGCTTAGCTAGTGTGACATCGAGCCCCTCTGCACATCCACAAGACTTCTGCCGAGACTGGAAGCCCTGGAACAGACACTAGGATCAGGTCAGAGATCATCTGCCTCTCTCCCAGCACCCTTGTTAGAGCCTGGGAAGCCCTTCAACAGCTATCAAAACACCAGAGGAACTCCCTGCAAGTGTTTGGGCACTGTCTGGAAACTGTAGTTAGCCCCAGGAGTCTGGACATGCTAAGATTTGTGAGCAAATACAAAAAGCCTCACACTCTAATTGCCTTCTGCCTTAAGCAGAGAGGAGCTTCTCACGCCCCTCTAGTGGACAAGCAGTATAAGTGACCACAAGAACCTCTCTTCCAGTTGTGACAGTTTAATGTTTGTTGTATCATATTTCTTAAGTGCTCTAGATTCTGCTTTCCTATGTGTAATGTTTTCATTACCATTGCAAAGAACCTATTGTTAAAAATATTGGGCAAGAGTCCTGAATATCAAAATTAATGAACTATATTAGTTTTGAAAATAAACCTCACACCTTACCTCCATAACAGGGACACGCTCTGAAAGTGAATGAAGTCAGTTCAAAATCTGAGAGCATCACAGTCCCTATCAAGGCTTGTGGGAAAAGCAGCACTGAGGCTATGGCTTAGCTGGAAAAAAATCAAATACTAAACGTAAGTGAGGATATTTTTTTAAAAAGGCAAAAAGTTAGTAATATCCTAGTTGAAATGGATACTTTTTTGGTGCTTATAAATAAACTACTACTTCTATAGTCATTTGCATTTGTTTTAGAGAGACATTGCCATGTATTTATAAGCAGGCTACAAAGTAAAGGAGCTGTCTTGCTTTCAATACCTATTGTTATGTATTTTCATGGCTTCAAAAATTGTGAATACTTCATTTGGATTGTTCTCACGACACGGCATCTTCTTGGGCTTTCATCTTTAGAATTTAATTTATTTATTACTAAGAATTATTTGGCTAATTAAATAACTTTTGTCTTATTCTGTAATTTTCTTCCCTTTTTGAAAAGGCAAAATCCAATTCACCTCATATTCTCCTAGGCTTGAATAGCAGCATATTAAAATAGGAGTATCTCACCTGACAAATTTAATCCATCCATCTGTTCTAAACACTTCTGTCAAAACTCTGAAATACACCTGATACTTTCCTAATAACTAAGCACACAGTAAAATCTGTGATGTGGAAATGAGTAGAATATGACATTTTCCTGCTAGTCTAATGTGTATTGGGTTTTGACACTTGTCTGTCTTACTTGTCAGCTTGGAAGTGATCTGGATTTGTTCAAAGATACTGCCACATTCACAAACAGACAACATGTTCCTCTCTTTATCATATCTGACACACAGTGTGAGGCAGCAAGACGAAGAAAAATACTGCTGCTATTTTAAAATCTACTTAAATATCACTTCCTGTATTTCTGCCCAAAAGGGATGTCAAGGTGAATTAATTTACTGAGGTTTAAAACCACCAAGTGTCCTCTGATACTTGACTCAAGTATCATATATCATATTTTACACGGAATTTTATATGAGGCTAAGTTTGCCATGTGTGTCAGAAGCAAGAGACCAAAGGGATGTCACAGCAGTCCAGCACCTTGTCTAACAGCAGGTCTTGCTTTTCCTACAAGTGTTTATGGTGGGTGCTATACAGCACTGCACTGAGATTCCTTCTGATTAAGTGATTTATAAATGGAGAGAGATGTCAGCTACTGTTCTTGTGATTTCCAAACCACCCAGGCTGCCTGCTGGAGGCAGCAAGACCTGTCAGCCAACCCAGCCGATGCGTCCCTCGGACACCACAATGGAATAAACAGTGGAGCAGCCACAGCGATGGCAGAAAAAGAACACTGACTTCAAAGCATATGATCACCACATCTATGGCCTCACAGCCCTGCTGTCTCCTTTCAGTCACAAAGTGCTTCATTATTCACGTGGTTATTTCCCACTGACTCAAACATAGCACTAAAAAATAGGAGATATTGGGCTAGACACGTAAAGCAGTTTCCAAGAGAACTGAGCTTCTGTCTACATCTGCAATTTCACAGTTTCTTCTGCATCACTCCTTCCACTTCTGCTTGCTTTCATAGATGCTGAGTGCATCACATTAACATGCCATTTTAGGTTTGTAGAAATCATAAGACAATAAACTCCACATTTCTCTGTTAATAAATATGAGTATTTTTCTGAGGCCACTTTTAGTTGGGTCTGTTCCTGACAAAGTGTAGTTAAAAACTAGCAAAGCTTTGCCAGCTGAGTGAAATAAGAATAATAATAAATCCACGAGAAAACAAAGAAAGACAACACTGGAACCATCTGCTCCTGGGGGAGGTAGAGGAGGGAAATTCTACCTTGAAGAATGAGTGTAGGACATGCACCACTCAATAAGGTAACATGTAATGCCTGGATCCCTGGAGCTCCTTAGAAACACTTGGAGAAACCTTTTTCTGTTGTCTAAAATGCCATAACCTTTGTGTGTATTTATATATATACACACACACATAAATATAAAACAATTAAAAACTATATAATGTATATATTGAAATGAGTATTCTTTTCCATTCTTCTTAAGCTCAAAGAACAACAACTATTATTTTTTTAATGATGACAAAAACCCACGAGCAAGCCAGTCTATAACAACTCCCTATAGCTGCTTCTCTGGCAAAATCAAACTAGTGTAAATGTGTCGGCAATATAAAGCAGGAAATCACTGAAACAATAGCAATCAGTGACACATCAGTACAATTACTCTATGCAGCTTCACAGTTAAGGTTCCTGGTTTGATATTATTAAAACACCATTAACTATCCCTGCCTGGGTACATTTCACACTTCATACACACAGCAGACTCTGAGCACCTCACGGTCATTTATAATGGATCTTCACTGTGAGACACAAAACCTCTATTAGCCCCATTTCACATCTCCAGGACTGAGGTGCAATGAGAATAAGTCACTTTCCAATTCCACATGCAGAACTGTGTCTGAAGAGAGACGCAGAAGTGGCAATCACAAGTGTTAGGCTAGCTCCATACTTGCTGGGCCGTTCTTTCTCACAGATCCCTGATAATCAGAGGATGAAAATTTGCCATCTAAAATAAAACATACTGTTGGCTTTTCAGAGGTCTTGTCTGTAAGACTGACTTCATCTTCTAGGAGGGTAATAAAGTGTACAGAGGTTGTATAGCCCCTTCTCTTACTCCTTTGGACAAGTTCTATTTGAATTAGTTTAGCAATACAGTGATATTTTGAGGGCCATAATTACCTGTCTGAATGTGTCATCTGCTCACTGATGTTTCTGAGCTATAGTTATACCTCAGCATGTTAGCAGCCAGACATTGCCATGATGAAGAGCTTTAATTACAATGCCAGTTTTTTCTCTTTAAGACTTTGGTTCTTCTCAGTTCCTCACTTTTAGCTGAGCTCTAGGCGTGGAACTGAAGAACCCTACCTAAAGCAGCCTCACTACACAGCAGCTGCGGGTTTTGACCCCAGCTCTCCAGATGCAGTTTAAACAAGGAATGGGGGAAGAAGGTACATATGCATGCAAAGTTTGCATAGGAAATGTGTTTACAAAGCACTCTGAGAAAAACAGATTTGTGCCAAATGCTTGTTTGCTGAAATGTAGACAGTCAGGGATTTTGCCAGCTGGGATCCCAAGGGACTCTGTATTTTCTTCATTGCCATAGAACAACAGAAACAAATCTGCAGGATGCAATCCTTTCCCTTTGCCCTCTCTGATAACTTATTCAGAGTGATGAGGTGATCTGTCTTCTCCTTTCCCAAGTAATATCCATATCATAATCATATCCTGTTCTGCAAGATGATCTGTGAGCGTTGCTTGTCAAGTGGGCATGTATTATTTAATAGCAGTGGCATGGGTACCCCACCTTTCTCTCATTCTCAATTAAGCTTTTACCTGCAAAGCTTTTACAGAAACAGACATTTTTCTGTGGAAAAAGTGCATTTTACTTACATTCATTTCCAAATTCATAGTGTTTGACTAATTCCCCCAAAGACTTGTGTTCAAAATAGATTTACATTCCTTTCTCCTGCAGGATTTTCAGCTTGGTCACTGACCTAGAAGTCTGCCAGCCGCCGAGCTTCACTCTCTGCTGTCTGTGTGTTAAGGTCATCTGGTGTGGCCTGATAGAGAACTCAGGAATAAAAAATGTTACTCTTATGTCTCTTGGTCAACAAAATGTGTTTTCTTTGACTGAAACATACTGAATAGCTAATGGTAAAATACTCTCTATTAAAGCCAGTTTAGTAGGTATGGCTGAGAATGTGAGAGAAGCCAAGATAACTCCCCTGCAAAGGTCTTAGTAGAGATGTCTGCTATGGGCAGGTAGGAGGAGGGTCTATAACTCAGGGAGTATAAATAGTCTCTCTGCTCTCATATCAATATTTTATGCTATTCATGGGGAATCAGTAAGGTATTATTAATTGCTTCTAGCAACACAGGTAAAGTAAAGGCTGATCTATTAGCGACATTAAAACTGAAATATTAATTCCTAGAAGCCACAAAACGAACTAATGTCAGGGCTGGAAATGGAAATGCTACAGCACAGAAAAAAATAGGTGTTCCCTTGCTTAGAAGCAAGGGCTGCACTGTGGCTTTGGACACAGGCTTGAGCAGAGGATGCTATATAAAAATGAACCAGCCCAGAAATAGCTTTAGGAGACATCATGCCTGAGGCAAGTTCTACACTAAAAAGTTCTTCTGGCAGAGCTGTGTAATGAGGTGTGATTTGTGACCAAGGTAACCACGCTCTTCATCTAGGTACTCATAATGGCAGATAAGGTGTTCTTGCTAGCACAGCTGGGCCTTGGGGGAAGGACAACTAAGCAGACATATTTGTTTAAGCATGGTTTTAACTTGAGTGAGCTGCTGTCAAAGCAGCAGCACCTCAGCAGCACAGCATACACCAATGCCTATGGTGCAGAGCTGGCTTCACAGCTGGCTCAAGGAGTGTCAGTACAGAAATGGACTGGTTTATGATTCTCTCATATCAGCAAAACAATGAAACACCTTCCAGGCTAGAATCTTGGTACTACTTTTCTCTCAGCCTCGTCAACAGTTCTGGCTGAATCCAAGGATACAACTTCTCGTTCAGATATTTTAAGACCAACTTTCAATGTCTGTTGCTGGGTACCCATTGATTGTTCAGCTATGGCTTTAGCAAAATGTAAACACAAACTCCAAATTGGTTCACTTCCTAGAGAAGAGACTGACTGGAAACGGAGTTTTGAACCCGGTAGGAAGCGAAGCACAGGGAAATCAATTCTCTTTGCTTCTTCACTGACTCACTGTGTGGCAGGTGCAGCTTGAGAAGTCAACAGCACTGTTTGCAACAGTTTAAAATAATAATATAAAAAAGTGAAAGAACTGGCAGGCAAGAATTCCCAAATACAGTCATAAAGCTCTGTGCCTCTCCTACAATGTCTGCCACAGGCATAGCTGAGTGCTAAATGCGTATTTTTTAGAAGCAGTCTTAGGTAGAATTAATGATACTGTGCTTGAAACTGCTGAACAGCCAATGGCATATCAATGTGCTAATGGTATCACCAGAAGTCTGCACTTTAGCAATGTAGGTATTTTACTTCAATAGAAGAAATAATGGTACCTCTAATTAATAGTTTATATGTCGAGGTAAAACTATTTGCGTCTCTCCTCATCTAGGCCAGATTTTGCCACCTCTCCTCAAAATAAGCAGGGTAGCTCTGAAAAATCAGTGTGCTTATTTTTAGAGAACTCCTGAAGCAGAATTAATTAATACGATTAAAGGTCCAGCCTTTGCTGTACTCTCCTGCACAAACGTTCTAACGATCGTTAAAGGATAAGTGCTGACCAAGTACTGCAGCCTAACTACTACTTAACAATAGGAAGAATGGCAGAAAGCAAACACAGCTAGCAGTTAAAAATTAACTACTGCTGCTTTCAGTTTGTGTTTACACAGCCTTTGGGCACGGAAACTCACAGTGAGAGAGACACCTACGATTTCAGTAAAAGTCTAATAAGAAGCAAAACAGCCACAAAGAGTTAGTTTCAGGACAAAGTGACAACACACCTAATTAAAGCCTGCTGCTTCCACTACAGTGCTACGTTTGACCAGCTTCACAAAAGAAACAAAACCAAAAATTGGCTGATATTGGCAAGGGAGAGCTCAAGAACTGCAGGAGCTGGTGAGGGGCCTGGAGCACAGCCCTGTGAGGACAGGCTGAGGGAGCTGGGGGTGTGCAGCCTGCACAAGAGGAGGCTCAGGGCAGACCTCATTGCTCTCTGCAGCTACCTGAAGGGAGGTTGTAGCCAGGTGGGGTTGGGCTCTTTTGCCAGACACCCAGCAACAGAAAGAGGGGACACAGTCTCGAGCTGTGCCGGGGGGAGGTATAGTCTGGATGTTAGGAGGAAGTTCTTCCCAGGGAGAGTGATTGGCATTGGAATGGGCTGCCCAGGGATGCGGTGGAGTCACCTTCCCTGCAGGTGTTCAAGAAAAGCCTGGATGAGGCACTTAGTGCCATTGGCTAGGGCTGGGGGATAGGTTGGACTGGATGAGCTTGGAGGTCTCTTCCAACCTGTCTGATTCTATGATTCTAGGAGTCAAACATTTTTGCCAGCAGCCACCTCCCACCCAAGCCATGTAGCTGGAGTCCAGATGCTTGGACTTGCTACAGGCAACACTGATGGAATTAGTCAGTGACATGTCAAGGTACAGTTGAAAGGCAGCATGACAGACAACACATACTACACAGAATGGCTCAGGTTGGAAGAGACCTCAGAGACCACCTCCTCCAACTGCCCCACCACAGGAAAAGACACCTCTCAGCTAGACTCAGCTGCTCAAGGTTTCATCCAACCTGGCCTTGAACTGCCCCAGGGAGGAGGCATCCACAGCATCCCAGGAGAGCCTATTCACAGGCTCACAGGATATTAGGCGCTGGAAGGGAACTAAAGAGATCGAGTCAAATGCCCCTGCCAGACCATCCAATCCAGCTCAAATCACAGAGGAACACATCCAGACAGACCTTGAAAGGCTCCAGAGAAGGAGACTCCACAACTTCTCTGGGCAGCCTGGGCCAGTGCTCTGGGACCCTTCCAGGCAAGAAGTTGCCCCTTGTGTTGAGCTGCAACCTTCTGTGCTGCAGTTTCCATACATTGCAAGTGAGCAGAGTCTGTTCCCCACCCCAAGCCCTCAGATACTGATAAAGCTTATAAGGTGCAGCACACAAGCCCAGTGTTTCATTTGAGCAATACCTGGGAATAACACAGGAGCTCCAAAGTCTGGAAAGCTCACCTTGTGTGCATACATCTAATTTCAAAACACAACTTAAATACTTAAAAGTATTCATATAAGGTGGAATTCTGATTTTTGTTAAGAAACCATCCTGTTTTGAATCACAAATGGCAAATACCTTTGTTAGATGAAGTTTTGTTTCATATCTGTATTATTAGTTCTGATCCCTGGATACATGCATACTGTGGGACTAACCACCAGAACTAAGCACTAAGCCAGATCCTGGACACGTGGATTTTATCACTGAAATTTCAGCAGTGCTCCCTCGACATTATTCAAAATAAGGATGCAGGTTTTATGGTGGCCTTATAAGCATTCCAGAAGAAAAGACAAATGTGATTCATGGAGAGATTTGTGAGGGCCTCTTCTGGGTTTTCTTCATATACATAGCTCTGAGAGCTGCTGATCAAAGTTAGTGAGAGATTATTCATGTGCCTTCCAAGATACATTTGCAGATGAAAAATGACTGGCTTTTCATTTCCAGCTAGTTAAAATGAGGTATCGACTTGGTATTCCAGCAAAACAACCTCTGGACCAGCAACTAATATGAGATATAGCAGAGTAAAAAGACAAGGAAAAAAAATTGATCCATGTCCAAAGCAAATAAGAGCAAAAGACCTATTGTGACAGAGGGGCAATAAATCAGATGGACACCTTATAGCGAAGTGCAATTTTCTCATAGCTAAAGCTGTGACAAAACTGAAATGTTTACATGAAATCATGCAAGTGTCAGCAAGCTGTTCATTTTGATGAAAAGAACCTACAATGTCTTTCATTCTAAATAGACTATTTCTATTTTTCAACTTAAACCTCTTCTCCACTGCCAAACTCCCCATCGGACTGTCACAGATTTTTATTATTGTTATTACTTAACACTTAAAACCCAGCCAAGTTTAATTGCAACACTCTGTTGCCCTCTTATTCTTGCATTCCCTTGATTTTTGTTTTAATGAAGCAATTAGTCCTTCCTGAGGTCAGTTATATTTGCTCATAATCAGTTTTCTAGTCTGTTCTCTGGCAGGTACAGAGAGAGGGTTGTTGTCAGAGAAAGGGATGTTGAAATAAAGAAACAACTTCAGCCACTGGTGCCAGAGGAATCACTTCACACAATAAGCAACCATAATCAGAAGCTTTTGCAAAATCACTTTTCAAGCTTCTAATCAGAGAGGCAGTTAGAAAGCATCTTCAGCCGCTTGTCCAGTGCCAGAGCTCAGTGTTCCTCAGAAAGTCTGCCTCTCTTACCAAAGATTTCTGTATTACCAAATTATTCCTAATCCCTCAGTTTACTTGCAGATAATTTCATTCAAATATGTTGTGTCACACTAACAAACAAGATGCTGCAGAAAAATAAGACAAAAGTAAACCCACCAGAAACATGCTGGATAAGGAAATCAGCATTTGGAAGCTTTAGCTGAGGAATAGGTTGGGAATGTGTGTTTTGTCAGAGGAATTTGTGTTGTTTATAAACAACCCAGACATCAATTGTGATGCACAATGCTCAGTGAGGTCTGTAGATTTTGTAGGAGAATAAGCAGGACAGCAAAGAAGATTAACCAAGGACTTTGTGTAAGAAACACTGATGACTTGGTTCAATTTGCTACATTTCAATCCTGAAGTAATACTTCTAACACTGACTGCAGAGACAGAGAAGGGATTGAATTTCTTAGCATTCAGATTATGTTTATTCTGCCTAGGCAATTCCTGCTGGGACACCCACTAAATAACCACAACCATCAATAGTTCTTGAAGTCCAACAGAAATATCCCTGCAGGGTCATACTTGTACAGCCAGACAGGGCAAACAGAGACAAAACTCTTAGGCTTCAAAGTGTTTACTTTGAAAGCTTTGGTGTGCAATGCAAAGCACATCCAAATGTTGCTCTCAAAGCAATCCTCTGGTTTTGCAGACCTGGAATATTTCCCTTATTTCCATGATCTCTTCCAGAGATTGCCCAGCCTGCTAGTCAGTAGCTTCTGCCAACTTTGGAACACCAACTTGAGGCCGCACTCATGTCACAGCAATGAGAGCAAGGTAAAATCCCAACATCTCAGAGATACAGACATTCTTATATATGACTTCTAATTATAGCAGCAGACAATTTAATTTAGGAGCTTTCCTTAGATTAGCAGAACTCCAGCAAGTTGTGGCAGTGCCGTAAGTTAAGGGGATGGTACTTGCTAGAAGCAAAGAGCTAATACAAGCTGCATTTAAAATGAGAGATACGTGCAGGATTTTTCTCCTCGTTGCTGATGTTTTGGCATGTCTGTCTGCTGTCCTGCATCTCTCTTGTAAACATCACCTGATAATGTTGTTGCTTGTACTTCTCAATTGTTCTAACCAACAGGCTGACAATAGCAAACACCTGCAATAACCATTCTTTTTTTAGCTCAGCATTTCCAAGTACCAAGAGAGAATATGGAAAATAACTTTTTGCTGAAGCAAAGGTTCACATAGTCTTGGGCAATGTTTGCAAGTAATTGCCTTAACACTGAAACATCTGTTGGCAGTAAACATCCCCAACTAATGTTAACTCTGAAAAAGAGATCAAAGCTTAGTTAGCTTTTCTTCATATCTACCAAGAACTCAGGTTGTGTTTGATTTGGGGATTTTTTTGGTTTTGTTTTATGACCTTCTGTCCATTTTTAGTCAATCAAAATGGGTGCTGTCAGGTGAGGTAAGGTAAAAAGTTATTCTAGATCTTTCTGAGAATCAATTGAATGCCATCACCTCTGGCAGTCCTGGGAGATAGACCTTTGCTTCAGGTCTGACAAACTGCTCCTCAAATTTCCAGCTTGCCTCCTCCAGGCTAGATTTCTATCTTTCTAACATTTTCTGTATTAAAGCCCCCCCAGGTAACTTGCTTCCTGTCTAATGACTACTTGAGAGGATTCATAGTTACAGAAAATCAATGTTTTAAATGGTATTGAACAATGCTCTCAGAATCTCAAGGTGACTGGTTCAGTCTTCACTGATTATACATGACACAGTACCATCAAAGTAAGGTGCAGAGTGGTTCTTTGCCTGTTTTCTTATGCCTTTTCAGACACAGCATCACATCATTTCAACCAGGAACTTACCCTCAGCTACAAGAAGGCAGTGGGACTTCTGCAAGATATTTTAACTCAGTGGAAACAACCAAATCTGCTGAGTTTGAGGATTAAATATAAGGAGTGAAATGCTTCCAAAGCAGTGAATGGGCACTCATTTTGGAAGCAATATCTTTTAAAGTATTTTATAATCAATAAGAGAGAGATAATCTCCATCCACTGCCCTACAAAGCTGCATGGTATTTGTCTGTCATCTGCTTCCTATGGTTAAACCAGAAAGTCTTAAAGCAGAGCCTCCTCTCTTAGGGAGTGCCATTGTCATTAGCATTCAGAGTCCTGCTGCTTCCTGCTCTGTCTTGCTGTCCATCTGGCCCAATATTTTTTTCCTCCTCAGTACGATGAATACTTTCCTGCAGTTTTTGCAGGATGGATTTTACAAGCTATGAGGAGAAAACGTCAACCCCCTCACACAGAGTAAGGGGTACTAAAAGTTTTCCAGATCACATGATGGCATATTCTCACTGTCCTTTCTGGTCATTACTCAGGAGACAGCAGTAAAACCAATTAATCATTTCACAGCAACTGTATTAGTGCATCTTTTCAAGGAGAGTGGCTGTCCTGACACCAAGCAGACTCAAGCACCAAGCACAACTCCAGGCTTGGTGGAGAATGGCTGAGGAACAGGACCTGGGAGTCTGGGATGATGAAAAGCTCAACATGAGGCAGCAGTGTGAGTGCAGCCCAGACAGCAACTGTGTGCTGGGCTGCAGCAAGAGCAGCTGTGGGCAGCAGGGCAAGGGAGGGGATTCTGCCCCTTGGCTCTGCTCTCCTCACACCCCACCTGCAGCACTGTGTGCAGCTCTGCAGCCCCCAGCACAAGCAGCACATGCAAGTGTTGGAGCCAAGATGCTCAGAAGACTGCTGCAGCTCTGCACTGAGGACAGGCTGAGAGACTTGGTGCTCTGCAGCCTGGAGAAGAGACTACCAGAGAGTTGGAGAGGGACTATTGACGAGGTCTGGTAATGACAGGATAAGGAGGAATGGGTTTAAACTGGCAGAGAGGAAATTTAAACTGGATGTTAGGAGGAGGTTGGTAAGATACTGGCACAGGTTGCCCAGGGAGGTTGTGGATCACAGAATCACAACATGTGATCGAAGACTGAAGATCACATTCTGTGCTTCTGTGATCTACAACCTTCCTGGAGGTGTTCAAGGCCAAGTCAGCTGAGGCCTTGAGTGACCTACTGTAGCAGGAGGTGTGCCTATGGCAGGAGGGTTGGAACTGGATGAGCTTTGAGGATTCTTCCAACCTAAACCATTCTATGATTCTATTTTCCCTTCCCTGCACTGCATTTTTTGACTGCCCTTCTGAAGCACTGCTTTGCCCTGGCCATTTGGTGGAGGATTCCCCAAAGCTATAAATACGAAGGACTCGAGGACCTACATATTTTATTTCATCTCCTCCTCTGAGACTAAAGCATCAAACCCTTCGTTTCCAGGCAACTTGCCTGAGAAAATATAGCTGCTTTTAAGTTATTATGGTTTCAGTGATTGCAATGATTATTTAAATGTAGAAATACCTCTTCAAATAAAAATGGCAGGCTGTCAAGTTCACTGGTGATAAATGATATTTTGAAAATCCAACAGAAAAGCAATTACAATTATGGGACATACGTTTTGTACTCATGCTTCTGAGTTTTGCAGTTACAGCAACAAGCCTAAGATGCTTCAGGTAAGGAAGAATTCAACTTGCCAGCTTCAAGAACCTGTGTGATGCAATGGAGAAAGCTTAAAGTATGTTCTACAGCTTTATTGAAAGCAATGTCTATAACCTTCAAAAGCTCTGAGCATGTCTCATACATCTCTAGCTTTTAAAAGGTCAAACTTCTTTTTCATTTTTCTCTCTTATTTGCTATTGCTTTCTTTTCAGTAGGTAAACGGAATGCTCATAAAAAAATGTGTAACAGAAGCAGCTCCAGCAAGTCATAGCACTGAACCTCTGAACATTGTGCTCCTACGAACAAAAGTAGGGACTGGGGCAAGTTCACCTGAGCTATTCCACCTAATTAATGAACTTAAATCCTGAAAGCTGCCTGCTTCTCAGACATGGGGGCAAGGATAGAAGGTTGGGGAGCCAAGTGCTCTTTCAGTCATATTCACATGGAAAAACCTAGTCAGATGCTTTCAATGCACTTCAAAGCTGATCTAAGTGTAAACCATTTCTAAATATCTGGGGGAAAAAAAGGCATCAATAACAGAGGATATCTCCTGTTTGAGAATATTTGTCTTCTACCTCTGCCAGGTGAAGCACCTGTCAGTTGGTTTTGCTCTTCATAACCACTCCATCCCATTTCTGGGGCTGGCAGATGTATGTTTAATTCACTAGTTGCTGAAAGCAACCACCTGAGAGACTCTGTCAGATAGCTCAGACTCACAGTGCAATAGTGATGGGTGAAAGGAAAGGTGACATTAGGTCAAATGCATCCCTTCCATCAGCATGCATTCTTTCAGTACAAAGATGTGTGCCCTAACATATTAGATAAATATGCTCCATCCTGGATATCTCCAGGAGGAAACAAACAAATAAAATCAAAAAAGTACTTTCTCTGCAGACAAATAGCTGTAGATGGCAATGTTTAACAACATGAAGTAACTCCCATCTTACTCAAAACAACCAGGTGCCCAGTTTCACCTCAAAGGGAGATGACTTAGAGGTCTTCAGGTTACAAGCCCTGAGGTCAGGTAAGTACACAAGAGTACTGTGAATAACTTTCATCAATGCTTGAAAATTCATCCTTTCCATAAGTGCAGCCAGAGAGAAAAGGCCAGTGTGGAAACAGGAAATAAACTGTTAGAGGCTCATTGGTGTTTTAAACTAATGGACAAAGACTGAAACTGCCTCATCAGCCACGGATGGAAGAACTATTTTGAACAGAAGTCAACTGCAGGGGATTCTGCTGTGGACTGGATCATTACTACTCCACAAGAATTCTTGAGTAGTTCAGATGAAAGTTTTCCTCTGTGAACTCAGTACTGCCTTTGGGGGGACCCGAGGAGAAATGCAGGGAGCGAGAGTGGTGTGCAACGTTTATACAAATCTAAGATCAGTCATGACCACCAAAGTAGGCTCTGTGCCTAGCTTCCTTTACAGTGCAAGAAGCTACATTGCTTCCCCTAGGGATGTTCCAACACCCAGGGAATGTGCTAGAGCAGCAAAGACTATTTATGGCCTTTCTACTCAGTGTTCCAGTTTGCTGCTCCAGGAACAGGCCAGATGTGAGCCATTCATCCCAGCCTTAAAGAATGCTCTCGAAGAAGAAAATTCTGACTAGTGCACTTAGAGTCTCAAAATGTTTTGTGATAAGGCTGAAGAGGTGTGGAAGGAGAGTAAGTGAGATACCCTGAGAAGATATTTCACAGTTGTAACACAATTGCAAATTCAAAAGATCTGTTTCATCTAGCACTGCAACTCCCTGTAACTCTCTCACAAGTATCTTACATCATCTTCTTTGTTTATTGATTTGAACCCAAGCTTCAGATATGAAAAGCTTAAGAAACCAATCAGGGCAAAATTATCCCTGACACAATCCTATTAGCTGAAGATGAATTTAGACTGTTTTGTTAATCTCATTCTTTCTATCTTCCCCTAAGTAAATTCTGAAACAATTGGTTTTGCTGTTCCTTATTACATCATGCAACAGAAACGTTTTAGATCTTATTTTGATGACAAGAACTTTAAAATAGGAAGCAATTCTCTAAGTCTTACTTCCATGTATGCATAGAGTGAAAAAACTATATATATTTTTTTTTTCCATTTTAAACTCTTATCAGAGAGGTCTATTATAGGATAACATCTTGAAAGTTTGCTGCAAACCAGAAATATATTTCCTACTTGGATTTCATACTTGAACCTAGACTTTAGCTTCTCTTTCCTTCTCACTAGGAATATAAATGTCACAATCAATTTGAACACTTTTCCTTAAGACAACAGATAACTTCCATCTTTTTTTCCAGGTGCTTATTTCCCACTAGATGAAAATAATCTAACTTTTAAGTTGTTTATAATGACCACTCAGCTTACAAAGTGTAGATGCTTTCTACATTTGCACCTCTTTTGTCAGTCTTCTTTACTAAATCTGACAGCCTGATTACAGGTGCTCTCCCATGGACTTTTACCTACAGTATTTCACATCTAAATAATTTTCTCTTTCATCATACTGGCATGCCACCATGCGTGGTTATGCTTAACACTTCAGGCAAAGGACTATTTGAAATCTTTTATAAAGAAGAATACAGAAATGGAATAAAATGAAATGATTCCCCACGCACCTCTCCACCCACCCACAGACCCCACACAGAAGCCTCTTTTGTAAGATATTGAGTATTGTCTATGTAAAGCATGAGAAGCTTCAAGGCACTACAGTAACGAAAAACAAACAGTAGGGCACAAAAGCTAATGGAAGCAAATCAGAATTCTTACCAACCCTCAGTGAATGAAAGGAAAAAAACCAAAACACTCTGACAACCTTCTCTGTTTAGGAATCTATTTTAGCTCCCATTTATTACAGCACCATGCTGACTGGCACAAAACAGGTGATGTTAAGTTCTTATTTTGATCTAGGAAGTATCCCATGGACTGTGTGTAAGACTTGGCAGAACGCAGAATATTTCCACACCTTCTTTTTGCCATCATTATTTACAACCATGGTACTCCAGACATGGAACAAATGTAAAGATTCACATATTTTGATTACTTTTCCCATTTCCCCCCACCTCTACTTTCCATTAAAAATTGTCCTACCAAGCAATTAATTTGGACTTATATTATAATGTGTGGCCTGAAAAGCTTTTATTCACCTTTATGAAGGAACAGCCTCACAACAGTACAATGATGAGAACTCTTGAGAGTAATTTTTCTCCTTTGCAAGGCTGAGCCACCTTGGAGAACTCTCTTAAAACTATTCATTTAGTAGAGATACAGACGAAGCTGTAAAAGCTAAACCAACCAACACCTTGTTAGAACATCCTCTAAACAAATGTGACTGAGATGTATTAGTTTGAAACATTTCACCCCTTCTTCCCATGCTGTAATGTCAGTGACTCTTATTGCAAGCTGAACGTTGGGTGAAGATAAAAAGCTTTCCCCTCTTCTATTTTTATCCATTCCAGGACACTGACAATCAATTCGCTCTGAGAATAAGAACAAAGGATTGGTTCCTGTATGCAGGTAACTAGGTTGATGAAAGGCCAGACCTATGGCTTCAAAGAAAAGCAATATTGAAACTAAAGGTGAACTGCACTTTTTTAATCCTTGCCTACAGACTGAAACCAGAAAATGTCATAAGTATATGAAGGTATTTGCCTACAGTATGCTGGAATTCGAGCACTGGCCTTAAAGAAGGCTGAAGTGACATGGTCAAAAATCAGGCTACAGGGGTTTTTGTATGTTATGCTGCAGTATTTGTGAGGAGTTTGAACTGGATTTGTCATTTTAACTATGTAGGTCACCATCACAATTGTTTCATCTGGTTATAAAATAGGCAGCATGGATGCAGCCTATGACAAACAGAACCTTAGTATGGAATTCTTTTAAGTGGAGAACAGAAAGAAAATGCTGGCAAAGACTTGATTACACTTAATTATAACAAGTAAAATGCAACACAACAAACAGCAGACATTTGTTGAAACACAAAACGTGACATCTAGAAGCACTGGTTTCATTTTGCTATAGATACATCATGTCATTGTCACTGGTAATCCTTTGTCAACTTAAGAAATTATTTCTCTTCTCAGTCTTTGCATTAGATTCATTGAATGGTTTAGGTTGGAAGGGACCTTAAAGATCACCCACTACCATCATCTTTGCCATGGGCAGGGACACCTCCCACTAGCCCAGGTTGCTCAATGCCTGATCCAACCTGACTTGAACACCTCCAGGGAGAGGGCATCCACAACCTCCCTGGGTAATCTGTCCCAGTGTCTCCTCACCCTCACTGGAAAGAATTTCTTCTTAACATCTAGTCTCAACCTGCCCTCTCCCAGCTCAAAGCCACTGCCCCTCACCCTGTCACTACAAGCCCTTGTAAAAAGTCCCTCCCCAGCTCTCGTGTAGCCCCCTTCAGGTACTGGAAGGCTGCTCTAAGGTGTCTGTGGAGCCTTCTTTTCTCCAGGCTGAACTGCCACAACTATCCCAGCCTGTCGGCCTAGGGTTCATGCTGCATACAATATACAAAAAGTATTAAAGCAGACCTAACCCATTAAAAGTGAGGTGTGAATGGTGACTAGCTCTGAATTCACATCACAAGTAGAGAAGTCACTTTGGATCAGAGAGAAGCACAGCATTTCAACATTTCAAGTAATCTTCCCCACCAATCTGAGTGAAGAGGATGAAAGCAATGGGCAACACTTGGCTGAAAACAGAAAAGGGAGAGATAATGTCAATGTCTGACAGCTTCTCCTTGGAATTTCTCATGCCCTTAATAGGTGGATTTGGTTATAATTTGACAACTAATCTCATGCAGGCCTCAAAACTGTGCCTTTTAATGTTGAAGTTTCTTCTAATTTTACCAACTGCAACACACATATTTGTAAAAAGCAAATTAATTTTACTCATTAATGAACAGTCACACTCCTCTGTACTGAAACTTCTTGAAGACTTGCCTAACATGTTTTTGCCTCAAAGATACTGGAGTTTATTCATTATTAAATAACAATTGCTGTTTGAAGCAAAGCAGCCATTTTATTTTAGATAATTTTTTTTCCTAGCACACTTAAACTTTCCTAAGTAATTCTATTGGACAGCTCTGCCTAAGTTAATGAAAATCTTTCTTTGCTATTAAAAACCACCAACCATCTATGTTTATATATAGAGAGAAATGTACATGCTTATATATTATTGTAAGTCATGAAGGCTGATAGCAACTTCTGTTCCCACAGAAGAGCAGTACCCACTTAAATTCTAAAATAAGAATTTAGCAACTTATTAAGCCTGAGTTAGTCCTCCTCTTTAATACAAATTTAACCCATTGCTGGAGAAAGTATGGAGAAACCAACCAAGTGTTTCAGTTACTCATGCAACAATTCCTTACGGGAGGGCACCAGTGGATTGATGATCATCTCATACCTCCCAATCAACAACTGCAGTAAGATAACAAGGGTCAGATATCTGCATTCTGGATAGCAGAAGAATGGAAAATTCATTAGTTTGTGGGGTGGGTTTTGTTTTCGGGGTTTTTAGGGTTTTTTAATCTTTTTTTCCCCTAACAGTAAATCCAAAGTGATTTTACCCTGACTAGCAATACTGCAAACAGTAGTTGTCTGGAGCTGATTCTAAGAGCACTTAGAATGGGGATCTCCTTAAGTAGAAGGGTTGTAATTATTTTCCCTGCATGTTAAATACCCTCACTGTTCAGACAGCCCAGCAGATGAGCAATCTCTGGACAGCACAGCCTCCGATCCTGCTATGACCTGGCTGGTACAGCTGGGTAAGGCCTCCCAGGGCTCGCTGCAACTGCCTTTCCAAGGGCTTAGTAGAGCAGAGCACTGGTGCTGCACTTCCATCACCATAGCAGTTCAGACTCATAAACATTCTTACAGACGTTTGCAAGAGCTGTCACCCCTTCATCCGGCACATTGTCCTGGGGGACAACCAAAAGGACTTGAGTGAAATTCTGTATAACAGAAAGGAGACTGTGCCTTGGAATGAAGAATCACCCCGACATATTATTGATTAACACCTAGCAGACACACTATAAATGAGCTATAATTTATCAGGACACAGTGACAGAGTCTTTGCTTTCTTAAAGCTCATCTTCTATTCACTCTTCTAACTTCCTTTTGGCTAGAGCAATTTCTTGAGTTCTTCTTCAGCCAAGTGTCATCTGTTCTCTTCCATAATCGTTACCCTTCTTACTAATTAGGAAGGTTTAGTTTCCTCCTGTTGCACACTTAATTAACTTCTCCACCTTTGGAAAAGCAATTTCCCCCAAACGAATTACTACCAGAACTAGTTCATTGTATGAAGCACTCATAAGCATAATGTTCAGGTGAAGCAATGCTGTTCAGAGAGAGAGGCAGAGGACTTTCTCAAAGTGAACTGACCTACAGGGATGGCAAAGATAACCACACAGAGCAAAACCTCAAAAGGAAAGGAAAAATTATTCACTGTACCACAGTTAGGTAGTAAAGGAGGTGCAGACAGAAAGTGTGAGAAAGAGGCAAGTCACTGTGTATGGCACATGCCCATCCCCAGCATTCACACACTCGCATCGTAAACTTTTTGTATTTTCCCCTGCACAATAACAGTGAGTACAGTGGAACTCACAGCTCTGCTTGTCAGCCTGCTTCCCCAGAACAGATATACAGCAAGGCAAACAGTTCTGCTGAAAGGTTCTACCTGATAGGCAGGACAGCAAGAACGAGAGGGTGACACAGCAATAAACAGATGTTAAATGTGTGGCAAATCACTGCTACAGGACAGAATTTAAACCTCTGGGTTTCCCCTCCAATATGCTTTCTATTGGGATATGCCTATGCTTCTGACAACACCAATGGCATGAGAAGGACAGATACAAAAACAGAATCACAGCACTAACCAGGTTGGAAAAGACCTCGAGGATCACAGAGTCCAACCTATCACCTAAGCCTTCTAATTAACTAACTCATGGCAATAAGTGCCTCATGCAGCCTCCTCTTAAACACCTCCAGGGATGGGGACTCCACCACCTCCCTGGGCAGCCCATTCCAATGCCAATCACTCTTGCTGTGAAGAGCTTCTTCCTAACATCCAGCCTGAAACTGCCCTGGCACAGCTTGAGGCTGTGTCCTCATGTTCTGTCCCTGGGTGTCTGGGTGAAGAAACTGATCCCACCAGGCCACAACCTCTCTTCAGGCACTTGTAGAGAGCAATAAGGTCTCAACAATGCCAAGCTTTTTCTTCCTGTTAAGTGGTAAAATCCTGCAACAGCTTACAGCCTCGTGACACCTAGCCTAGGCTCACTGTCACATGTGGAAAGAGAGAGAATTATGTGAATTGAATTGCCTTTGTAGGACTGCACCCAGCTTCTCTCATTGACAAGAGCAGGAAGTCACTGAAATCATAAGTATCTTGATTTTAATATTTTCTTGCCAGAAAGACATCGGATGCTCCTACTTGTTAGCTGTTCTCCAAGGCAAACACACACTTGGGAAAAGAAACAGCAATTTTTAAATGTTGGGTTAATTCAGGAAGCCATGGATGCATATAAACAAATCAGATAGGACCACGGGTTTGGTTTGTTCCCCACTCACTAGCCTCTTGTCTGTAGCCTACTCAACACAGATAGTTTAGACTAAGTGAAGACTTCTGAATGGTAGCATGTCCTAATAGCATTTATCTTCTCTGAAGAGATTAGGAGCAAATAATTCGTGCAAGACCTCCTCAGATGCACACATTAGAGCATCATTGCACTTATTTTTCATTGTTAGCACTTGTCATTCAGATAAGTCAGAAAATAACTGCTTCACGGTGTTTAAATGATCATTGCGGGTAGAGTACCAAAATGTTAAGTGTCTGAAAAAGAGTTTTTATTAGCACTGATCTCTTCCTTACTTCTTTTTGTTCCAATTTATCATTTCTGACCTGCTCTGTTGCTCCAATATTTGTTATTCTCTGGCCATTTCTGCAAAGCAAGTTGTGCAGCTCATGATGCACACAGGCATGAGGTACAACAGCTGCAGGCAGGTCCTGCCTTCTGGTACCTAGGCTCTTAGACTCTGCAAGTCATATACATGGTGTATTTACTACAGACGAAGTTCACGAGAAGGGAATGAATGATTACTTCATCCTTCTCCTGGTGCTGATGCCTCTTTTATCAACTTTCTCCAAAAAAAGCCTACTCTTTGTGCCTTCTCCTCATGTTCTGTCCAGAAAAACTGTTGATTTTGCAATTTGGTCTACTCTCCTCATCTCCTCAGAAGTCTCAAGAATAAAATAAGATTTTCTCAACTTCATATGACAAATGAGGAGAGCAGTACAGCATTTTCAGATTATACTATGTTAGGGTATTTAACAATTAAGGTCTGAAAGTGCTCAAAGATCAAAAGCAGTACCTGTTACACATCAGGATCGATTCATGCAGGAACTAAGGCATCTATTTAAACACCAAGGAGACTAGTAATGTCTGGGGAGATCAGACAAAACCCCTGAGGTGCATGCATGCCACAAATTCCTATTTGGTTTGGGAAATTCACAAGCTCCCAGTGTGTAAAAGCTGTGAGGGTGCTGGGGATGTGGAATATGATGCTCTCGTCTTTAAAATCTTCCTGGCCACTATCAGAGGCAGGACACAGCAGGGGGCAGTGGTATGGAACATCAGCCATTGATAGAATCAACCAGGCTGGAAGAGACCTCCAAGCTCATCTGGCCCAACCTAGCACCCAGCCGATCAACTAGACCATGGCACTCAGTGCCCCATCCAGGCTTTGCTTGAACACCTCCAGGGATGGGGACTCCACCATTTCCCTGGGCAGCCCATTCCAATGCCAATCACTCTCTCTGCCAACAATTTCCTCCTTATAGCCAACCTACACCTCTCCTGGCACAGCTTGAGGCTGTGTCCCCTACCTCTGTAGCTGGTTGCCTAGAATAAGAGCCCAACCCCACCTGACTACGACCTCCCTTCAGGTAGCTGCAGAGAGCAATGAGCTCTGCCCTGAGCCTCCTCTTCTCCAGGCTGCACACCCCCAGCCTCCTCAGCCTCTCCTCACAGGGCTGTGTTCCAGGCTCCTCCTCAGCCTTGCTGCCCTTCTCTGGACACCTGCTGGCCACACTGTTCCTGATCCAGGCCACGATGCCATTGGCTCTCCTGTTCAGCTACTATCTACCAGCACCTCCAGGTCCCTCTCTGCCTGGCTGCTCTCCAGCCACTCTGTCCTCCGCCTGTAGTGCTACTTGGGGTTGTTGTGGCTAAAGTGTAGAACCCTGCACTGGGCCTTGTTAAATCTCATCCCACTGCCCTCTGTTCTTGCTGGATTTTGTGGATTCCTTTGAATAAAAATTGGGAGTCTGTCCAGCAGAGGTGTTGTGGCTCAATAACAAATGGGGAATTTGACAGTTGCTAAATAGAATACATTTCACAATTGATGCTAAACAAGCACAGCTGCTGCATGTACACCAGGGAAAGAGGTATGCTCTGTGCCATTTACACTGTGAACTCCTAAAACTGGGGGAATTAGCTGGTGTCCTTGGCACCAGCCCCACCTTGCCACCTCCTACCTGCAGAACAAATTATTTGGGTGAAAATCACAGTAACTGCACATCCAGACTGGGAGCTGGAGGTTTAGATTACCCACGGGTTCTATTGCATTTGTCCCTTTTCCCTTCAAAGCTGTTGCCTGATGGATGCTCTGTGACATCTCCTATGACATAAAAACCCCAAGACAGACACTACGGTTGAATTGTCAGCCTCAGTGTAACTATGAATGCCACAATTTAAGATACTCATCAGAAAACGAGTTTGGAGGTTTCAGCAGAGGAACTGCTGTAGTGAACATCACAAAAATAATTCCTCTGTTCCTTCTCCTAAGCTACAGTACCCTGGCAGCCTGTGGGAACCTAACAAGGTTGACTTGGGCAGAAAGATTAAGAAGACTACAGGAAGATTTTGCAAAGCAATTGAATGAGAGGTACTGGTTGGGTTAGCTGCAAATAACTATATTCTAACAGCTTTAATTAAGATAATTAAAATGTACAGATTTCAGCAAATCATAATTTTAAACAAAAGCCTTTTCCCTCTAAAACCATTTCCTCCTGTTCATGCTTTGCTTCAAGCTCGACATTACTAACCTGCTAAATCATAAGCAGATGGAAATCACCTTGGTAAAGCCTACCCCTGGCATAGGTTTCCTGCTGGCATGGCAGACAGTATATTTCGTCATTAACAATCCACATATTTAATGACAATAGGAGGTAGAAGTTCATCTCTTAAACGTAAAAAACTAATAAACATGAATGGTCAACAGTCCTGTCCTGGCTATCTCACATCCAGCCACTGAGGAGAAGAAAACAAGAAATGCCACTTATGCAGTCTTCATTTTTCCCTAAAAAAAAAAAAATCCCCAAAACCAGAATTCAAGGAACTTTTTTTTTTTTTTTTTTAAATTATCAAGATACATTAGGACACAAAGCTAGGAATCTGAAGTTTTAATTAGCCACACTGAGTTTAGCTAATGATCTTTCACAACTCACCTCAATTCCCAGAGTGTCGCACAGCAAGCAGGAAGGCTACAAGTAGGATCTATACGGATCTTAAGATCACCACTGAAGCTGTCCCAGAATGTTTTCAGAAACACAGATGGGATTTCTAGAAGACGCTACAAAAAAAGCTTTTATTCTGCAAGGAACCTTTAGGAGATTTCCTATCTGCAAAGTTTAGTGCCTAGAATGTCAGCTAGAGCTGATTTGTGAGTGTCTCTCTCCTTCTTCCTTCCCTTAAACAAAAACATAAATGGATGTGCTCTACCTCACTAGGTCATGTTACCAGCTACTGGCAAATATCCATGAGAGAAAACTTCCCTAAGACATTCCAGAAGTCTGATGATACTTTAGCAGAAACTCCAGATGAGAGCTGGCTGTGTGCCATGTCTCTTGTTTGTTATTCCAGAGCTTGATAAATTTAGATTTCACGATTAGAGAAGCTAAGCAGTGCAGAGCAATGGATGTGATAGTGGCTGTATAGCACAAAACCAGATCTAATGGGAAGAAAAACTCACACAGCTACCCACTGACAGAGCACTATTTAGCTGGTAAATATTTGGTAATACTCTGTGTATATCATAGCGAGCCAAAAAGTTCATTTGTCAAGATGCTGCAAGCTTTCCATTTACCATAAAAGAAAGCCAAGAGTTACTCAAGGACTGCTTACTAATAGCTCTTTCCTTCCCACGTCCCAGAGGAAACACACCACTGAAAATTCAGATCTTCTTCTCAGATGCTAATTTCACAGCTCTAAAGTTTTTAAGCATCAGCTTGTATCATCGAACAGGATGACAAAAGCATACCCAGTGAGGTGCAGTATATAGCAACAGGGAAAAAGGAAAAAAAAAATCCATAAATACATCCCAAACAGATGCCTATATGATTTGACTGAAAAAAACAGAGCTGCCTTTTCACATTTATCTCATTCTGCTTTGAGGACTGTTATTTGTAGGTCTCCTCTTCCTTGCTGCATGACTGAACATTCAAGAATGAGACCTTTAGACTCAAACATGACTTAACCTGATAAATTCCTAACTCAATTTACAGCAATGTGATGCATATGCTAAAACCCATCTAACATAAATATTTAATGAAGAAATAAAGCTGCCAGAGGAATAAATTTACAGCACATTTAGCGTACAGCATTTTAGAGGTGTCTGCCGAGTAGGTTTTGCTGTCGAGACAAGGTTTTAAACTGCCAATAGTTTAAAAGTAGTAATTTTTCATTGCATTTCATTCGTATGCTTTGCTCCTTTTAAGAGACTGCAGGCTGTCAAGGTTAATTGAACCCTCAGGGCCCTCAGAATGACTGTACTCATTGGGGCTCTGCAGGCTCCGGGCTCAGCTCCCTGATTCTTTTGCTCTGAATCTTGTCTCGAGTGATCTTTTCCATAAATACAATTTCAACTTTAATCTTCTACGATGAAGATTGCTGATCTAATTCTCTGCTTTAGACCTGTATCCATCTGCCCAGGCTGAAATGTCTTCTTGGCATTTGCTCATCAACTTAAAACACCAGATTCAAATAAGAAGCAGATGAATGGACAGCTAGAACTTTCTTCTTGTCTAGGCAGCACGACCTGCCCCGGTGGGTGATGCACCGACTATAATTCCACAGCTGGACTTTTTGAACTACCTGCTGGCTGTCATCAAGCATTCCTTTAGACCTGGTTTTGCAGGTCTCAGATGAGGTTCACAGAGCTCTTGGCACAACTGCCTCACTTCCACCTGACCTTGAGCACACTCATGGCTTCTGTCTGGCTGCTTCTGTCCTCCAAGTACTTGTTTTGGGGCAGAGCATCAAAATCCCTGCGTTTTTAGCTCAGAATTTAAGAATGCTGCTTTTCCATGGGTCAGGCACAGGCAGGCTCTTGCCTGTCTAGAAGCCTGTGATGATGCAGCTCAGCAGTTGCACCAAAGCCAGGTGCTTTTATTCAGAGGCTGGAACAAGTATCAAGGGGAAAAAAATCATATGAAAAACTTGTATTTGGTTTTATTTAATTTTGTGCTCCACTACAAACAAAGTTAGCTGCATTTCCCTTCCACATTTGTCTAACATCTCTAAACTAGTGCTGTTCTCCCAGCAAGAGCGGGTGGTGCTTCACTGTGTGTGGAGGACTTCCCTTCCCTCAGGAAAGCTGACTTTGAGAGAACTTTGCCTTCATTCTGAAACAGTTTTTCAAAATTTAACTTGTCAAGTTTTCTGTCAGAAATGTAATTTTAGTGACATGAACAAATGCCTATTTGGCTTTCTGCTGTCATTCAGAAGGAAGCAAATACCCTAGCACTGGACTGCTTTGCAGAATAAATTCCACTAGCTGATGAATTAGTCCAATGCCTTCTTGATTCTTTTTTTCCCCCAGTTTTAAAGTAGCCAGTTTCCCAAGACAAGCTGATTGCTGATGCCCTGAAGTAGGACACATTTTCTTCCAAAGTAAAATTTTGTACAACTATACTCAAACAAATTCAACTTTACAATGAGTCATAGCCAGAAAATTATAGCTTGAAAGTTAAACTGAAACAGTGAGAAACAGAAAGAATGATACAGCCATTAGGAGTCTTTCTATTGACATGAGTGAGCTCAAGTGGGAGTGTAAAGTAGCAATCATTCTAAGACTTAAATTAGTCGCTATTCCTGTGAATTAAAATATTAAGAGCAGCTTCTCAATTCAGAAATAGTCAAGTGCCTTATTAAATTGTATTAAAAATCATTGAAACCACCCCAGAGGGGGAACTTCCAGGTACACTTTTCTTGCTTTTACATATTTATGTTTTTCAACAGTCTGCAGAAGATTTCAATTTATGTGCTGTCTGAAACTCAGGTGATGGTGTAATGGATGGATTGGAGAAGTGATAAAGCCATAGATTTGCCTATTTGGTAACAAAGTTAAAGGAAACTCTGTGCTAGAAATCCATGCAACTCGTGCTACATGATGAACAATGCCAGTCTGTACCCATCACATCCCTGGGTTCTCTGTGGGGTAAGAAGATGGAGCTGATGAAACCTGACATAGTACAGCATATTGCAACAAGAACAGAAGTTAAAATTAAATCCATCCAGAAAAATTACCACAGGAGCAAGGAAAACCTTGCTAGCATTTTTAATAAGAAATAGGAAATGTACTACCATCAACTGGCTTTGCTGCTTTTAGCCACAACCTTGTTAAAACTGTGGCACCCTTTGGAAGTGATTAAGCACTTTAGTTGATTAAGTTTCTGATTTTTCAGAATATCCACTGCCTTGGGTCCACTTTTCTCTCAGGTAGTCCTTGCCGCCTAAAGATTAGGTACATTTTTAAGAGGCATGGGTTTCAGTATTCCTTCAGTTTATTCAAATGCACACATTATTTTAATCCTTTTCCTACATTGAGAACCACTCCAGCCAGTACTGACAAATGTATTTTGCTCTGCTTCACCTTTTCCTGTTGGAAGTAGTCCTCTCTTTTTCCCTGAGGAGTAGTCATTGGATCTAAGCAGGATATTTATTTTAATGCAGGGCACAGGAAGGTATCAGCCTTCATGTTTAAAAAGCAGTATCTTCCACTCTGCTTTGTGTCAGAACGGGAATGCTAAACTGCATCTCAATTACTGAACCTCAGCATGAAATCTGCACCCAGAAAGGGTACAATCATCAACTTCTACATAAAGCTGTAGTTAATTATTGACAATGCAATGTCCCTACTTTTAACCTTAAAGAAGAGGCAGGAATTGCTGCCTGTCATCTCCTCTTCAGCACTGCCAGGAGCAGCACACATGCTTTCAACCTGGTCACCCCAACTACAGCAGACACTTCCAGAAGCCATTCACACTCTGGCTGCATCTTTCTCTGCCAAACAGCAATGGATTCTCCATCTGAATAATTTACGTTTGGGTTTTGTAACAGATACTCATCATTTAGTAAAACGAGCTACTGAACTAAGTGGATGTCTCTGGCATTTTTCACACAACCCCCCTGTTTCTCTGTTCCTTAGAAAAGGCAGAACTGTGTTATCTGATAGCAAATAGTAGCCTCTAAACTGGATGCTCATCTATGCCCTCTCCCAAGCCTTTCCTCTACAGCCACTTTGTGTTTTGAGCAGGTCTATTAATTTGTAAGGTGTCTGTTGTAGATAGCTGTTAAATAGTTAATAGGGATCTACTGCACTTTGTCCAGCAGCATAACTGCATTCTGCCTAATAAAATCCTCCTGCAGTAAGTAATGATCCTCTCTTCTTTCACACCTTTCACACTGAATTCACAGTTGTGTAGTTACATATTTCCCAGTGTACAGAAGAAAAGGGCTGTATGACTTCTCCATGTAAATTGCTTTTGTACCACAAGGCTTTAGAAACTCTCCAAACTGAGCAGTAGTACTACCTGAGTAAATATTTGCAAATATGTATGTTTACTTTATTGAAATAATAAGAAAGAGAGAGAATTATCAAATCGCAGGCACTGCATTGGTTAAGCTAAAAAATTCTTGCCTAAGAACAGAATCTCTTACTGTGGGTGTGCAGCCTAATGCTCAAGGAAAGCCTTAAATTGGACCAGCTTTAATTGGTGCCTGAAAATGCTCTCAGATACAAATATTTTTGTTGTGAAAAGTTGTTACAGAAGTTCCTGGTCATAAGGCAGTGAATAGAAACCACGAACAGATTACTCTGATTGCTACAGCAACCTCAGGCACTGATGAGAGGAAACTTGCACAGAAGCATAATTCTGCTGGACATCAGAGAGGAACCCAGGAGATCCAAAAGCCACAGGAGGACAAAGTCAACCCAGAGCAACCTCACCTTACTTCTCAGCTGTGTGATGCCCATTCCTGCCACCACAAAGAAATTTCTTGCCACTTCTATTAAGGAAAGCTCCAAAGCAGCCAAAAGTCCTGTGTGACTGGAAAGCCTTTGTAGGGCTTACCACTCACTAAAGAGAAATTAACAGAAATCACAAGCCAAGTTACTGCATTTGAGAGGTGTTCACGCAGCGCAGATCATGTGTCTGCATCGAAGAGCTGTGAAGCTCCAGTTCCTCACTGTAACCACTAGAGGGCACATGGCCAGCTTGGGGATGAACTCCCACTTAGAATTTTAGGCACAAAAGGTAGAGGCAAAGACTGTTCTGCAGCTGAGAACTGCCAGGAAAGGTAAGACACAGCTTTGAAACCTTCTGATTATTAGCCTATTCAATGTCATATTTAGCATACATGGTTTCAAAACAGACACAAAACCAATGATGTCCAAACCAAGGAAGAGCTCTAATTATTGACAGGCAGCTGGGGAAAAAAAAAAACCCAACAATTAAAAAAAAAAAAAAACAAAAAAAAACACCAAAATAAAACAACATTCTAGGATGTCTTAAACTGCTGCAATTTGCTTATAATTTCCAAGCCAGTTTTCTCATCCTGTGTGGTGTTTGGGGCACACACCCGATCTGTTGAAAGACTTGGTTAGATAGAAAGGGTTATACTGATTTATTTTTTTTCCCCAAGGTGTTTTGGTTTTCAAATGGGAGCAGTAGGCAAGGCAAGACTTTCATTTAGTCACATCTAGGTCTGGATTAGATAGAAGTATTTGGGGCTGAGTGTAACCCTGTTATTCCCTTCAGTAGTCTGAATGCTTCTGCTTATCAAAGAAGCCTTTTAAATCTAAGCTGTTTTACAATGAATCCTCAGCAACTGACTCAAGCTCCTTGGAAAGGAGCATTCAGTTGCTTATTTCTAACTGTTTTTCTGTAACTCTGCAGCTGATTTAAATGGTTGCCTGTGCCAGCTGGTACAGAGAGGCAGGCCAGCTCTCAAGACCAGAGATGACATACAGCTGCCCTGCCCCAGTGCAGTCCTTTAGTATTAGTCTGCCCACATCAGCCCCATCAAACAACAGCGAGCTCAGAGGTTTGCCACCAGACTTAGGCTTTGCTGTTCAGCATGGAGTTTTCACATTAACCTTCATACAATGTGCATCAGTGCATGAAGGTTTCCCATGTGGTGAGCTGACAGCTACGTGCGCCAAAAATCTCTCTTTCCATGCACTCTAACGCTAGCAGAACCGCAGGACAGAATTTTTATTCTTCTCCTGCACAGCCTGACCCAGCTGCAGTGCAAGCACAATGGCCATGTGGTGGTCACACTAAAACAAATGTAGCTTGAGGGCTGTTTCTGAGTCCAGAGCACTGCGCTGCAGCCAGGGGGAGATCACAGGTCTAGAATGCTCGCATGTTGCAGGAGTGCTGTGCAGCACATGGTGTGCTGTGCCTCTGCTGAAGGGCTGCGAGAGCTGAAATCTTCTGAGGAGCTGTTACAGATTCCTCGGAGGGCACGTTGCTGAGATTTCCTTACTGGAGTAACAACTTTCCTTTTGCTTGCACATATTCCCTAACAATTCCTGAAGGTTGGCACCTTCGGGCTTTCAGCGACCTCTTATTAAAACGAACTTGGCATCTTGTGCCTTTGATTTAATTTTATTATTGTTCTCGTGGGCATCTGGAATTAAGCAGTGTGACATGTAAAATAAAATAACGACAACAACAGAAAACAACCCAAACCCAAGCAACCAAAAACCTAAACCCCCAACAGAAGCCTCCTTCCAGCAGCTTTCCTCCGGTGCTATTAACGCCATCACCCTGCCCATCCAAGGCCAGGTTTGTCACACCTTGTTTGAGACAATGCAGTCATTAAGTGCCATCAGCCCTGCCCTGCCCTGCCACAAGTCCTGTTTTGAGACAACAGAGTCATTATGGGCTGTCACTGTAGCAAACAGACAATTTTCTCAGGGCTACAAACCTTAAATCTCTCAGATATAGCTTGATAAAAGCATTTTAGAGCTGTTAGTAAAAACTTCCAAAAGGGACTGAGAAAAAAATAAATCGATAAAATCAAATGAGCCTGAAGTTCTCACCTCTGATGCCATCTTCACTTGCAAGGAACAAAAAGCTTTATTAATACACAGGAGAAACTCATGGATGGTGAACTGCTCAGGTAAGGTTACACAGTGCCTGGGATGAGAATTCCTCAGCGAGACATTCAGATTCAAGCATCTCATTCGCTGATTCTTCCCACGTTCAGCTCGGCATAAAGCCGCTGTGAGCTTCCAGCCTAGCTAGGTCCCCGAGCACATCCACGCATCCAATTCTCTGCAGCGGCATCCGGCTGAAACTCGAGCACATCCCTTTCCAGACCTGCATGGGGGTCACAGCCCCTGCGGTACCTGCATCCTTCCCAGAGGTTCGCACTCGCAGTACCTCTCCCCACTAGCAGGAAGACTTTTCTGACTCCCAGCCCACTCTTCTCAGCAGGGCAACACATCACTCTCCCTCACTCCTCGCCAGCTGCTGCTTTTTCAGTCATTCTTGCTCATTTCCAAATGAAGCATTCTGCATTTTTAGAGGACTCCCTGAGCAGGATCTTCCAGTCTCTTGTACTTCCTTACACAATGCGCAGCATTTTCCTGTAGTAATTCCTCACATTACTCAAGGCTCTGGGTTAGTTTCTGTTCAAAGGGAAAATACAATTCCTAACAGAAACTATGACATTTCCACAACACTGCATTGCTAAGGTGAACATCTGTGTGCAAGGACATCAATGAATCATAGAATGGTTTATGTTGGAAGCTCAACCAGTTCCAACCCCCCACCATAGGCAGGGAAACCTCCCACTAGAACAGGTCACTCAAGGCCTCATCCAACCTGGCCTTGAACACCTCCTGGGCAACCTGTGTCAGCATCTCACCACCCTCACTGGATAGAACTTCCTCCTAACATCCAGTTTCAATCTCCCCTCTGCCACTTTAAACCCATTTCTCCTTATCCTGTCATTACAAGACCTTGTCAATAGTCCCTTCCCAGCCATCCTGTAGCCCACTTCAAGGTCTCCTTGAAGCCTTCTCTTCAGGCTGCAATTCTGTCAGCCTGAATGCATCTACTACCCTGGCCACATCTATACATGCAAGCACACCACACCAAGTGCCAGCTTCTTCCCAGGTTATTTCCAGTTGCAGATTTCAAGTGTATTTTAATATATACATGAATGCAGAGAAGTCTAATATTTGCCTTTGGATACCATTCTTCAGCATAGAACAGAGTTTATGTAATATTAATCCAAACATTTTAAAGCTATGTAAAAGTATTAAATGAACAGAGTCAGCTTCTCCCTGCAGTGGGAAGCTACATGGTGCTGGATAGTGCTGTGCAAGCCCTGTGCAGAACTGAAGTGGGCTGAGGACTGCTAATGCACTGTTATGGTGTGGGCAGTAAGAGTCTTTGGCAAACCACAGGAAATTAATTCTAGCAAGTCAAAACTGGTTCCCCCTGTCCCACTTCATTTCCTTCCACAAGTTTTTATACCCTCTCTTGCAAAATTATTTTGAACATTGTTAGCTTCTTTGGGGAGGAGCAGGCACTTTCCTGCCCACTTGTCATATCCCTCCTCCCCTACAGCTTCATCATGAAGATGATAAAGAGTTGTCCAGCAGCCACAGCTATCCAGTCCACATCCAAGCTCATCCAGTCCAACCTATCACCCAGCCCTAGCCAATCAAACAGACCATGGCACTAAGTGTCCCATCCAGGCTTTGCTTGAACACCATCAGGGACAGCAACTCCACCACCTCCCTGAGCAGGCCATTTCAATGCCAATCACTCTTTCTGTGAAGAACTTCCTCCTGATATCCAGCCTGAACCTGCCCTGGCACAGCTTGAGGCCATGTCCCGTCATTCTGTTGCTGCTTGCCTGGGAGAAGAGATCAACCCCACCTGGCTGCAACCTCCCTGGTCCAGTTTCTGCTCCATCAAGGAGAGTGTCTAACCAAAGATCAGCTGTCCTCACAGGTAGCTTCCAAAGCCAAAGATGAAAGATGTGGAGTGATTCTACAATGAGCAAACACTCTTCAAACCTCAACATACATATTAAAATCAGCTGCCACTGAACTACTCCAGCTAGAGTCAGGATGTAAGGAACTGAACCAGGATACAGCCTCTATCAGTACAAAGCTAAGAACAGAACAGTTTCCACACAATTATTGTAACATGAGAGCTCACAGAGAGTGCAGAAGTACTCTCCTATACATCATGTATTGCATAATCCAGACTATAGCCAGGATATATCCTTCATGGCCATTCAGGAGGCAGGGGCTTCCGTTCTGACCACTTTTGGGGTTTGAGCTATGAAATCAGATTATTTGCTTACATTTTAGGGATAAATGCACAGCACATCTCTAAAAGCCTTGTCCAGCCTGGCCTGAAACACCTCCAGGGATGAGGCTTCCATCACTTCCCTGGGCAACCCCTTCTTCCTAACATCCAGTCTGAATCTCCCCATTTCAGCCTTTGTTACATTCCCCTCAGCCCTATCACTACCTGACAGCCTAAAAAGTCCCACTCCAGCTTTCTTGTAGCCCCCTTAAGATACTGAAAGGCCACAATAAGTCACCTTAGAGCCATCTCCTCTCCAGACTGAACAACCCCAATGCCCTTAGTCTCTCCTCAGAGCAGAGGTTCTCCAGCCCATGCATCATCCTTGTGGCCCTTCTCTGGACACATTCCAGCACATCCATATCCATGGAGGTTCAATGTAAGGAAAAGCCTACACACAGAGGGATGATGAGGTGAGAGACAGAGGCATCTGCACACCTCTGTGGGCATTATGAATTGGTTTTGAATTTCTCTTATTCAGTGAAAGGGGGAAGTGAGAGATCAGGCACTGAATGGTGGCCAAGTTGTGCATTTTATCACATCTGATAGTTTCAGGACTTCATAACCTACCACAGAAATACTGCAGAGAGCTATTTGTGGTATCAAACGTTAGACAACACTCACTAATCCTCAGTTATAGGAGTTCCTTGGCACTTTCCACAGTCCCTTTGGAGCCCCTTGAAATCCAGCCCAGTCACTTAGCTTTGTGCTACTGGAAAGGATTTTGGTCGAGAGCCATACAGGGCTGGATATCATTTTCTGATTTGAAAAAAAGCAAAAAAGAAGTCAATTTCTCAAGTGGGAGCCTGGGAGCAAAATTCATAATCAAGCTTTTATGAGGATTGATCCAGCCACACAAAATAGTTTGTGGGGTAGACAGAAAGAGGGAATGCAAAACCTAACTGGCTAATGAGGCTTAGGCAGCACCACTTTTCTTCTGAGAAAATTCACCCCTAGGCAAATCATCCACTGCAGTCTCTTTTGTTGTAAGAATCAGCTGGCAAGAGTGGACACCTAAACGCAGTTGTGAATGTTTAGCAACAGGCAAAAAAGAAAGCAAGCATTTTGGATAACAGATCACTGGGGATGTAAAGGCTGACAAACCAGCCTGTTTCTGGCTGGGACACTGCAGCTTGATCACCACAACCAGAACAGCAGGGTTGGACTCATCAGGAGATTTAGGAGAGCAGAGTCTCTCAGTCTTTGTTTTGGCATCTGCTGGCAGCCAAATATTTACAGTTTTGGAGGACTCCGGGGAATAGCCATGTAATCTTGTTATTCTCTCTCCAAACTATTTGTACAGCCACAAAACATCCCTTAATTATCAAACAACTGCCAGTCTGCCAACGCCCCCAGCAGAGATCAGCACTTTAATAGCAGGAGCAAATTAAACATCAAAGGTAAAAAAAATATTAATATTAAATACAATTACATTAAGACCGTTTTGGGCTAATTCTTT
This sequence comes from Psilopogon haemacephalus, assembly GCA_013396835.1. Lineage (NCBI taxonomy): Eukaryota > Metazoa > Chordata > Aves > Piciformes > Megalaimidae > Psilopogon > Psilopogon haemacephalus. Next base: position 1,172,738 of record VWZI01008677.1, on the reverse strand, counting down.
AAGCGGGCTAGTTACACAGAAGAAATTAGCAAAGAGTTAAAGGCCAAACCAAAAAGAAGAGACTTGCTATTTTCATTAATAAGTAAAACAGCTACTCAGAATGCTGCATTCTGTTGTGCTGAAGTTTTGTTGTCTCAGTACTTCAAACCAGGCTTCTTTCTGAGCTGACACATCAAAGCTGCAATGGCTCTAAATGCTCAGAACAGATGGACTTGTCCAGAGGCACCTGGGCAAGCTGGACGAGCAGCCCCAGGTGAACCTCATGAGGTTTGACAAGAGCAAGTGCAAGGTCCTGCATCTGGCTTGGGATGATCCTCATTAACAATCCAAGCTGATCAAGAACAGCCCTGCAGAAAAGGACTTGGGGGTGCAGGTGGATGAGAAGCTGGACGTGAGCCAACAGTGTGCACTTAGAGCCCAGAAAGCCCATGACAATCTGGGTGGTGTCAAAGGCAGAGTGGCCAGAGACGGAGAGAGAGGATTCTGCCCCTCTACTCTGGTTAGACCTCATGTGGAGTGCTGCATCTAGCTCTGGAGCCCTCAACACAGGGAGGACATGGAGTAGGCCCAGAGGAGGCAAACAAAAATTATCAGAAGGCTTGAGCACCTCTGCTACAAGGACAGGCTGAGAGAGTTGGGCTGTTCAGCCTGAAGAGGAAAAGGCTCTGGGGAGACTGTAGAGCAGCCTTCCAGTACCTGAAGCTGGGGTGAGACTGTTTACAAGGGCTTGTAGCATGAGAACAACAGTTTTAAACTAGAGCAGTGTAGATTTACATTGGACACTGGGAAGAATTTCTTCGCTACAAGGATGGTGGAATACCACCAGGGAGGTGGGAAGACTCCTGGAGACATTCCAGGTCAGGCTTGGTGGGGCTCTGAGCAACCTGATCTAGTTGTGGGGTTGGATTAGATGACCTCTAAAGATCCCTTCCAACCCAGGGCACTCTATGGTTCTGTGAGATTGACATTCACATCATAGGATGCACACAAAGGAATCTCATTTCCAGCAACTTCAGATGCACCATCTGAAGGCCAATCTCTCCCTGATGCCAAGAAACATGATTCCAAGAGAGATGACAGATTAAAGCAAGATAAAATTGGCTTTTTATTTCAGTAGGGTAGATGAATCAGAGTCTATATTAATTCCCCTTCAAAAGCTACTATTATGTGCAAAGCATCTGCACAGACATCCTCTGCTTCCATGGACTGACCAGCTCTGCAGGAACAGCATTTCACACAAGGAACTGTTTCTCAAAATTAGACTCATTCACAGGTGTCAAAATGCTGGTTTGTGTTCATGCTACACCATACATGTCCTGTGGAGTTCAATTTTAGCTTGGACTACACACATACACACACACAATATAAAACCTGCTGATACTGTTTTCCAGACTTCTGTGAGGAAATCTAGGCAATGAGGAGAGAACCATAAAAAAAGGTATAGAGAAATAGGTATCAGGAGATGTATTCATGACCATAATGAATAGAGGAGCACATCAATTTGTTCCTGTGACTGAGCTATGAATGAAATCCAATTTGCCCAGGTTTCATTGTGTAAACCAGGTGAAAAGAAAATAAATTTGTTCTACAATAAATCAATTTTTCCATACTGGAGGAAAATCATATTCAGAGTCAAAAAAATCAAGATTCAAAAAGCCTGTACAGAACTAATGAAAAACAGACAGACATGATCAAAACAAAGCATTGCCTTATTTCGTTGCCACAGCTGTAAAGGCACCTTTTAAAGCCTGTCCTCCCCTGCAGGTCACAACAAAGAAAGGTGCTATCCTTTTCATGCTGCCACAAGTTTGGTTTCCTTCAGTGTTTGTGCACCTTGCAAACCTAATGAATCAGGTTTAAAAAGGTTAATTAACTCTGTCCTATAGTTCTACTGAATTACAAAACTACTGGTTCTTGAACAAGCAGGGAAATGCAAGTCAGTGGAATACTTCAAGTATCTCTGCTCTCTTTCCTTGGAATGCAGACAGGCTAGAACATTACAACCACTTACTGCAGAACTGCTCTCACGCCAGGGTTGTGTCCTGACACAAGATACATGACACAGCAAGCCTGATTCACAGAAGCTTTGAATGCTACACTTCATAGGGGAAAAAAAAAAAAAAAAAGGTAAATTTCCTAGGCCAATATACTTTAAAAACCATCATAAAAAACTAAGCCAAGCATTCTAGACTTATTTTTTACTTAAACCAAGTGACGACAAGTAGAATCAACATCTGTAACCTGATAGAGACTGGTCACAGAGCAGCATAAAAATCAGAATAATGTTGAAGTAAACTTTTTGGAAGGAATGCCACAACACAGTAATATTATGAAGATTATATGGAGGTGCTTAGCCTGGAGAAGAGGAGGCTCAGGGTAGACCTCATTGCTCTCCACAGCTGCCTGAAAGGAGATTGTAGCCAGGTGGGGTTGGGCTCTGCTGCCAGACACCCAGGACAGAACCAGAGGACACAGCCTCAAGCTGTGCCAGGGCAGGTTCGGGCTGGATGTTAGGAAGAAATTCTTCACAGAGAGAGTGATTGGCATTGGAATGGGCTGCCAAGAGAGGTGGTGGAGTCCCCATCCCTGGAGGTGTTTAAGAGGAGGCTGCATGAGGCAATTAGTGCCATGGGTTAATTAATAGGTTGGACTAGATGATCCTAGAGGTCTCTTCCAACCTGGTTAATTCTGTGATTTGAGCTCAAGCTAACAGGCACTCGAGAAATGTTTTGAAGGATGATGTTTTCTGTCTTAATAGCACAGCATGGGAAACCTAACTTTTTGTTGTTGTTGTTACTTTCATAAAGAAAAATGCTAAGATGGAAGAGCAGCTCCTCTTCTGGCTCATTTCCAACCCCACACATCCTAATACTGAAAGTTAAAATTGGGGTAAGTCCTACAGAGTTCCTCACAGCAGAGCATTAAAGCTGCAAGTAAGCCTAAGCCTAAGCAGTTTCTTGACATAATATGCAAATAATCTGCTGGATTACTTGCTCTGGCAGGGAGTCTGGAAAAGATGATCTCTTAAGGTCCCTTCCAGCCCCTGACATTCTATTGTTCTATGAAATACCTTAAGCGAGGCTGTAAATGTAATGCAGTAATCCAGAAAAGACATTGCTGTTCAAACAAAAATAACAGACATCTGTGTTTCCTCAACATGATTTCCTAGTTTATCACTTTCCCAGTGGCTCACACCATACAAATGTCCACATTGGCTTTGGTCTCCAGGGGGAAGTCAGCCTCTTGATTTGCAGTGCTGCAGTTTTTCTGTTATATTTTTCAATTGCCTCAAGAAGGTCTAAAATGATGCTCAGAGCTTTCAACCACCTTATGGGTCTGTGAAAAATATAGCCTGGGTTCTACTTATTCCAATATTTTACACCATCATAATTTAAAGAAAATTTGTATGAGATTTATTGTGATATGCTTAATTTATAGAATAATTTATTTGGGTATTGCATGAAATTTTTGCAGATTCTCTCTTCTCATCTCCTGCTATGTTTGAACAGATGGAATCAAAACATAAACAGCACTGAATTTTCAGTAAGGAATATAAATAAATCAATCAAGAGGTGATGGAGGGTTTACCTAAGAGTTTTGCTCTATGATCCTTTTCTTTCAGTGTCACAATCCGTAGCCAAGAAAAAAAAAAGCAATGCAGTAAACAAATGTTAATTTTAGTCCATTATGTTGTATGTCCTCATGACTTACAGAAATACGGCAAGCAGCTGCGCTCCACACTGCTTTCAGAGTTTCAGTACATAAAAGCTGTAGTCACATCATTATTTTTAAGTTTTACAGTTTACATTTATGAAACAAAAATCCATCCACTGCCATTACTGGTTTGCATGGCATCACTGCTAAGAAGCAATAAATAAAGTCTGAGGGTGTAAGCTTTGCTTCTGAAAAGTATAGGGGAAGGGGAAAAAAAAAGGGAAATAAAATACCTCAAGACACTGCAATATGAATGGCAAAAGGAGCTAATGCTGAAAATAAAGACAGCAAATGTAGCAAGAGCTGTGTTCCTTAGGCAAGAAGGCTATTTCAAATCATTGACTTCAGGTTTCCTTTCCAACCTGAAAAGCTCAAGCTCACTAAATCTCTAACAGGACTTTGATGGCAATATGGTTTCTGGTTTCTTGTGAGAGAAGAGTCACTGCCCAGCTGACAGCCCTGCTGCCTTCTGCAAGGTTGCCCATGCACACTCGTGTGAGTACTTCCCAACACCAAAACATTGCTGCAGTCTGAGATTCAGCTTTGCCTCATGCATGAACGGAGTTGTTTTGCTACCAGGCCACTGGCCTAGAGCTGTATCTGTACTGTACTCATACCAAAAAACATAAGCATCCTTCCACAAGACCCTGAATTGAAGGCACATGTAGTGATTCAATCTTAGTTCTAATTATTACAGAGCTTCTTACAGATATTTGGTTTTCCTTCATGCTTTCATTTACAGTGGGATTTAACTAAAGACCATGGTGGACAAGTTTGTGCTTGGTTTTCATCACAGAAACATAGCCATAAAACTACAGGCTGTTAGGATTAGTGCATGTGCAGATTTCACAGAATCAGAGTATGTCTAGCTGGAAGAGATCTCCAAGCTCGCTCAGCCCAACCCCTGACCCAGCACTGAAGGGTCGACACTAAGCTGTGTCCCTAAGCACCAGACCCACACTCCACTTGAACACCTCCAGGGATGGTGACTCCAGCACTGCCCTGAGCAGATCATTCCAATGTTTGAGAACCCTTCCAGTGAAGAATTATTTCCTAACGCCCAGCCTGGTGGAGCTTGGAGCCACTTCCTCTGTTCCTGTTGCTGGCTGGGCCATATAATCGCATGGGAGAATGCTGACTGAGATCTGCTTATTATTTCAGTCTGATGATAGGTTTGTTTCCCTAATTGTCTATTGACAATGTATTGACAAGCCACTCTGTTACAGTACCCACAGCCAGATAGTATGCTGCAATAGAATGTGTAATTGGATTCACTGTACATAGAACCAATAGTAATTTAGTCATGGATTTGAGTTTTAATTGCTTTCTTTGAGTAATTTTCATCATATTGACAATCTGAGCTGTCTTACTCTACTTGTGTTGTTCTGTAATATAGTTTTATTCTTTATTGACATAAACAGCCTATAATCAATTTAGCTAGCCATTAGGTATACTTAAGTCTTATTCAGATTTAATGATCTCAAAAATACGCAAAATCTTGAATCGGTAACTAAACAGACACAGCAGATAAAGTGTCTTGGCACAGTCACATTTTGTGCCACTTTGGTGGGGTGGAAAGCCATAAGCTACAGCCACTGTGCTGACTGCCCTACTTGATTAAAACTCACTCCAAACCTGTAACCTTTCAACACAGGGCACAGATTAGAGCTCCCTTACTTCAAAGCACAGCTCTGGAAGGTATGAGATAGGCACTGCAAGTCCTCACTCTCAGTCCTGTTGCTGCCATGGATGTAGACAAGATACAGAGCCACAGAATCAGCCAGGTTGGAAAAGACCTTTGAGATCATCAAGTCCAACCTGTTACCTAATACCATCATACAAACTAAGCCATGGCACTAAGTGCCACATCTTTTTTTTTGTTTTGTTTTGTTATTAACCACAACACAGAGTAATCTGGTTTCTGTGGTTCAGTTATTTCAGCCCTTATGTCAACTTGAGATTCCAAAGATCACCTTTAGTGTGTCTTTCTGGTGTCACAGCTAACATGACCTATAGTAAAGTATGTTCACTGCTTTCTAGTCCCTATGAAATCTGCCAAGTTACTGCATTTTAATATCTTCTTCAAACATATTCCTAGAGGGCACAAAGAGATACATCTGGTAGGAGCCTCAGCACTTTAGTCCATGGATGTGCTAAGCATCTGATTTGCACACAGACAAAGAATAAATTCTCTTACATCTTATTTCTACAAACTGACTGTCTGGGAAAACACACAGGTAACCAAACCTGCTTCTGAACTCCTGCTGCTTCATTTTCTGGGATATTGATCAAGAAAAGCTGTTCTTTGCTTTCTGCAGGTGGTGACAGGACACAGAGTGAAACGTCTGCAATTCCTAGCACCTATCCTTCAGCACCAGAATATAATGAGACAGGAAAACAAGACTAAAGTGGCAAAGCAAATGTCATGGTACCTGAATTAATGAAGAAAGGCTTTTTTTTTCTATATATATGTGAGAAAACAACTGAAGGAGCAAGCAGGCAGGCAGGTGCAGGCAATGCTTCCACAAATAATAAAGGTTCAGGAGACACTACATTGCCTAAAAGATATTTTCTTAGAGAAAAATCAAGAGTAGGATGATAGGAGTCATTCTTCTAGCCTCAAATATCCTTAAAACAGCCTAGCTGTTACATTAATGAGTGTCTTATAAAGATATAAACATTTGCAGGAAGCACATAATTTTTTACATATTTATTAATAGAAATTTCCCTAATTCTAGCTCTCTACACTTCACAAACACAGGAAAAAAAAATCTCCATAGAGAAGGCAGTTTAATTACATTTACTGAGCACATGGGATATTTAAAAATACTTAGATTTTTTTTTTTAAACTTCTCTGTCTAGTTGCTGGGGTTATTAAATGAACACAGAACAAAGTACAGCTCTCTATGGCTGTATTTATATTGGTAAAAAACAAAGTGAGAAGGGTTTACAATCACAGGCTGGCTTGGGTTAGAAGAGACCTTAAAGTTCATCTAGTTCCAAATCCCCTGGCACAGGCATGGACACCTTCCACTAGCCCAGGTTGCTCAAAGCCCCATCCAACTTGGCCCCAAAGTGTTCCAAACGTTTGCTCTTTTTCTCCTGAAAATGCACCAAAATGCAACTTCCCTTCTTCAAGCAGCTCGGACACATCCCCTGTCAGCAGAGCCTTCTTGCAGTGAAGCAATCCCTTCACCTTTCCAGCCATGTGACAAGGTCTTTGCAGCATTATCTCATCCAGATAAACAAACACCTGCCAGGAGTTAGCCCCATCTGATAACAAGCTTGTGACGATAAGGCTACAATCAATTCTCATCAAACCTTGCTCTCAGGTGATTTGCCCGTGCTGTGACACATCAACACAGAGTTCAGGCAGGCTGCCTTCAAAAACTCATGGTCACCAACCGTTACCTCCTGCTGTTATTAAATACAGTTGGATTTTGTACTCTTTTCTCTTAGCCTCTATTCAAAATTATTCCAAATTGCTTTCTCAGGTAGAGTTTTCAGTGCACCCCAGACATATTCTCCACAATAGTTTTCTGACTAGTGTTTTATAAGGAAAAACTTTCACAGGGGAAAGAACAAATTCCTGATTTATTTTGTGGGTCTTTTAATTTGTTTTGTTTTGTTTTTCCAGCCAGACACCAATACCACCACAGGAGGAGGTTCTGCAGTTCTGGCCAAGTGGACTATTCAGAGTCTACTACAAGGAGGCAGCTTCATCTACCAACACAACATTTGTTCTGGCAAGAGAATCCTAACTTCAGATACATCAGTATGCAAGTTGAATTCTTTTACTTAGATGACCCTTAAAACCCAAAATAGTCTTTTATTAATGAAACACCACTGGAATTTACTTATGTCTGCCCTTTAAAAACAAAATTGTCTTTTATTAATGAAACACCCCTGGAATTTACTCACGTCTATAGCAGTAGAGAACTCACTTTCTGAGCTGAGAACATTCACAGGTACTAAGAAAGAATCATGTAAGTCATCCTACCTGTGTATCTAAACAACTGCAGGTCATGACATAGGCTCCTTTCCTTAGGAAATAGTTATTGATGATGTAAAGCAGACACAGACATCAAGCATAGGTCTCTTCTTCTTCCACTGCCTTCAAACCACCAAACCAGAAGCTGTGTGAAGAGCTCATCATGAAGGGTGAACCAGTTTTTATTCTTAAAAGGCAACATATGTTTTACCACCTGACCTGAGGGGAAATACAACCCAGGAGGACAATATACATGGCTGACAATTTACAATTAGTTTATGAAGGATGTTTAAAAGACAGAGGGGAAGATGAGATGTGCATCTTATTCAGAACTTCAAACACCTAAAAGTAAGGCAAAAAGAAGACAACCAGAGTAGAGGAAGGACAGCTAAGCTTAGCTTAACCCATCAACCACAGGTAGGCTGCTCCTGCAGAGGTCAGCCACAGCTTTGCTTCAGTTTCTGCAGCAATCTATTGGTTACATTTACAATTCTGCAGGGCAGGACCTCACCGCAGAAATTTCCTTTACTATGAGAACTAAATAATGGTTCTGAATCACTTCTTTGATTATTCTGATAAATAAATAGGAATCTGATAGTTTGCTTAATTTGCTAAGAAGATAATGGCACCTAATTAAGTCTAATTTACATTCTGACTACAGCCTTAGTGTATTGACAGAACCTTGGGACACGCCAAGCATATGTGGTTTTACAATCCCACCACTGAATACATTAATTTCTAAATAGAGCAGGATAACTTAAATGGGAATATCTAAAAAATTAAAAAACCCAAACATACACACACACACACAAAAAAAGTGCCCCAAAACAAAAATAACAAAACAAACAAACAAACAAAAAAACCCACCAAAAAAACCCAAACCAAAATAATTCCTCCCCACCCTCCCAAAACAAAAAAAAATCCAACTCAACAATACTGATATAAATTGCAAGTTTCCTTTCATGATTGCTCACAAAACTCTCTGGTTGTGAGCAGTTCCCCTTGTGTTCTCAAGTACATGGATGACATTTGTCAATATATCTGAAATCAGGACAGAATTCTACCTTTCTTGACTTCTCTTTAGTCACCAAAAATACTCATTCTGAGAAAGACCCAGTAAGACCTTGTATAGGGGTTGACTAAAGAGCAAAGAGAAGACCTGGACCAGAATACTCACCTTGTTTCTTGACAGGAGGGAGCAATAATGAGCCAAAACCCATCAACTCTATTCTCTCTGCAAAGCATCTGAATTAATGGAGATTATGTGGAAACATTGCAGTCCCAAGCAGATAACCAGAAAGACAAAATCATTTCAACTGTAGCATCGAGCGCCATCAGCATCCAAAAAGACAACAAGAATGAAGTAATTCTTTAGCCCACATTGTCTTCTAAAAAATTAAAATCTCTCCATCAGTGATTATCAGCTAAAAGAAGGACCTCACTGATAGAAATCTGGCTTCCTGACTTTGCTGCCTCCCAGGCCTCATAATGGGAATGCTTCAGCAGTCTTTAGGAGAGGACCGAGTCAGCAGGTCTCCAGCCTCATCCAATATACATTCTGGCAGGCTAAAATCGATACACTAAGATTTGTCTGCCAGCTTCTTTATCCTCATTCCCATTTGCTTGTGACTCTGGCCTCTCCCTGAAGTCTGCTGCACCTGCTACTGTCTGGAAAATTTGCACTCCTCCAGTTTACAAATTACTTAAACCACTGTAGTAAAAGGAAGAGAAGAAGTTCTCCTTTCTGGCCGTGCTAGAACCAAGGTCCTTGTATGCAAGCAGCACCTTGGCAAAAGTGCTTGGAGTGGATTTACAGCTCCATCTGCTCCATCTGTTCTTACTAGGCTGCTGGCACCCTTGGCCAAAGAGGCTGCAGCTCAGCATCCAACAGCCAGTGTAACTGTCTGGTTAGTCTGACCAGGCTCACTACGAGTAAACACTCTGCTCTGCTGGCATCATTGCTTCCCCCCCTTTCTCAAGAAAAGACATAATCTATACCTATATTTATATACAGACACACAGGTGTAGCTAGATAGAAGAGTGTCTTGGTACAACTGTAACTCCCACAGGGTCCACAAGTGCCCTGATGCTAAGCTCACCAAGACTATGCTGCAGGACATCTCTGGAGATCCTAACATCATGTTTCACAAAAGAAACAAATAAACAACTCCAGCAGCACAAATTTGCTTAGGACTTCTTACTAATTGGAATCATTTGATACCAACAGTAACCAAATGGAGCTTTGCAGGCACCAGCCAATACAAAGGGAACCCTACCTTGTCTCTTGTGAAGCTAAAGAATTGTCTTCTGCAGGCACCAACCAATACAAAGGGAGCCCTAGAATTGTCTTCTGCAGCTTTTCCATGCATGCAGGAACTTCTGTGTTGCCTTTAAGTGTTTTACCTATTTGTTCTCCACTTCTTAACAGGCTAAAGGAAGGAACTAAATGAGCAGTCCTTCTTGTTCTAGGACTTTGGAGTCTGTTTCTAACCATGAGATGAAGTTAGCCACTCTTTGAGACTTCTCACTGTGTAGCAAAACAAAGGCCACACATTAATCTGGCCTTGAATCACCCTTTTTTTACCCTATTATTTTTCAACACACTCCCTATGGTTTCCAATTTTTAAGACCTTATCAGCACTGCATTTTCTTCTGAGAAAATTCTCCTTTCCACTGGCAGGGTGGGTCTCATCTGAACTAATCCTAATTAACTCATTACACATGACCCCCAGCTCCAGAGGAACCGGGCATATGGACACAAGGATTCTGTAAGGCGTTCTGAGCTGCAGCTATTTTTACCTCTTGAGAAGCTTCAAAACAGAAATCTGCAAACCAATGGCATCTCAGTCTGTTCAAGGCTGTGCTCAATCACAAGATATAGCAAATGCCACTGCAGTTAGGAAACAGCTGAGAAGCTCTCCAGCAGCCTTTCAGACAGCTGAGTGATTCCACGATTCCCCTATGGAACTCAGGAAACACACCAAAAGGTTGCAGCAGCATACAACTTCGACTTGTAACCATCACGCACAAACCTCAGTATTTCATTAACCAGCTGCTATTTGTCAGTAGATTTCCTGGGCGTAAACTGACAATAAATTCTATTTTTTATCATTATTGTGGGGTGCTGTTGCATTTTGCCTTTCCCAAAACTTAATTAAGTTTATGCAGCATACATCACTCGAAACTGTTTTATCTAGCCTGGAGTTAGTCTGATTTGTTCCATAACTAGGGTGAGTATTTTTCTCCTAATACTTCTCCTGGGAATCCTTAAGCAAGAAAGACATCTTTTCTGTTACAATTGCCTCACTATGCTGCTAACATCGAATATTGTTGGTTCTTGCTAGACATTCTGAAAAAATAAAATTAAATAATGACAATAAAATCCCATTACCACTGGAAAAACACAGGGGATTATTCCAACCCATGTATCAGTTCTGACACTCTTGTTATTTATAAATGAGTTCAAATCATTTCTATCAAGGCTGAGACAAATTAAATCAAGATCTGAAAAATAAGGCAGAATGTCCTTACTTCAAAAAAACAAAGCAACAAACCCTAAATATCAGGTATTTGGGTCAGGTAGTCCTTCATAAATTACAGCTCCTTCATGGTCTGCTAGGAACATTTTACAAAACACATCTGACAACCAAAAGTAGTTTGCTTTGGATTAGCCATTCATTGGCCTGGGCTTGTTTCTCTCCTGCTTTTCTAAAGCAGAAGTCCTCCATCAGCGTGGTGCTTGCTCAGGTAAGACAATGTGTTTGCACACCTTACATCCTATTTTAGGCACTTGATGAGGTTGCAGTTGTACTGCTTAGTGTTTGCACAACACAGAAGGCAGAAAGCAACAATCCAAAGAGGCTGTTTGCTGGGAGAGAAGAGGGGAGCTGAGAGCAAAAAAAAAAAAAGGTTACTTCAGAGCTTTCCAGAAGCACTTTCAGGAAACATTTTCTTCTTTATCACAAAGAAGCTTCTCTAGGAGGCATCCTGGAGAACAGAGTCATGATAACTATCCTCTCCATGTGAACTCCGTAAATTTCCATCCCCTGGAATGAATAAAAATACAAATGATCTCAGACACTCAAACAGACAGATCACCTGGGGTTGTTTCCCTCTGCAGTGTTATTTGGCAGGCAGCTGGGCAGTTCTCTTCCCCGCAGCTTGCTACATCTGCAGGTCTTCTGCCCTTTTTCTCTTCCGGCTGCCAGGTCAGCTCTCGATCCCTCTCTGTGACAGCTGATTCTCCTCTCGGCTCCCGGTGCCAAGCTCGCTCTGCCTGCCGCAGAGCTGGCACTTCATTGCTGTCTTTCAGAGGCAAGTCCTGTGCCCCACTTACAGGGTCTTCTTTCCTCTCATCTGTGGGCTTTGTTCTCCTCTCTGTCTGCGTGTTTTGAGTCCCCAGTGTTTTAGCAAGGGAACTGGCAGAGTGTAAGATGATTATGCTAATGCAGAGGGCAGGGGCAAAGACGCTTCTCTCATCTTGCAGAGCCTCCCCAGCCCTGACTCCCTGCATGATGCACGCAAGGTTACTGGATCGGGGGTAGCAAGGAACTGAACGGAGCCTTCTCCTGTCCTGGGTAGAAGATTCGACAGTCTGGAGTATCTCCAGTATCTTTATAGATTCCTAGGAACTCATTTGGTGCTGTCATTTGTACCATCTATAGTAGCTGCCACCCACTGCTGGATCAGGTCATATCCTGAAAGTTTCACACCTGCAGCAGCAGAGGCTGAATTTCTGAGAGCACTGCACGGCCTCAAAATCCATGAGCTGGATGAGGGGAGTGTAGATCCCTGAGCAGTGGGAGCAGCAAGCTTTGATCACAGTGAGAAACACAGATGATGCAGATGCAGTGGTTAAAACAGTTTGCTAAAACCTCCTTGCAGGAACAACAGGCAAAACCCTTCTGAAAAGGTTAAAATGTTTCATCTTGATAGGAGATCAGCCTGGAGAAGAGGAGGCTCAGGGCAGACCTCACTGCTCTCTACAACTACCTGAAAGGAGGCTGTAGCCAGGCACCTGGTGACAGAACAAGAGGACACAGCCTCAAACTGCACCAAGGCAGGTTCAGGCTGGACATTAGGAAGAAGTTCTACACAGCAAGAGTGATTGGCATTGGAATGTCACTTAGTGCCATGGGTTAGTTAATTAGAAAGGTTGGGTGATAGGTTGGGCTCGATGATCCTAGAGATCTTTTCCAACCTGGTTAATTCTGTGATTCAGTGATGATGAAATGCTTTGATTTATTAAATTCAAAAACATGGTTTGTTTTTTAATTATTATTTCCAGACACAATATTGTGGTCCCCAGTCACCTTTCTAATTTTGTAGAGATTTCAACTGTTGTGATGCTTATGCTAGTTTTGTGGTGTCGGAAGCTGACAGCAGCTGCTGATTTGCAACAAATGGTAGTGACTCAGTTTCAGTAGCTGCCCTGGCTCTTCCAGGTTTGAACAGAGCTAGGAAAAGACAGGCCAAATACTTTCTAGTGCTCTTTAAACTCCAGTCACATAGCTCTGTTGAACCTCAGTTCAGGTAAAAGAAAGGGGCTAAGAGATTTCATGGTTACCCAGCACATACTCGGTTTGTTTTCCTTGGTGCCTCCAACGGTGTGACTGCAGCATTTCAATAACCTTAGTCTTCTTTTTCCTGTTATTGAGAGCACCCTGCAGCACTGAAAGACAATTAAAGTGGGCAAGGATTACAGGCCATGGACTGGGAGAGGCACTTGGTAAGCCTTGCCATGGCCAGACAGTAGTAATTCTTCTGATAGTGGTTGCAGTGATGCAACAATGAAGAAGTAATGTCTCATTAATGAGGTGGTGATGCTGTAAGTGCTTCACAGAAGTTCCATTATCATTGGCCAAGCAGCATAACATTATTTTAAATTGTTAATTTTTTTTTTGGAAGAGAAAATGAAGCATATTAGCAGATGTAGTTTTAGGTAAGGCTGGGGCCAGCTCTTTTCAAATGACCTTCTAGGCTCTTTTGAAAAGCTTTGCCAACTTACTCAATTACAAAGCAGGAAGGCAGAGTGGTTTCAAAACAATTATAAAAGCTGCCAATAAATTTCATTCAGCTCTTTTTACTCAAGAGCAAGGTCAGCAATGAGAGAAAAAGAGTGCCTTTGAAGCCCTGTATGCCAGCTTTTAATTTAAGGAGTGTAGCTCTGAATCACAAAAAACAAGCTTTGGATTAGTGTGGGCACCTTGAGACCTCCCCAGAGGCTTGAGTTTTGAAACAATTGTGCTTTTTACTGAAATGCAGGACTTGTATGGGAGTCTAAAAACTGAGCACCCAAATTTAATGACATTTCAATATACTTCTCTCAAAAATTATGATTATTATTATTACTGTGGAACTGCCCTCTTCATTTTAACTAATCACTAAACTATTCACATTAGGAAGTCAGAAAACTAGACTCTAAGGAATCACAGGTTGAGTATTAACAAAAGTCATGGCAATTCCTCTTCTTAGAGTATCTAAACTAAAAAGAACATGTTCCAAAAAGCCTCTGCCTTAACAAATTAATTTACCATGGGGCAAGGACAGCTTTCCAAGTGAAGGATGCAATTTCTCATATCCTGGCTTTGATACCTCTGCAGTCATTCCTACTGCAAATGTGTCCAGAGCTGAATAGGAAAATTCATTTGCTGTGTTCATATGAGGCTGAACTCTCTCTGGAAGTCTACACTTCATGACCAGAGCCATGTATTGATTGCTTTCTTGCCAAGTTTACACTGCCTGAATCTCACTGCTCACAGCAGAATCACAGAATTAGTCAGGTTGGAAAATACCTCAAGGATCATCGAGTCCAACCTATCACCTAACCCCTCTCATGAACTAACCCATGGCACCAACTGCCTCATCCAGCCTCCTCTTGAACACCTCCAGGGATAGGGACTCCACCACCTCCCCAGGGAGCCCATTCCAATGCCAATCATTCTTTCCTGGCTGCTCTCCAGCCACTGTCTTCAGCCTGTAGCACTGCATGGGGTTGTTGTGGCCAAAGTGCAGAACCTGGCACTTGGCTTTGTTAAAACTCCTGGCATTGGACTTTGCCCATCTGTACAGCCTGTCCAGGTCCCTCTGCAGAGCCCTTCTGCCCTCTAACAGATCCACACTTGCTCCCAACTTGGTGTCATCTGCAAACTTACTAATGCCAGATCATCAATGGAGATAGAGTGCAACAGTGTCCATTGCAGTCACCAAATTCAAGATGTGTGAGTTTGTGTGAAGTGCAACAGCTTTTGTCTGCTATCCTGTATCTCCATGCTGCCAAGAACTAGCCAGACAGCCTCACCTGTCCTCTCAGCACCCTTGTTCTTATCCGTGGCTAACAGATGTAGTCATAGCTTCTCTGCTGAAGGCACTTCTTTTCCTCATGCCTTTAGCTGGCAAACAGACCAATTCAGAGCACTGAGGCCCGTATCATGTATCTCATACAGCTCCTCCACCATTTCAGTGGGGTTATATCAGTTTAAGTCAATGATTCCAGACACAGTAACACATGCAGGAATACTTTAAGACAACTCTGCTTCCACGAAAACAGAAGATACTGTGTCCATTCCGAGTAGAGAATGAAAATGCTCCTCAGAAGTGTGTGTGTAGTGCTTTTGCATCACATCTCATTCTATTTCTGAATTATTTAGATGCTTTCAAAATGTTAACCTCATTTATGATAAATTCTCCAGGACTCCTCCACAGGAAATGTCAGTGTGTCAAACTGGTCTGTAGCTAACACCTAAACTGGTCTGCAGCTAACCCCTAGCAGCTTCGCTGGGTAATGTAGTGTCACTCTGAGCACAGACTTCAGCTCAGGGTTTGCCAGGTGGTGTCTGAACACAACATTGCATAATATCCATACAGATACTGTGAGCTTTCAAATACTAAGAGGCAAATTAAACCCTTTGGAAGTCGGGCTCTGGTATTCTTTTAACAGAAACAAGAGGAAGGAGTCAGTGTTTATTGTAATTTCCAAAGTGTTTAGTACCTGAGTGCAGTCTTTGAGCTCTGCTCCATCTCCACTTAAATAATGAATTTGAAACAGAATAGGTTTGAACTGCTTCAGTGTTTCAGAGGGAGTAACTAGAGTTACAAGAGTTCTCTTTTTTTTTATATATATATATAATGCAATGATCTAAAGTGCCTCTCAAAAGAAAATGACAGTTTTTAAAAGTTTGATTTTCTCACAAATCTTATGAGCAATCTACATGATACTATGCTGCTTGAGAAACTTACATTTAGTCTTTCTCATAAAGCAGTTATCTTAAATGTAAGATTTTACCACTGTACTAAAATCTTTCCTTATTACCCTGTACTGAGGCTGCCCAAATAACACTGAAATCTGCTGTTCAAAAAACGCACAGACAGATCATCACTGGGAGTTATGGGTGGTATAAATTTAAGTTCTGAAACTTATTAAAAAAAAATTCAATTTACACATCCCTGTTAATCACTACAGCAGGAAAAGTCAGTCAAAAAAACACAGCCAACTTAAAAAAAGAAACAAACCAAAGCAACCCAAAACCCCCCAAAGCCCATAAACGTTTCACACTAACACCTTCAGTGTAAAATGAGCCAATTTGTTTTCTGTATTCCTGAGCAATATTTGCATATTATATACGTAGGAAAACGTTTCTAATGAAATCACTAAGCATGGCAAAACTTTCTCGAGTGATGATTTATTATCCTGCTATTCATCTGCAGGAATAAAAACAACCAGAGAATCATACAATAGTGGGGGTTGGAAGGGACCTCTGCCAACACATAAAATATGCAGGCCCTTTAAAATTGCTTCACTTGAAAATGGTGCAAGAAAGACATAATTCTGTCTGAGAAAATGGAAGCACTGGTTTCAGTCTTTGGGCACTCCACTTCTCTCTATGTTTGTCTCAACTCAATTTCCATCCACCTCTAACACAGTGTCAACACAGCACCTTGAGTCAGCTGCCACTGCAGACTAAACTAACATGGGAAACCTCACTCCTGTTTGTCCCACTGCTGCCTGGCAGGAAGGGTTGGTTCCCAGGGAGTGGATAAACAAGCACCTGGACTGCATGATAGAGAATCCTGGAATGGCTCAGGTTGGAAGTGACCTCAGGGCTCATCTACTCCAACCTCCCCACCATGGGCAGGGACACCTCTCATCCAGACTTAGCTGCCAATGCCAGTCTCACCAGCCTCGTGCTGAAGAACTTCTTCCTCAGCTCCAGTCTAACCCTGCTCTGCCTCAGCTTCAAACTATTCCCCCTCGTCCTGTCTCTAGACACCCTCATGAAAAGTCATTCTGTAGCTTTTCTGTACGATCCCTTCAGGTACTGGCACACAGCACTAAGGTCCCCCTGGAGCCTTTCCTTCTCCAGGCTGAAGAACCTCAGCTCTCTCAGCCTGAAGCAGAGGTGCTTCAGCCTCAGACTGATGCAACGGGCACTAAAATTATCCCTCACCCTACTCCAAACAGAGCTGTAGAAAGGGATTTGTTCCAGCTTTCCTTATGAAATTAACATTCTAATGTTTTTGCTTTTTTTTCTTCTGTTGCACTTGAGGCATATTCCTGTGCTACCTACAGCAACAAACCCACACAAGTAATAGAGTCAAAAGCAGCAGAGAAGAAGGATCTCAATTTGATGTCAAACATGCCTTTGTGCAGGGTATTATATCTCATGTCATGAATGTTCCTGATCTACACCATCCCTTGTGCTCAAGGCTGAGCACTTTCTGTCACAAAGTTGCTGTTTCCATAACACAAAGCATCTTCATTTCACAAATCAAATCTCAATGCTATTTTAAAGGCTCTTCAGTCTTTAATTTCCTTTGTATTTGAATGGTCACATAACTTCATAAGGGCCTGAATACTGCTCTTATCTCATATGATGCAGAAGCAGCCACAGTGCTATTACAACACTGGATTGTTTTGTTCTCCCACTTAGCAAGAATCCATTGAAATCAAGGGTGCAGGCATCCTATAAATTCTAAATGGACTTTGCATCATGAAAATACTTCATAATGAACTCTTTCCCAGGCAGTTCAGAGAGCAGTGCTCTAATCACACAAAGCACACAAGTACCCACTCCTTCCCAACACTACAAAAGGCTTGGACATGCTCTCTAACGTAAAGCAATTCTGTTTCCACATATTCTGACTGAGTTTAACCATTTGGTCCCAGCCACTTTTAGCCTGCTGCAGGATTTTCTGGAAGGCTGGAACATAGATGGAGATTTTCTGTTCCACTCCCTCATATAAACTCTGTGAGTAGAAAGAGGCAGCTGAGCAAGAAAAGCAGTGGTGAGGAAGCCTCCCACCCTGCCCCAGCTCAGCCCTGCTGACAGTACAATGCCTCAGCTCTGCGAAGCTTCGCCATTATTTCAGGGACATTTGTACAAGTGACAGCAAATCCCAGGCTCACAGGATGTCATGGGTAGGAAGGCATCCAAAGAGAACATCCAGTTCAACCCCCTGCCAGAGCAGGACCACACAATCTAGCTCAGGTCACACAGCAACACATCCAGATGGTCCTTGAAAGGCTCCAGAGAAGGAGACTCCACAACCTCTTTGGGCAGCCTGTGCCTATGCTCTGAGACCCTTACAAGTTCCCCCTTGTGCTGAGGTGGAACCTCCTATGCTGCAGCTTCCATCCATTGCTCCTTGTCCTACCCCAGGGAGCAAGTGGGCAAAGCCTACCCCCCTCCTCCTGACCCCCAGTCCTCAGAGATTTAGAAACAGTGATTAAATCCCCTCTCAGTCTTCTGCAGACTAAGCAGCCCCAGGTCCCTCAGCCTCTCCTCACCAGGCAGTGCTCCAGTCCCCTCAGCACTCTGTGGGACCTTCTCCAGCAGATCCCTGTCCCTCTTAAACTGGGGAGCCCAAAACTGAAGGCAGTACTCAAGCTGGGGTCTCAGCAGGGCAGAGTTCCAGTTGCAAATGCAACAGGACCATGAACAACAAAAACAAGCTCTGCAGTGCCTTGGCAAGAAGTATTGGAGTGGAGATGCATAGCTATGGCTTCCCAGCTCTTTCTCACAGCACAGCCCAGCACTGCTGGGCTACAACCATGATGCAATTTCTTCCAAATACAAAGCTGACCAGATGCCCTGAAAGAACTTCTCTCTTCACAACTGCTACAGGAAGAATACAAAGTGATCAGCATTCTCAACATCAGATCATTTTTAAAAAGCATTCATTTCCGTAGCTCTGAACCTCTAAAAAGAATCTCAGGGGCTTGTGCAATTTCCTATTGCTATTGGGTAAAGCTGCACTGGATCCCTGGAGCTGCTTGGTCTGCTCCAAACTTCTGACATCAGTGATGCAACTATTCCAAGAGTAAATGGATTGTTTCTTTTCCTTTCCTCCCTTGCCTCCAGAACGTGGCAGCCCTGGCTTCTTCACTCACCAAGTTGATTTTTATTTAATTTCCAGTGTCTCAGTGAGATGACACATTGTCAGATCTGCCTTGGAAATTACATTCTTCAAATGATCAGCTTGCAGAAGCTTTACAGGCTGCCCCACATCACTGTGTCAGTACGCCCTGATCAAATGGAAAAGAAACAATCCTGAGGGGGGAATGGGATGGGAGTGAGGGAGAGGGGAAAATAAAGAGGAAAAGGTGAGTGACAGCACTATGTGGTGCTTGCTAGCTAGACACCTGTCACACAGGGCTTCTAACTGATTTTGTAGCAGCTAGGAGATAAACAAAACTCTCAGCCCTTGCCCACCCAGCAAATTATTCCAGCAGCGTACAGAGAATAGGGCCTAAGCCTGGTAGCTCTGGTCAATCTTTTATACTTAGTTTGCATTCAAAGAGACAGCTAGAAAAGGGAACACAGAATAGAAATCAGGCCCACGGCAGACATTTTAAACACTAGATCTGGCTTTAAGGCGATCAAGGTTATGGTTTTCTCCGCATGGGAAAAATGCTGCTGCATAAAAAACTTCCCTAGGTTTCAGCAACAACAAAATTACCACTAATTTATGAAAAGTGTGCGAGTGCCTGCAAACCTTTGTGGTGCATTATGCATGTGAGCATAGAAATGCTAATGAAAAGAGGATTTCATTTACAGATGATTAGCACAAATTCAGCAGCCACTATACTTATGCCAGCCTCATTTATTTTCTTGTAAAACATGCTGGTTGCCAGGTTCTGGCCATTTATTTCTGTACTGTTGGGCATCAACATCTCAGGCTTTAATGGCACGTTATCTCTTTATCCCAAGAAATGATAGTTCGCTTTTCAGAAGGTTTTGGTTGGATGAAGTCCTCCTGCTCAACTCTTTTGATTAAAGCATTTGTAGCGAGGCTGCAACAAAGATGACTGAACTACTGAAATAACTCCGGTTTTCAAGAGGTGTAAATGTGTTGAAGTACATCCATGTAATCACCTTCACCTGGGCTTAGCACAAGGGTTTAGTTTTGTCACTCAGCATAATGCATTGGTTGTATTTTTCTGTTACCAGACAAGGCTTTTGCTTCTCTGGAAAAAAAAAATCAACTTAAGTCAGCATTCTGAAAGCATTCTGCAGGCCTCTAAAAGAGATGAGAAGAATCCAATAGGGCAAGACTTCATCGTGATTTTTTTTTTTTGCCCAAAGATGCATGCTGACTGGAAAATCAATGATGCCTTATATGAAATAGATCCAAACAGAAATGAAAACAGGGGGTTCCAGGGAGTTATGAAAACATATTGTAGAAATCACTGCAAGCTTTCTTATTAAATAGAGGATGCAGATCTTCTATGGATAGGGTATGGTGGTGATGCTTTGTGGATTTTGTTGAAGAAGAAACAGAATTTTCATCTACACATGAATTTGCTGCCTCCTGATGAATCACACAGAAGCACAGAACGTCAGGGGCTGGAAGGGACCTCAAAAGCTCATTCAGACCAACCTCCCTGCCAGAGCAGGATCACCTATAGCAGGTCACACTGGAAGACATCCAGGCAGAGTTTGAATATCTCCCTTGGCAGCTTGTTCCAGTGCTCTGTCACCCTCAAACTAAAAAAAATTCTTCCTCATGTTTAAATGAAACTTCCTGTGCCTCAGCTTCCACCCATTGCCCCTTGTCCTGTCACTGGGCATTACCCAGCAGAGCCTGGCTCCAGCCTCCTGGCACTCACTTTCACATATTGATAACCATTGCTGATATCACCTCTCAGTCTCCTCTTCTCCAAGCAGCAGAGCCCCAGCTCCCTCAGGCTCTCCTTGCAATTCCCTTCTTCATCATCTTTGTGGCTCTGAACTGGACTCTCTCAAGCAGTTCTACCCTTCAGAATATTCCAGGCTGGGAAGTTTTCAGCACTGAGATTCAGCATTTTGATGCAAAAGGAGACTTGTGCCCTCTTGTTTGTGGTTTTTCCAGGAGTTCAGCAGAAGGCTCACATCTGAAGTTTGGGCTGATCAATACAAATATTTGCAAGCCTGGAAAAGTCTGAAGAATTAGCTCATTGATTCTATAATTCTGGCCTGAAAGGCAGACCACACAACACTCCAGATGCTTACAAAATCACACTGTGTACAGACTATTAAAAAGCAGTAAAGCTCTAAGTTGTGGAAACCAGACTTCCTTTAAGTCTTTAAGACAATGACTCCTAATTGCGGAACCTCCCCAAAGCAAATACATAGAGAACTCACCATGCACACTCGCCTCTGACAGCTTTATTTGTTCATTAAACATTGATGTCAGATGGCTTTTCAGCATCCCAGTCCATTATATCCATCTAATCTTGGCTAGAAAATTAACAGCTGAAGTAGCCCCATGTTTTGTCACATTAACCTCCCTTTGGAGTTTTACTGAGTAGATGTGAGAAAAGCCAACATAAATTGTGCCTTTCAAATGGAATTTTAAGACTGCTTTTGCTAGCATTAATTGTTTGGGTCTTTTTATTTTTTTTTTTCCCCCCATATTATTCTGTGGTGTGGCTCCTTTCTCTCATAACTTGGTAGCAGCAAATTGATTACAACCACTCAGCCTAAAATGGGATTTCTTCTCTAAGCAAATCAAAGACACGACTGTTGGGAAGGTTTTAGCTATCAAATTAACATTCTAACTTGCTTGGAAACTATTTCCTACCAAAGAGTATATGGAAAGATTTCCAGGAAACTCATGCTATATATAGCGCTTTAAATAGCGTTTAAAAAACAATTATTCATACACTTGCAATTTCTTTCTCTAGTATCTAAATGCATCTACTGCAAATCTAGCTAAGTACAGCAGCAGAGATGAAGGGAGTGAAATACTTCCTACCACTTAGTGATCAGAATGATCAGAAGTTATTCTAAAATAGGCCATTAGCTTAAAAAAGGATAACAATTAAACCCCCTAGGTTTCAAAGTAATTTGCTGTGTGAAATAGAACCAAGGAGTTATACAAACAGGCTTCTGGATCTTACATGCAAAATGCAAGCCTGGAAACAAGAAAACACCCAAGTGGAACTGTAAACTGCAAAAGGGATAAAGGGACCTTTGTGCAACCTGTGTGGAACCTGCGTGATCTTCCAGCAGCCTTATTCCAAGGGTAGCTCTTTATTAAGAAACTCCTGGTTTGCGATCAGGTTGCTCACGACTTAACAAAGTGCACCAAAATGGAAGGCTTTTGATGCCCATTTTAATTACCTTTCAGCTTACTTTAGTGAAATGGTTCCATGCAATCAGCACATATCTAAAGAAAACAATGGTATCAGAGCCCTTTTAAAGGCACATCGTGCTTGAGTCATCTTTACTGAGGCAACATAATTCATTTTAGAAGAGTCCTTTTATTTCTTTTTTTTTTTTTAGCACTGTTTATAAGCTTAGGTGCTTGTGAACGTTCTGTTTGCATGGGCACCAATCACTGCACTGCACTGCAGTAATTACAGCTTTCTAAGGGAAACTATCCTTCTCCCAAGCAACTAGAAATGAGAGAGATGAGCAGCTGGCTGCAGCAAGGAGCCTGCCATACCCACCAAAGCTAAGCACCAACCAGATACAGAACTTCATTGTATTAACAGACTTTAATCTGTTGGCTCAGAAACTTCTCAGAGAAATATTAACAAAACCATGCCAGGTATGCAGCAAATGATCAGAAGGACAGGTAAAGAAAATCTGTAGGCATGAATGTTGCCTAGAAGAACATGAGACCATTCACCTGCCCATCTGTCTTTCTTACTAGTCCTCCTTTCTCTGGGAATCTGCATCTGAGTTTCAGCCATCTATACCCAGGCAGTCTTTCGTTGTTCCTTACTGACAACCTAAACATTCTAGTCTTGCCCAAAAGAAACAGTGTATTGACCAATTCGTCTTCCAAGACAATGCAACTCCTTTGCTTCTTTGCAAACAGACTCCCCTGAAGTTCGGAGGCTTCCCTGAAGCCACATGGAAGTTGGAAATTTTGTTGTGCAGTTAATAAATTCCCCAAAATGGAGATTAATTGATGAGGCACTAGAGGTTATTCCAGCTTTAACATAAACTGTCTTTGAGACAAGTCCACATGCCACAGCACCCTCAAAGTTGGCCCTTTATGTTCTGTCTCCTGTTCAGCTGGCTCATCAGTCACACATGAAACGAATCATTTTGATGCAGAGCAGCCTGGCCAGGGGAACTGGAGCATTATGTAAGGGCACAATTCATTCCCAATGCACACACTCTGCAAAGCATCTCTGATGGTGACGGTTGCCAGGACAAACTGGGGAAGAGAGGAGCAGTGCAGGAGTGACTGATGTGACATGTCAGGTACTGGGTGTGCTGATGGTCAGCCAGATCATCATCATCCCACTCATGAGTTCTTATTTTAAATACATCTTGTGGAAAACAGAAATGGAGCTGTGGGAAAATAGCAGCAATGGAATTGATGGATGTGCAACCCAAACATTCCCTTGTTCATGTACCTTAAGAGTTTTTTTTTCTGCTTTGCAACCTGCGAGAGCTTTGACTGTAAAGGAGCTGTTTAAATCAAAGCTAGCAGACTGAAGGATTTCAGCCCTAGTTACACAGCATGCATCACCAGATCCTGCATTAGCCTGGTGTCTCCAGCTTGGTCACAAGAGCATCTAACACAGCACACAACCGCCCTGCACTGCTGAAGTGTTTATTGAATGCTCATCTGAAGGGAAGGATCCAGAAGAAGATGAGACATTAAAAGCCTTCAGGAAATGCATCTTGGTGGATTGGTGTCTGGTTTGCCTGAGTTTCCAGCTAAGATTAGTGAGCATGACCTGAGTGAATCGTGCAAGACTGAACAAGCTATCATACTTGCAGCTACAAGACTGACAGAAAAGATGTTTGCCTCTTTCTTTTTTTCTCCCCCAGCAATCACACACCTCTGCTGGAAAGTGGCCTGTGTGACAGTATGCAGAAGGATGGTTAGCTGTGCAGAGTGCAAATGCTAGGCTGACATTTCAAAAACTGGAGTGGACTCTGGGAAGGCTGGTAAATCCTCACAAAAACACTGCCCATTTTCATCTTCCCTTCTTTCACAGAAAAAAGGGCACTCCGAATGACAGACCAGGCTGATGAACCTGCTCTACATGGAGCTTGGCCCAACATTGGCACAATTTCTCTTATTTCAGGTCTCACATGTTTAATACTGCACTTCTCCAGCACACCTCAACATTTCCAGCAGCAAGATAAAGAGAGCTTATCACGGTATCTAATTTATCATCACAGAACTTGGGTTTTGATACAGGCAGCTAATTAATTTGAATTTCTGGTGCTGATGTGTGACTGCCTCAGGAAGCACCCTTCTATCATGAAAAACTTCTCTGGAAGTGCACAGCAAATGAAATATCTGGGGCAAGGGTGCAGCTGCTCCTCCTCAGTTCTTCATCTGCACACATCTCTCGTCAGCATTAACAGCTGCAAACCACACACAACTCTGAAAAAAAAGAACCTTTCAGAAGTCCATTTCCTTTTTATAGTTTGGCTGAGCAGGGTTGTGCTAAGATCCTGTGGCCTGTTGCAAGAATCAGAAGCCTGCTTTGCTTGTGTAATGCAGCATGGCTTTAAAACTACTATATTTGGCTTACCAAAAAGGGGACCTGGAATGCAAAAATTTCTCTATCCGCACTCTGCTTCCAATAAATGCACAGGGGAAAATTATCCAGCACAAACCCCTCTACATTGTGTTTCCATCTGTCTTTTCTAGAGCCAGATTTTCTACAGAAAAGGTCTTTAAAATTAATACCTCTTGGAAAAAAACCCAAAACAAGACAGGTACTTCTTTGCTGATTGGCTAAGCCAAGGGGGTGATGGCTGCCAGTGGGGCCATGGGAGTGTGTTGGAATTAAGGAACAGTTTAAATTGGAAACTGCATTTAATGAGAACTTTACACAGGAATCCAGCAGGATACATTATCAACTCCTTCTGTCTGTCAATCACCACATTATTAGACAGGGAAAAGAAAAAATAAGATTCTTTTAACATTTTTCTCATAAAATAAATGTTTCTTCTTCTCAACACCTGAGTTTATTGGAATAGAGATGAGTTTATTGGAATAGGAAGTGACTACTCAAAGAAGTTTTACAGCCTCTCTGCTCTATGAGAAAGCCTAATGAACTTGAATCTTAATATTACTCTTTTGTAAGGAAAAAAAAAAGTAATTTAGCATTTAATTTTTGCCTTTTTTTTTTTTAATACTAAGTGGCTGGAAGAGCCT
This sequence comes from Psilopogon haemacephalus, assembly GCA_013396835.1. Classification (NCBI taxonomy): domain Eukaryota; kingdom Metazoa; phylum Chordata; class Aves; order Piciformes; family Megalaimidae; genus Psilopogon; species Psilopogon haemacephalus. Next base: position 1,147,414 of record VWZI01008677.1, on the reverse strand, counting down.
AGGAAAAAAAAACCACCCTAAATTGGGAGCAATCACCATGTTTTATTAACTGTGAGGATTATCTTCTGGAGAGCAATCACAAAACCATTGAATATTTTACTTTTCTCATCTGTAATCTTTTCTTGTCTCTCATTAGAAAACAACCCAGTGAATAAATCATTCAGTGCCCAATTCTCTATATTCAGTTCCCATTAAACACATTGTGAGGGAACTCAGCATCTCAAAGGGACAGGCTTCTCATCAGCCCCATGGTTACCACAAATTTCCAGCATCAAGTTCCTCCACTCTCCCTATGAAATGTCTCAGTGCCTCTAGCTGGATGTGGACCTGTGCTTTTGCTGTGCTGCTGCACAAGGATATGCAAATCACTCATGTAATTGAACTAAGCAGCTGATTAGCTGATTCACAGCTTGATAGATATTTTCTAGCCCTCCAGGTTAAACACCAGGGGTAAGGAACCAGAGGAAACAAAAATCTCCTCAGGAAAAGAAAGGGCCTGACAGTACCCTGAGTTATTCCTTTAATGGGAATACTGCAATTGCTGCCAGCAGAAAAAAATATCAGTGAAAGCTATTCTAGCCTCTGTCTAATTTATTAGGGGAAGAATATAGCTGCTATGCTACTAATGCTTATCACTAAGACAGCAGCACAAACCTTTCTGTTACTTGCTTTTTCCTCTCTCCCCAGTTTTCACAGGAGTTTGATAACTGATTAGCCCCTGGGCTCATTTCTAATTTGTAGTAGTGCAAGGATGTAGAGCTCCAGGAGATGTGTAAACTCATTGTACCACAGGAGTTGGGATTACATGTCATCCCATTTTTTTTTTTCTGATCACAGAAGGTGCCAATAGAGGTACACAACATTTTAAACTGAAAACGTGTGTCTGGAGATGATGTACTTTGATAATACCTGAGAAAAGTCTGAGTACAATGGGAAGGGCTCTGCTTGTTGTCACAGGCTCACAGGATGTCAGGATTTGGAAGGGACCCAGAGAGATCATCCAGTCCATGGCAAGTCTGCTCATTTCACTTTTGAAACAGCTTGCAAAACAGTTGCAACAGAGCATGCACATTCCTTATTACTGCTAAGATATGAAACCCACAAAAGTGAAAAATTTATTTTGAGTTGAAAAAAGTAAACAAAAACAACAACAACAAAATAAGAAGAATTAAAAAGAAGCTTTAAGTTCTGAAGATTCTATTACTTCAGATTAGTTCAGGAGCTTGTTTAGTTTGGAGTTCAGTTTTGGGCACAAGTTTCCTGGGAAGATGAGAAATCACTGTTCTGACACCTAGAGATGACTGAGTCTCTTTTTGGTGTGAATGGGCTGCTCAGAGCTTACATACAGAGAAAATAATGCAGGAAATAAGCCCAGACATAATGAAGATTTGAATCACACCCTCAGAATGTCACTATGTTTCTTGGCTTGTAATAGAGCTTTTAAAAAAGTAGCTATCATCTATTTTGGTTAAGTTTAAAGTAGATTAGAGATGTAATTTGCAGACTGCCCCAGTCCATTAATCTGATGCCTGGTTAGCATACAGAACCATACGTTAGAGGTAGGATTGAGCCATAAAAGAGGCTGGAAGCATCAAGCCAAAAGATTTGATCAACTGCTTGTTGTGTACAAATAGATCTTTCAAATCCCCCTGTCCTGCGCAGTTCAGAATGCTACAGGTTCCAGTAATGATAAAAAGCTCTGGAAGAGGTGAGACATCCCAGTTTCTTTTGACAATAAAGCCTGGGTTAGCATGTTCACTGCAGTGCTGGAGGAAAGCAGCACTGGAGGAAAAGCAGCTGTGCAGAACCACAATGAGTAAACTATGCACCAGCTTTACACTGCAGTTAGAGCCTTACTGCAGCCACTTTCTGTGTTGTTACTGCCTCTGCCACTCATTTCTAATGGTTATGCCTTCTTTCTCTACAGATGCCTTTAGTTTCACCTTTCTTTCCTATCTTGAAAAATGAATATTTCTACTTGAGTGTTGAGATACTGTTTAGCTCTGTTTTAAAGATTCAGTCTGGAAGAAAAATATTACTGAGCTGTCCAGAGACATACTAAGGGTTTCTTGGCACCTGCTGACTAAACGACTGGCCTGCATTTTGCTGTTTCCCATGTTTTAGGATGAACAGATAGCATAACTCAGATCACAGCTGCTCAATGCCTCTACCAGGTGAAGTGTTCCCACACCTTCAAGCTTGTCTTTTTCCTGTCTGCCTTTCTTTTCCAGGTTCCTATTTTTAGATTGAGATAGCATGGCCTCGTTTATCTCTTCTCACTTTATCTGGCTCATTTGCAGATCGTTCTCCCTAGTCTAATTAGGCCTTTTCTCTTTCTAGCCATAAAGGGGGAGTGGGAGTAACAGCAGAGTAACTCAAGAGGACCATAATCCATCCGACTTTGCAGTTACAGGCAGCTGATGTAAGACAGATGCTTACAGGCAGACTCAGATGCATCAGAATAATGCTGCAGTGGGTGCACAGACAAAAGCTGCTCTTTGGTGAGGCACATGGCTGCACTACCAACCCTTACTGAGACAATTTTGCAGAAACAATTTTCATTAGAAGTTTTCATTAGGAAAACCTCCTTGAGTCTCGAATAAATGCTGCTAAGACACACAGTAGGACAGCTGGAATCAGAAAAAATAAGGAAGTCATTCTGTCCCCACCCAAAGAGCCATAAAGTCTTGGCCTATGACAATGAAACAGGATCCATTATCCTTCAAAGAGGAGGTAATTTGAAGCTCATTGGTGACACCATAGAACTTGAACAGTAATTGCAGATTGATAACCTACATTTGTTTCCCAATATCTCTGTCACAGAAAATCACAGCAAGGAAATGTGACAAACCACCTGTAAGATGATAGCTTACAAGATGATAGGATCCTTCTAAATACAGCTTCCTGCCAATAGTGGAGGTCTGACAAATCTTCTGCTATCGATCTACACCATTTGATTAGTGCTTTCAAAGTAGAATTGATCCAGTAGCAGCAGTGTCAACTGAAACTCAGGACAAGCGTTAATAGCACAAAGATGTAAAAATGAAAATGGAGACAGCACAGATTAGTGCACAAAGCTCACTCATCACCCTCCCTTTCTGCTGCTCTTTGGGTTTGCTGAGCTGACAGCTGCTGTACTGCACATAATAGCCCTTGATGTCCAATGTCTGGACAAGAGGCATTTCCACCGGCGTGTGGCAATCTGGCATACGTGACCACACTGCAGCTCAGTAACACATGGCATAAGGCTGTAAACCTGAAATATTTCTTTTCAGTTTAGACAGGAATTCCAGCAGCATTTTCAGTTCTGGGGTGGAATTTGCCATGTTGATACTAAGCAGGCTGCCTGGTCCATGCCTTAGGAAAGCACGCTATGAGAACAACCTGGACTGAACTTACTGTTTGTTATTGATTAATAGGTAGCAAAAATTATTGCAGGTTTAAGAGAGTCCACAGTTACAAGATAAAATAGAGAGTGAAGCAAAAGAAGCACAACTTAACCTTTGCCAAAAATGGCAGTTTATAGACTACCATGGTGTAAACACTCACCCTAAAGTCACTTCTGCTCTAATTTGTCATACTTTCTACAGAGATAGTATGCAACAGCAAATAGGAAGCAGCAAATCTGTGTGATCCTGGATACCAGAGCTACAGGTGTCAGCAATTAAGAATGGAAGGAACTCTCTCCATCTAGCACTCTGGCTATTAAGATGCAGTTCACACTACAGATGTGTCTGAGAAGTTTGCCATCTGTGAAAGCAAAGGTGAAGGTCAAGGAGTAAGCTACAGAAAGCTTGGCTACCTGCAGAGCCTGCAATCAAGATGTGTGGACCTGATACCTTCTCACATTATTCCCAGAACCAATGTCTTTTCTTCCTGCAAAGGTGGGGACTGCACTGCTGATCATCAACGCTTTGTAGCGCAGCGTTGTGAGGTGATTTATAAAACTCACATTTCCAAGGCAGGTCATCAGGGAATTGAAGCAGCTAAGATGTTGATAATCACTAGACCTGAAGCAGATCTGACAGGCAAAATACCAGCCTTGCTCAAAAAAACCCTTGTTGCTCAGAGGTGTCTGCTATAAACAGCTTTGGCTCATCTGCAGTCAAGAGCAGCACTGCTTGCCTAGCTTTCCCATTCCCTTGCTAAGCCACCTTCCCATCACATCATTTCAGCTTTCAGACAGTCTTCAGCTAGAACACACTCTGCCTTGCCCAATAAATTATCAGCAATATTTTCCATGTAAAGGTTAGTCAGTCACAACATCGTATGTATGAACATTCAGCAGCCAGCTCTTTCTGTGCTAGAAGAGCTTTGTTGTGGAGCACCTTGTTTTGGCACACAGGCATTTCCACCCCTTCCAAAGAATCATCTGAACACAACTTTTTTGTTTGAGTACAGCTCCGATCTTCAAGAATCGAGTGGCTCAGATGATTCATAAGAGATTTTTTGCATTCCAGGCAGCCAGCTAATTTCAGCTACACAGTAACAAAACCTTTGACAGTGAGGGCAAATTACAAACAGTTATGAGAGGTCCCTCCACTGTGGTCCCATATACACAGCCTGGATCATTACCAGAAGTGGTGCAAACAAAACTATCTCGTATGAAGGCCAAGTAACAGAGAAAAAATAAATAAATGCATGAATGAATAAAAAAAAAACAGTTTTCATGCACAGAGTCAGAACTGAGGCTGGCATGAATAGACCGGAGAAGTGCAGCGGCTGCTGTCCACATGACAGCAAGAACTCAGTGTTCAGCAGGGGACCACAAGCTTGCAGCCCATAACCCACCTCATTCAAATCTGGAGGCATTTTTTCTTCTCCCAGCTACCACAATTTCAAGAACTAAGCCCTACATGCACTGGAACTGGTAGGTAGCATTCCAATCCAAAATCCAGGACCAGGTCCCCTAGTTTCTACTCAGAACCTCTTGTTGCTAAATAATTCCACTGATTTCAGAAGCCTGGGCAAAAGGAGAATAAACCAACCAGAAAAATCACCATGCAGGGAGTGCAGTCCTGGCCATCAAGTGAGTGCTTTGGTCATAGAAGTAGCGTTTATGTTGCAAGGGCAAAGCCAGCTCCTGGCAACAGTCATTATTTTGCTTGTTGGCTGATGCTATTGGTTTGAAATCCTACAAGTCAAACTGGGTTTGGCACTGGCCCAGTTTCTTGTTTCAGAATCTTATTAATGTGCCTCTGCAGAGGAGTGGCAGGAAGTCCTTTTTACTCCGCATGCTACCACTCTTCCACTAGACTTGTTACTGCTGGTGCTCTCTAACACTCATACAGCATTTAATCAGGCAGTCGCCTGCTGAAGTACCAACGACATCCCCATGTAGAGTCCATTTGCCTCTGCAGCACAGACAGCAGGAGCAGGGAGGTGATTGTCCCCTTGGACTCGGCTCTGGTGAGGCCCTGCTTTGAGTATTGTGTTCAGTCTTGGGCACTGCAATACAGGAGAGATGTGGAGGTGCCGGAGCAGGTCCAGAGAAGGTCCAGAGCTGGGGAAGGGCCTGGAGAATAAATCTGATGAGGAGCTACTGAGGGAGCTGGGGATGGTTAGTGTGAGGAAGAGGAGGCTGAGAGGAGACCTCATTACTCTCTACAACTACCTGAAGGGACATTGTGGAGAGGCTGCTGCTGGGCTCTGCTCACAGGGAGTTGGAGACAGAACAAGGGGCAATGGTCTCATACTGAGGCTGGCGAAGTTTAGACTGGATATTAGGAAAAAGCTTTTCATGGAGAGAGTGGTCAGGGACTGGAATGAGCTGCCCAGGGAGGTGTGGAATCACCCACCCTGGATGTGTTTAAGGATGGTTTGGATGTGGTGCTTGGGGCTATGGTATAAGGTAAATCTTGTTGAGTAGGGTTCTATGTTGGACTTGGTGACCCTGAGGGGCTTTGCCAACCTGGATGTGTCTGTGATTCTGTGACAAGAAGCAGCTTTGAGCAAGCAGATGCAGTGCTTCTAGTGTGACGATCAGCTGGTTTGAATGGGAGTTACATGAAGAGATTTCCTTAAAAAAACAAACCTTTCCCATTCACCCCCTCATTATAGAGCAGACAGGACATTTTGGGGACTACCTCCAGAGAAGTTAAAACCCTAAAAAATTAGTTTCTTCTTGTTTTATATCTTTTACTCCAGCATGCAGCAACGTCCAGTGTAGACTGTCAGAACATCTGGTGATTGTGTCCAGCACATTCATCTCTGCAGTTAAACACAGCCACATGATATCACTTGAACACAGCAAAGTGTTCAAACACAAAAACACAAAAAGTTGCTACTCAGCAATAAGCAGCACTGTAATGAGGAAATATGACTCCATGATCACCAAAAGTGTTGAATGTGAAGAAAATCCAAACCAACAAACAAAACCCAAAACTACACAAAAAAACCCCCAAAACAACAAATCACCAAAACCAAACCAAATTAAAAAAACTCCAAATCAACCAACAACAAAAAACCCAAAAACTCCAAACAAAGCAAAAACCCAAAACTCCATCAAAAAAAAACCCCCAAACCCCACCAAAACCAAACCAATGCAAAATGTTGGTTTGTTTTTTGCACAGAAATCTTCCTTTTAAAACTTAAAAGCATTCTTCAAAGACCACAGATAAACACCTTAAATAAATTTCATGCACACAATACCATCTTGATTCCCCAAACCCTACTTTGTACTGGAGAATAAAAATAGGTTTAGAGTGAGGTAAGAGGGAAGTTCCCCTTGTATGCTAATAAGCATAGAAATGTACTGAAGACTGGGTAGGAGACAGGACAAACAAGCTAAGAATAAATTAGGATTAAAAACGGAGGGAAAAACTCAGTAACATTCCATAGGAGCTCACGCTGGAGCCACTCCTATTTCATATATTCATAAGGTACTTAAAAGAAGAATAAGGTGGTAAAATTTGCTTAAAGTAGAAAACAGCTGAGGGTTCTTCAGCATGGATAGGAACACAGTTGAGGGAGCACAGGATGCTGGAATATGGATTGATAATTCACCACCTCTTGTAGCACAAGACCCAGAGGGTGTGTAAAGAAAGCACATGGCAGCAGTTTTAAACTGAAAAGCACAGAGGTAAATCAAACTTCTCCCACACAACTCAGAGTTAAAATGACAGATTAAGTTCCAAAAGGACAGGTTGGATGTGACTGTGTACAGAGATTGAAAGCTTCTTGGAGCAGAACTCCCTCAAGAGCTATTAAGTGAAATGGTCCCAATGTAATATTCAGGTTAAAAAGTTCTTCTAGTGCAGACAAAAAGAGGAAGAACCATCCCCACAGAAATATCAATATACTTGCTCTGCTTTCACACTGGGTGTTTTTTTTTTGTTTGTTTTGGTGGTTTTTTTTGTTTTTTTTTTTTTTGTAAGCATTTGCTATTGTCTGTTTTCTTTGTTGATTTCTCCAGGGTCAGCTGGACTCTTGATCTGATGTATTCCAAACATCCTTTTGCTCTTGGAGCTCTCTGCCCTTTGCATGCAGTTAAGAGAGTTTCACCTAGGAATACACAGACATTGAATGCTGCAGTTTTCCATTTTCCCTTGCAACCACTCTACTCAGAGTGAGCCTAAAGCTACTCATCCTCTATTGTGCGTGGAATGAAAATAAGACAAGAAGGAAAGAAGACACTAATGATAGTCAAGGGATTCTGTGTAAGTCAGCCTTTCCAAAAACCTTTCCAAGCACCATGTAAGCACAAAAATAGAGAAATAAAGACCTAAAACCCTCAAAAAACCTCCCCCAAAACAACTCATCCCATCCCTAGAATACTCATCTGTTTTGTGCAACAAAAACTATCACTGGATGAAGAATTCCAAAAGAAGCTTAATCACAACTGAAATTTTCTGGCTTGTATTCCTGCCGTTACTTGATTAAGAGTAGCACTCGGAGGTAACAAGTAGGCTTGTGCTGTAAATAAGGTGTGAGGGAGAGAAACAAACCTTTACAACTTTTCCAGGAAAGCTAGGAAGCTAATAGAAACCACCTTAGCCTGGAGACAGCTCTCCCAAACAGCAGAATAAATTAATTTATGTAAAAGCTGCCCATTGCTATTGTTAGCCTCCTTTCCCAAGTCATGCTTCCTCATTTAAAGTTAGCTTGCATATCCAAACCACAGCCCAATTTCTATATAGGACATTTTTCCTCACTATACGAGACCATTAAGCTCCTCCAGGATGTGTTTTGCCAAGCTGCTAATCCAAACCCCATGCAGCACGCAGCCAGCAGCCTCATACATCACACCACACCTTCAAGTGTATGTTAATTGACCAAGGAAGCACACCTCTAGCATATTAATGTCGTAATAAAACACTCCACAGATTCAGTAAATTTGGTATTATCAGTTCTCCATCAATTATTTATTAAGGACCACCATAATAAATAATCTGCCAAGCAAGGTGCAATCACAGGAGGAGAAAGCAGTACAAACCACCACCTGCCCTACAGCTCCAGTCTTTGTGGCATGCTGCATATTCATAGGTGCCTCAAGTAAGTTAAGATTGAACTCTTCAGCTCTAAATCTTCATAGTCTATTCACCAAGAGATTGCTCTGTTGAAATTAACAAAAGAACAGGCTTTCTTAGATGCATTTGCTTGCCATCAGGCTCCCCTAATCCCAATATTAGTAATTCCTCTCTGTCTAGAGTCACTAGTTTCATCCTTTGTCAGTACTCCTTGGCTGGCTCCGTATTAGCATTAACTAGCAGAAATATTTCCACTGTAAGCCTCTTCAGGACTAAAATGGATTATTACATTTCAGTAGAGAATATTTACAGGATCTCCAAATAAAAGCAGCACAGAACCAAAAGCAGGGAGTTATATCACCACAAACTGCAAAAAAACCCCAGACCACAAAACCAAGAGCCAATGCGGACCTTATAATGGTGGATCTACCAGGGACTCACTCCTTCTCCCATGTGCTTGGGTAGGAACAGCCTTGGAACTTCTAAAAGGTGCACTGAATGAATCCTTGGAACTTCTAAAAGGTGCACTGAATGAATGACTGCCACAAGTCTCAGCACTTACATGCTGAAATGCCTAAACATTAAGTACAGCCTATAATTTAAGTGAGGGCTCTGGACACAATATTCTCAAGTGCTGTAAGCTGCTAAGTCACCCCTAAAATCAACAACTACAATGATTCACACTTCAGCTCCCAAAAAGCCAGTTGTGAAGGATTCATAAAACCCCAGGGTGATGATGTACAGCATTCAACATCCACTCGTTTTGCAAGAGCAGAAAGATGCCAGGTTGTCCCCAGAGTTTGTCATAGTGAAGATGTTGGCTGCAAAGAACAGTCAAATGAGGCCATAAGATAAAGTCATGATGTGGAATAGCTTCTCCTTAACTAAGGGAAGCTAAGGCAGAACTGAATAGCTGGTGTGGATTCCTACGATAAATGGCAAAACAGGAACAACTCCTGGATGCTCCACATGAGCTACCAGCCATTTATCACACAAGAAACAATGCATGCAACACTCCCAGACTGCATTTAAACAAGTATGATTCATTACACTACAGCATTTCAACTGAATGCACATAACAGAAGAAGATGCAGAAAGGTCCATTTTTTGATTGCACTTCTCAGCAGCTGCTGTTCAATAAACACAAAGGCAATCGTGGGATGTTTTTGCTCTGAACTGTCAATGCATGCATAACTTTGCTTATTTTCACTCTTGTTGACAATGTTAGTTAAGCCATTCCTGAAGAGTAATTGCATTAAAAAATAAATTCAAATCCATTTTAGGTTTAGGACAAAGTGCTGAACAGTAACAGAATTTAAATCTCTCATGGCAGAGGTAAATTAGAGCTACGACCTGTAACGCAAACCAAGCCAAGAACAAAGCCAAAGGAAAGCAAATCTTGGGACAGCAAAGGGAGGGATAGGAAGCTGCTGTCACTGTCACACTTTAGTGCTAGCTCACAGCTTTTCCTGAGCAAAAGGCCAGCCTTGTGTGCGCCTCCTCTGCTTGCCACGGAAGAGCAGGTTGCAGTGTTGCCAAGCAGCCAGCACACTCGCAGCAGGTGGGGAGGCTTTGGTTTGGTGGGCAGGTAAGTAGAGGATTATCCAAAGAAATCCCAGTACAGCTACAAAACACAGAACCACCTCCTCTCCAGTAAGGCTTCTCTCACACCTTCATGATGATGTACAACTAAAAGATAACCACCCCCTTTTTGATGGCATTTCTTTCCTTTGTGGAGCACAATAAGGAGTTTTATTACTATTGAAACTTTCCCCAGTGTTTTTCCATCTCTATACCTTCATTACAGCATCTCAATAGCACCCCATCAGTAGCAGCCTCAATTCTGCCTTCATCATGTAAATTGTGCAATTGTGCTATTGCATGCCAGCATGGGGGAGATGACTTTTATTTACATGTATTCATAGATCTACATTTTCTGATCAAACTCTACCAATTTGCCCTTCCAATCATTCCTGAATTTGGTTCAACTTACTAAAATACCTTTCAAAATTACCACTTTGCACAGATGATTCTGGGCCCAGGACCCCCTGCTAGGTGTGAAAAAAAGCAGTTTCCCAAAAACCTTCCTATGCAAGCACAAGATGTGGAAGAGTATTTTACTTGTTTCTCTTAGATTTGTTAGTAAATTTAACCACAAATTTCCATGTAGATGAGGAGGTGTGCCAAGAAAGCAGCACTCTCCATAGGTTTCAAGCCAGTTGCTGCTAGTTTTCAAGTGGTGGCCTATTTAGGTTGAAAATCTTCAGCCTGTTAAGGCTGAAAATCTTCACTCTGTTTAGATTGAAAATCTTCAGCCTATTTGTATTTCTCATAAATGTTATAGTTAAATCCAGGGACAATAACAGCCACACAGGAAGTAGATAAATGCGGGAAATAACCAATAAAACACAGCTCTTAGTCAATTCCTAATTCTTTCTCCAAGGGGAAGTTCAAATGCACATTTGCGTGGATTGCAGACTTAGATATTAAAACCACCTGTTTGCTATAGCAAAGCTGTAACACACTCTGCCTTCACCTCAGTGTTCTGATTCTTGCTGCTTTTACAAGATAAAAGCTTTGTGAAATTCGAAAGAGTTAAAATAAAAACCTATGGAAGCCACTGAAATGACAGAGGAAGGAGAGTCAGCAAATCCATGAGTGTAAGTTTGCGGATTATTCACTGCTGCTGACTTTACAGGAACAGCTCTTATGTGTACAACAAATGGAGGAGATACGGAAAAGGAAAGAGCTAGAGACAAGCAGAAGTTAAGAGGAGAAGAGCACAAAACTCTCATCACCTTCTTTGTTATCAGTTCAGTATGGACATACAGCTGAAGGCTCTCTTTAGCTATGAAATAGGTGAAAATCATACCTCTGTTCACAGCTGCAGGAAAAGAGACCATACACCTTCCAGGGGCAGACTGAGAGTTAGGCAGGGAGAAACTGAAGTTCACCAGGGGCAAGTGTAGAATTAGGCACCTGGGAAAGAACAACCTCAGGGGTCAGGTTAGGCTGGGGCATGACCTGCTGGAGAGCAGTGAAGGGGCGAAGGACTTGGCAGTCCTGGTGGATGGCAGGAGGGGCATGAGCCAGCAATGTGCTGAACAACATGTGGTAAGGAAGGCAAATGCCATCCTAGGCTGTATTAGAAGGGCTGCGGTTAGCAGGTGGAGGGAAGTTCCAGTTGGAGTATTGTGTCCAGTTCTGGGGCCTCCAGCTCAAGAAGGACAGGGAGCTGCTGGATAGAGTCCAGTGCAGAGCCACAGAAATTATTAAGGAAGTTTAACATCTTCCTTATGAGGAAAGCCTGAGAGAGCTGGGGCTGTGCTGCTTGGAGAGGAGGAGGCTAAGGTTTCATTTAAACATGAGGAGGATTTTTTTTCCCTGTGAGGGTGACAGAGCACTGGCACAGGCTGCCCAGGGGGGTTGTGGAGTCTCCCTCTCTGGAGATATTCAAGAACCACCTGGATGTGTTCCTGGGTGATCCTGCTCTGGCAGGGGGCTGGACCAGATGAGCTTTGCAGGTCCCTTCCAGCTCCTGACATTCTATGATGCCATGATCCCTCCAAGCCACCACACTGTGGGCATGCCACCAAATATGTCTTCAAGCAAAATCCAGGAAAGGCTGTACTACAACTAGCAGAGAAATAAAAGCTTTCACTTCTAAGTGGCTATTTACAAATCTCTCCTTAAGAGTAAAATTTTAAGCTGTAATTTACTCATGTTTTGGTTTTGTGTGACAGAATTGACAGTTGCTGGCATTTTTCATCTGGAAACCTTTGCCCCAGCCACACAGATCACTTAGACTCACAAAACCTGAAGTGAGGAGAGAATGTTTCACTCAGAGGATCACACACACCAGCCAGGCTTGGCCTTTTTGTATGCGACAGACTGAGGTACTTTTATCTGACAGTAGAAACTGTCATATAGCAAGAAGTACCAAACTAAGTGTTCCCTCTTGCAAAAACATGTTCTAAACCCTCTATTACAACTACAACCAACCTGATTAACTTACCCACCTAGATGTCTCCAGGAAGTAGAGACATCCTAGGAGCCAATGCTGCCTCACGTGGAAGAAAGAGGGAATAAGATGATTGGTAAAAACTCATCAATATTTTAGTGGAATGGTGGTGCAAATACTCAAATGAGCATGCAAAACCTCACACAACGGGAAAATTCTGTGGGTTTTCAGATGTCAGAAACAAACATTTTATATATGAACAATATTTCAATGTAACTGTGCAAAACTGGCAGGGCATGCAAAGAATCCCTCCAGAACAAGGAAGCCAAATGTTCCACTGCCATCAAAACAAGACAATAACTCATTTCAAAGGCATAATTTCCAGAAGAAGCAACAAAGGCTCAAAAAAACATTATTATGGGTTTTGTACAACATGTGAGATATTTGCTGCAAACCCCAAAAGCTCTGATTTCCTCAGTAAAGGATCAAATTAGCATTCTCATTCAGAGCAACAACAAAGACCTTCAATATTTCATGTCAGAACAAACTTTCCTTTCAGGCTCACCCTGACTTTCTTTGTACATTGGCTCTTCCCTAATGTTGAAGATGCAACCTACTAAACTTGTCACCTTCGTATACTGCAAAGACACCTGAAGACTTCAAAACCAATTCTGTTATGAGGTGTTGTGTTCTGGGTCCAGCTGGCATAGAGGTCATCCTCAAGTCCATCCCTATGGTGCTGCATTTTGGATTTCTGTTTAAAACAGTGTTAATAATATGCCATTGGTCTGGCTGGCTGTGAGCAACACTAGCACAGTTGGAGACCACCTGTCTTGCCCACTCAGTCCCTACAGCAAATAGGCTATAACAGGCAAGAGGCAGGATGGGGCACAGCCAAGACCACTGACCCGAGCTGACTAAAGGAATAGCTTATGCCGTGTGGTATTGTGGGCAGCAGCAAAAGTAGGGTTAGTCTTTCCAAAGTAGCCACTGCTCAGAGGCTGGTTGGGCATCAAATAGTAATTTATTCATTTTCCTGTAACGAGGAAGTATGGAAGTGCAAGAGCAGGGCTGTATTTGTCCTTGAAATTTCCCACTCAGCTTTCTGTATGCAAGTGTTACTTATTTACAGATACTTTTCCCTCTCTGAATGTAGATTTGAATTTTGCTTTATTTGTTTGGGGGTTTATTATGGAAATTGTTCATGTTACTTTGAACATGTATCTCTTTTCCTGACAATGCTTCCCTTAGCCCCTCTTTTCCCCTTAGAATGAGAGATTTTGGTAAATTAGCAATAAATAGCCCAGGACAGAAAGCCATGGAACAAGGTAGTGATTTGCTCTGACTCGGCATAAAGTGAAGCATGCCAAATTAAATCCTGCATTAATATAAAGAGCAATACAAATCCTCAGCATAGATTTAATGGGAGTGAGTCTAGTATTTGTTTCATTGCCAAAATATTTTTAAAATGTATTTTAGGAGAGGATATTTTAATAAGATAAAATTATAAAAAGGCTACAATATCTAAAATAAGAACACTGAAACTTGAGAAAAAAACCTTCACATGACAGCTTTTTGATTTATGATGTATTTATCTAATGTATTGGTGGGGTGCATATAGAACCAGATTATGAATTAATAACTGAATAATTAGTTCCACATAACTAAGTATAGGAAGCTGGAAAATCACTAAACTTTTCTTTCGTTTAGTCAATATTCCCTGCCTTCAAACATCCAGAGCACTTCAATGGCACTGAACTGTAGAGAGGACTGAACACACTCAAAAAGCCCCAGCCACAAGCAGTGCTAAAACTCCTAGGGAAAACTGGCCAGCAATACCAATTGAAATTTATCAGCAGATCTCTTTCTATTAAAAGCTTCTGAAACATTGATTAGTCCTTTTTGTTTGTTGCTTTTTTGCTTTCGTATACCAAAAATGGAGCTCTTTTCCCCCGACAGCTGAGCAGAGGTTTATGCTGCTGCCATACTTTGCAGCTAAACAGCTGTGCCTCACCAAGATTCCTTCAAACAGCAGCAGACTGTCTGAGCATCACCTGAATAACTTCAGTGCCTCACTGGGCAAGATGACTGAGGCCATCCTATCATTTGTTACTCAGAAGACCAACACACACTTTGCTACAGCCTCCTTTCAGGGAGTGGTAGGGAGCAAGAAGGCTTCCCCTCAGCTTCCTTTTTTGCAGGCTAAACAACTCCAGTTCCTCTACCCTCTCTTTTCATAAGATCTGTTCTCCAAACCCTTCACCAGTGCCATTGTCCTTCTTTGGATGTGTTCCAGGACCTGAATGTCCTCATAGCAAGGGACCCAAGACTGAACTCACTATAAGAGATGCTGAATACACCGTGGGCAACTGTCTTCCTACTCGTGCCAGCCAAACTATTCTTAATCCAGGCCAGGAAGCTGGGGGCCTTCTTGGCCGCCTGGGCACACTGATGGCTCACATTCAGCTGTCTGTTGACCAGCACCCTCAGGTCCTTTTCTGCTGGGCAGGTTTCCAACCATTCTGCCTCAAGCCTGTAGCATCACAGGGGGTTGTTGTGACTCACATGCAGGATCCATTTAATTAAGCTGAGACTTGTGTAATGGAAACTCACAAATCTCCTTCTCAAGGACAGCTATTTTCAAAGGGCAAGATTAATAATTTAATTTGTTACAATGACGTCAAGCATATTGAGCCTTCAAAGTCTAGCGTGGTTTGAGAATGCTCATTGTCACTATAGACTCTCCTCTTCAGACAAGCTCCCTGATACACAACTTCAGCATTTCCTTCCTCTTCACCTAAAAGAGATGAGCTTGACTACAATAAAGTAAATTGCACTGAATATACTACAGAATTGTCTAAACAGTCTAAAAATACTTTTCTAAAGAAGAGGAGTTTTACAAGATTATGGTTCCTGGATGTAAGTGTTTATCAAAGCAGGGAGCAGATGCTGTTATCAAAATAGAATAATTTGCTAGTTTCACAGTAATTAGATCACTTTTTAATGTATGCCAGAAGTAAACAGTGCTTGTCACATTTAAACTTGGTGACTAGAGGAGCTTTGGAGTTCCCTTCCAACCCAGAACTCTATGAAACTTGGCACCACAGCAATGCATGGTGAAGGTGTAAAAGCTGATAAAGTATGAGAGAAAAGTTCAGTCCTGGCATTCCCTACCTGCCATGGTAAAGGCATAAACCAGCAGAGGGAATCAATATACTGTGCTCTCGTCTCTCTCTGTCCCAGTCACCGGGTTAGACTGGCACAGCTCTGAATGCTCCTTCTAACAGCAAAACAAACAGACATAAAGTACCATATAGGATAAACAAACATCTAATGTAAAAGGAAATAAGTAACTAAATATGCCTGGGGAAAATTATTCAGTAAACATGTGTATACGAAGAAGTTAAATCACGAGGAACAGTGCTTGTGCTTACAGCCGGAACCTTTCATCCTGTTATAAACACAGTTATGCCTTACTGAGTTTGAAAACATGCTTACAAGAGGAAAAAAAAAAAAAGAGAAAAAAAAAGAGATGTGAAAACTGTAGTTATTCCCTACAACAAATCACAGTTTATATGCCTAGAAAGCAGCAGCACCAATACAAAATAATGGTATCAGAAATTCTTGAGCGATGATTTGCAAACAGAAGGCAAAGACTTATGTGGTAATGAGAAGAAAAGACTGGAAAAGGCATAATGTACACAATAAAAATGAATGAGAGATGTGTGTTTGTGGGAAGAAGCAAAAAAAAAAAAAAAAGAGAAAATGGAAAGGGATATTAGAGAAATACATTGCAGGAAGATTAAAGGGGAGGGAAATGTAGCTTTTTGCAAGTTGAATGCAATTTTCTCTGAAAGAACAATATTAGAGCAAGGACATTGCTAGTTAGAGATCATCACCTTCATGCAGCTCAACTTTACCTAATACTAGCAGAACAAGTATGCTCATTATGATAAAAACCCAGCAACCCCCTAAAATTTGTTCCTCAGCCTCACTGACAAAAATGACTTTCTAGGCAAGGCTACTTTACCACCTTAGTGTTATATGTAATGCTCTTAATTAAGAATTAAGAGCAAACATGCAATTAACTTTCAAGTCTAGGCACCCAGGAAAACGTTAAACTTTTTTTACTCACTCTACACATATGTAAAAACAAGACCCAAAGAGTAAACTTCAATAAAAATTGTTTCAAATGAAGAGGAACCTATTAATTAAATTATTGCTATTATTATTAATTATTAGTAACAGATGCAGAGAACTGGCAACAGATGGCGAGCTATGGTGAAAAAGAGATTAATTTCATACATTCACTTTTGGCAGCCCTTCTGCCCAACCAGGCCATCTGTGACACATTAGAAACGTTAGAAGCTGTACCATACATATTGCAAAGATGATACACAATTATTTGACTGCTTGCTTTTCCAGGCCAGAACCCATTCCTTCTTCCTCATCACAGAATTTTAAACAAAGCTGGTTGGATCTCGTACATTCTGATCCCTGCTCCACTCCTTTCCAGAACACACTGCAGAGGTTCTGCAGGACTTCATCAAGGGAGGTTCTCCTCCCCCTCTGCTCTGCCCTGGTGAGACCCCATCTTGAGTACTGCCTTCAGTTTTGGGCTCCCCACTTTAAGAGGGACAGGGATCTGCTAGAGAAGGTCCTGCAGAGGGCTACGAGGATGCCAAGGGGACTGCAGCACTGCCTGGGAAGGAGAGGCTGAGGGACCTGAGGCTGCTTAGTCTGCAGAAGAGAAGACTGAGAGGGGATTTAATCAATGTTTCTAAATCTCTGAGGGCTGGGGGTCAGGAGTGGGGGGACAGGCTCTGCTCACTTGCTCCCTGAGATAGGCCAAGGAGCAATGGATGGAAGCTGCAGCACAGGAGGTTGCAGGTCAACACAAGAGGCAACTTCTTGACTGGAAGGGTCCCAGAGCACTGGCACAGGCTGTCCAGAGAGGTTGAGGAGTCTCCTTGTCTGAAGCCTGCCCAATCCCGTCTGGATGTGTTCCTGTGTGACCTGAGCTAGATTGTGTGGTCCTGTTCTGGCAGGGGGATTGGACTGGATGTTCTGTTTCCCTTCCCACCCCTGACATTTTGCGAGCCTGGGATCTGTGAAGGGTTTTGCAGAGAGCAGAGCTGTATGCTCCAGTACGTGAGCAAGCTGAAGTTCTTACATTCTCCACAGATAACAACAGGAGTTCAAATTTAGGCTTTGGGAGTCATCCTTCCCTTACTCGGCCATGAATTTTCCAGTGAAAATGCCTTCTCTATTTATGGAAAGCTGATAGAGAGATTAATGCCACCCTCCCCAGCAGCTCTTGCAACTTTGTTTTGTGACAACATTTAATATTTGGATGTTTGGATTTTGTTTTCTGTCTGTTTTGGAGTTTTTCTATCAGCTTTGTATAATGGATTTGTAAAAGCAGCCATTTGAGCTAGCCTGTAGAGATACTGGCTGCACTAATCTAACACTCTTCAGCTTTGCCACAAATACCTATATACACACAAACATAAATGACATTTTCTTTACCTTTACTTAGTATATTTTTCATGCCAGAAATTTAAATGTAATGACTGCACACACCTGTATAAGATATGGAATGCAGAAATCTGATGAGCATCATAGAATTGTAGAATGTCAGGAGCTGGAAGTGACCTCGAAAGCTGGCAGGTCCAGCTCCCCTGCCAGAGCAGCATCATCTACAGCAGATCACATAGGAAGACATCCAGACTGTTTTTGAGTATCTCCAGAGATGGAGACTCCACAAGCTCCTGTAGAAGTCCAAGAGATTTCTACAAAGCAGATTTCTTGATAGGCTGAGAGCATTTTTAAGGGAGATTCTAAGCGCCTGGGAAAAGGGCTAATGAATGTGTCCCAGGTGAACAGTCTGGGTGTTATTAGGGTAAGGCTGTATGTTAAATTGTCTTAGGTGTTTTGTTCTAGAAAATTGATCATACCCAAACCCATCTATGTGACTTAGAATTGCAGCTTGTAGAAGTAAGGAAAAAGGAGCTGGATTTCAGTGAGCCACATACACATTTCAGCCAGAAATACATGTTCCATAGAGGATATTCTTCTGTATCTCATCATCGCTCTTTGCATTTGGGAGAAAGTGAAGGAAAAGGCCAGCAGAGCAAAGCATCTCATGATTTTGTGATGCTGGAATTTACTGCTGCATTTCTATAGAAGTTAGAAAGACATTTTTCAAGCAGCATTGCTTATTACTCTGCCTTAGTCTTTCTGAACAACAGATAAAATAAGTCGTGCTTCTTTTCACACTTAGTTCCTCAACTCTCTTAACACCACGTTTTTCTTGCATGGTTTTCCATTTTCCACTTCTCCCTCTTCTCAGACTACTGGCTTGCTAAGACAGCTCTCACAAGACCTCTGTGAATTCCTTGCCAGCAAGGCAATATATCTGACTGCTTTAGAAAAGTTTGTTCTGCAACAAATTTCCCACATCTCTGCAAGCCTGAGTCCACCTAGCTAAACACCAGGATGTAGGGGAGTGGGCTCAACACAACGGAAACTACTTTCATCTGCTTTGTTCTTCTCACCTCTTGCTTCATGTACATTGAACTTGGCAGTAAAAGGCTTCAAATTAAACAAAGGAACTCCAGTCTTGCTGCTATTTTTTCTATTAGAAGAGCAAATGCTACCTCCACCACCACTGTCAAAACTGGACAAAGGAAGAGCCTCAAGCTGTGGTTTGTATTTAGTCCTTACAAAAGACTGCCTTAGTTGAGTGAGAAGAGATGCTATTGAAGTGCAAATCTGAATACAATAGTTTCAGCAGGTTCGGGTTTATGTATCTTGAATAAAACAGTAAAATATTTTAATTAATACTTCTTCCATGAAACAGAACTGCTTAAAATACTTAAGCACTTAAGATAACAGAATGTCTAGTTCTTTTTCTTCTTTTTTTTTTTTTTCCCCCTGCTAGAACTGACTTCTCACTGAATTCTTCAATTGTTCTGACTTCTGAGTGCACATGCTCAGTTTATAAAAGAGCACAAATAACACCAGTGGTAGTTATCTGTTCTTATAATTTCTTTTACTGTGAAGAAAAATCAGAAGCTGTAAGAGATCCAAAACAAACAGCTGAAAGAAAGATAGATTTTTTTTTTAATCTTCTCCTTACTACACATTGCTGCTAATTTAGAAGCCAACAGGAAAATTAATTTACCCAGGCATTAATTAATTCAAAACATCCTGGACAGCAACTTCCTGAGCTAAACAGAGGAAGCAGATCAAGCCCTTTGCTACTGACATAGGAGTTTTCAGGGAAATGCTGCCTGGGGCTTCCAGGAGGAAGCCCCCAAAAGCAGTGATGATGAGAAGATGATTGCCATGGCAGCTGGTCATATTTGACTAGGTGAAAGAGAGAGGTCACCAGTGGAAGATACAAGTAAAGATGTGTGCATTAAGCATCACAGCAAATGCTGCCCTCTCTGCTCTTAGTTGGTCGGAGCCTGTGGAGAAACTCCCTGTAAATACTTATGACATACAAGTGGAAGAATCAGCAGCCTGTGCTTTCCTCACAACCAGGTGTGTTTGCACCAAAAATTACTGTTCCCTCAATCCAATTCAGCGCCAAGACTGCATCGTGCATGACTGCGACACTCATGTGTGTGAGCTTATGGAGAACAAACTGCAAATCACAATGGCAAATGCTCCCTGTATTCCCCACGTGTAAGCAGCTGACAGCTCAAGAGCTGAGAACACAGAAACCAGCAAGAATTTGTGGTGGTGTCTGGACACTCTGCACTCCCTTACAGAAGATTCCCCTTTACATGAAGTTGGAAACTTCATTACAAAGACAGGATTAAAGTATTTCCTAGTGCTTCCTAGCTCTCAGAAATGTGACCTCTCTTCCTGCTCCTTTCAGAGATTTATGTTATCATGCTGTGGAGGATTGAGAACAATGCCAGATAACTATTACTGGACTCAGAATATGATACACAAACATGTGGCATTCTTTGTGCCATTCAATGTTCTGATCCTCATTTACTTTTCAGAGTGTTTTTTCAGGGGAAAAAAAAAATAAAACAAAAAAAAAAGGTATTTTTCCTGGTTTTCCTACTTTGACAGCCACAGGTATATATGGTGCATGTAAGTCACAACACACTGTATTTAATAGGAGAGTTCTGTCCAAGGAAAGCAATTCAGGCATGACAGTCAAGTATTTTCTTTGCACTGTATTTAGGAGAAACAGACCAAAACCTCACGAAATTGAATTTTAGGTCCAACCCAAATTTTTATTTCAATTAAAAAAAAAATCATAGTATATGCTTTTGTTCTTCTTGTTAAGCTTTAAACAAAAACAAAAAGAAAATACTATTTTGCAGGTTAAAAAGTTAATTGCAAAACACTTTGAAGCAAACCAATTTGCTGTACTGTACTAAACCCACAATTGTTTCACTGTATGATTTCAATTCCCTTCTTCCTTCATTTTTGACTGAGTTCAGTTTGAACTCACAGAATCTTTTGATTCCCCTGAAACTGCCTTTTGTTTGCAATGACTACTTGAACAAAATGCATGCCCCCAACTATAAAGCATAATACAGTTACAGGCTGCATTTTGCACAAAGCAATTAACCCTTTGCTCAGGAAAGCAGAACTGCTTTCAGCTGTTCTTCTATAGCCACCTTCTTTCTACCTACTCATCTCAAGAGCCTACTAATTCCTGAAAGACAAAATCACATCATCTGTCAGCTATTTCACCTCCTGCTCCTTCCACACTTCCTTCATGTATTCTTGTCATGTTTCACAGCATCTCTGATTCACAGGAATGTCTCCCTGACCTTGACTTTATACACTATCTTGCCAGCTACTGTTTTCTCAATATCCTTTCTTGGGTCACCTCACCACCTCTTCCTATGCTATACAGTGTCAGGATATACAAATGTTAATATTAATTGAACCTATGAATCAAAAGAGTGCCTCACCATCCCTTTGGTGGAACAACAATGTTTGTGAGTCCTCTTCACAATTGAGGGCTGATGGATTTGGCACTAGCAATACATGAGATGGTTAGAAGGTTGTCCTTCGATGACTGAAAAAAAGACAGAATATGCAACTAATGCCAAGGATGGGCCCCAAAAACTCAGGACCCCAGAGTTCCTGCAAACAGCCAAAGTAAGGCCAAATAGCCTCACTTAACTCCCAGACTTGTTTCTGTTCCACAAACAGCCACAAAGACAATTTGCCTTCCCAGAGTCAATAAGAAATAAGCCTCACTCTTTATAGCTTGACTGTTAGTTCCAGCCCAAATAGTTCAGCAATAGTGCAGTAACACGAAAATAGTCAGTTCAGAGTCTAGCTAGAGATTTGCCATTTTTCTAACTGGCTGAAAGACTGCCAGGCAAACAAGCAGGCTTTTAAGATGTTCTTAGAGGCAAAGAAATGGAGTAATTAGTATGCAAGAACAACTGAAAAAACCCCACTTTACTCAGTCAATATCTGGTAGGAGGTCACAGACCAAGATGTGAAGTTTGGGTGGCCACCTTGTTTCTTTCCCAGCCTAGCTGGGTCTCTCCACGGTACAAAACATCCAGACCATATCTACGTCCCTGTCTTACCTGGGCAGTGCCCTTTGATGTTCCCAGCACCCTGGACATGAGTGGATGACCTGTCACAGTGCATTTCTGGAAGGAAAGTCCCACTTGCCTATGAGCTTCTTCTAATTTCCAAATATGTGTAGTTACTAAAAAAGAGACCTCAAGTTGGCCACCGTGTCAATTAGCCACAAAATAGTCTTTAGGTGATTTATCAGTTCATTCCCTATATCAAAACCTATTTCCATTATCATATCAAGTTTGTGTTCCCTAATGATCCTGCAGCCACCAAGGAAACTGAGTCTAACCTACAGGAGTAATTGAATTTGACAGTGCTGTCTTAGCCCATTATATTGACATTAGCATTGTTGCCCAGACACACAGGATAGTTGGGGACCTGACCAGACTTCTCTTCTCTGCAGAGAGATGCCAGCTTGTGCCCATGCAGATGACACTTTGGAGCCATGGAGGCAAAGATCTCGGGAAGCAGCAAGGGGAAGTGAAGTGCCTTGGGGAAAGATCAGAAGCCTGATCTGCTCTCCATTTTCCACCCCATGCAGTACTTGCCGCTTTCCCCCTCTTATTTTTATCTGAAGATTGATTGCCACAGACTCTGCACACAGTTCTTCCCATATGCTGTTACACACTCTTCATCCTCCTCCAAATTTCCACACTTTCTTTCAATTATTTCTTTATCACTCTAATTTCTGCTCTAATTTTTTAGAGCACAGGCCTGGTTACGTTCATGGATATTCTTAAATCTGAAGAAAGAAAAGTGACAAAGACAGATATGGATTTTAGCCCTATGGTTCTTCCATCTTTGATATCGCCTCTCAAAAAACCCCTGTGGCAATGATTAGAGAAATTCCTGCGAAGAAGAGTTGCCAATTCAAGGGAAATCAAAATAATTTCAAAAGAAAGATGTACCTTAACTGATTTATTGTATTTTGAGCACAGAGCTCATTATTGGCCCTGTGGTAATACTCTGTTGTACAGTGACTAGGTAGAAAATTAGGAATTCAGTCTGTAGTATCAGCTGTCTGTGTGGTCCTGTACAAGCAGCAAAACCTCTTTGAAACATGAAAGCCAAAATGTACATTATCTACACCTGAAAAGAAGCATTGGCTGGTTGGATCTCTACTGTTTATCTAAGCATTGAAGGGAGAGAGGAAACATTCAGAATTTATTCCTTTCCTCATACACCCTGTTCTCCCTCATCAAACACTTCACATCATCAGAACTCTGCCTTCTACTGCAAATGTCTCCTACTGGCAAGCTGCTTTCTCTAAATGTGTTCAAAATAGATCATTAGCAAGTTTGCCAAAGAAAAACCTGTGCTCAGCTTTAAGATTGTATTGGCCAAGAAAACAGATTTTACTCCAGCATATAATTATTTGAAGCTTCTCCTGTTTTCAAACCACAGGAAAATGCAGAAGTCAGAACAGAGGCATCCAAGAAGTTGTCCTTGTGCTCTCTCTTCCTTGTATCCTTACTCTGACTGGGCCCTTTTTGCTATTTCACTTGGTTTTAATCTACAATATGAGACCTATGGGACATGAACTATGTGAGGTTTTTGGCTGCTTGCTGACTCTTAAAATAGAAATATTAAATTTTAATTTTAATAATATTTACATTTGAAATTGGCAATTTATAGAGCTTCAAAGTCTCTCAAGGTGAGGTTTTTATTCTAAGCAACAGGACAGAAAGCAATGCATGAAAAAGGCTAGAGCCTGCTAAACTTTCTTGTACTGCACAGCTCCACACAGTTGAAATGGATTTTACAGAAGGTTTTCTGTTGCCATCCCTTTCTGTGCTAATTAAATGTGTGCTACCATATGTCTAATGACACTCAATAAATTCTAAATGTTTTGAAATACATCCTACTTCTATCAGGCCACTTTCAGAACTGAAGATATATCCACACAGAAGAAATGCAGCACTTTCCTCACCTCTTTTGGGAGCAGGGTGGTAATTCAGAGCCGGAATGTGCCCTTCCTTCTAAGGGAGAGATGTCTCGTGGAGTTAGATCTTAGCCCACACCACAAGGTACCTGAACATGCCCATAACATTGGCAGGGGTTTGGAGACTCTAAATTAGCTAGTTGAGAACCCCAGCAAAGTGGGGAAATATAAATGTTGACAAATAAATACAAACTGGATAGCATGCTCCATTGCCATCTGCTTTTCTGTTAGAAATGGCCAGGGGCACCTGCTGTAGAGTAAGCTCTATAGGCACCTTTCTGCTCTTTCCTGTTTAGTACAAGCTGACTTATCCCCTTGGTACACAAGAGAACTATTGTTCATAGAACAAAAAAAACCTGCTTGCATATTTCATGCTGCTGAGTGTTTGCTTTGTTTATTTTATTTTATTTTATTTTATGAGGAGAATCTAATCTCAAATCAACCATTAATATACCCATTAAGTGGAGAAGCTGTCCCCTTCACATGCATTCCAGAATTCAGTGATATGAAGTTTAAAAGGCTAGGGCTGTTTCGGTGAAGGCACAGTGAAAGTTACCCTAATCTTCCTTCAAGCACAAAAGAAATGAAGTTGCTCTCTGATTTTGAGCCATATATTTGATCCAAGCATCTAAGGTCATTTTCTCTTGTGAGGGATGGATCGAAGCTCTAAGCTTTCTATTATCCAGAGATGGCCCTTGGTGGCATGCAGCAGGCTGTACCCACAGCATCTATCAGCAGAATGCACCTTAAACAAAAGAGAGCAGTCAAGAGGAAAGTGACAGCTCTACACCAAAGGATTTCCAGTTTGGGTGTACAAGAGAGTATCAATATTTGTCTGGTTTCCTGAAATAAATCTCTCTTCTTAAATACCTCTTTTGTATAAACCAGGCCCACTTTGTATTCTGAAGGGCACAGCAATGTTGCTGTGCAAGCATACATCTTCTCATCTTACCTACAGGTAAGGTACTTTACAGATATCCTCATTTTCTAGCTCTTTCTTACAACACAGCTACAAGATGGCAATAGGGAGACTGAAGACCAAGTTTGCTGTTGTACCTCTGCCAGTTGTGCTCTGCAATGACACAGTGACTGGTGCTGCATTTGCCTTCGCAGTTAATTGTGTTTCTGTTGGGAATTTGTGTAGGAGTTGCATGATCTGGTAGTTACGGTACTTGTAAATGTAGCTACCAGGTTATAAGATGCAAAACACAGTGTGGAATAAGGGGGGAGGGGAGGGGGAAAGAAGGTTTTCACTACCAATTATTGAAATCAACAGAGCTGATTTAGAGGAGGAATCAGCAGTGGCTTTTAAGCCCCAAATAATTCAAGAGAAGACTCAAAAGTAAGCTATACTTAATGGCTTCTTTTATTTCACAGAGAGTCAGTCACCTGCTTCTCTCTGTTGCAGATCATTCTGATTTCTTGCTTATTTTTATATCTGTAACAACATTCTTCATTTTGCATCTTTTTTTTGTCTGTCAAATGCCAAACCTCAAATTAGTGTCTTTCTTCAGTCATCTCCATCATAGAAGCTCACCTCCTAGATCTGCAGCAGAGGAGGGGGAACAACATATTGTGTGACAACCTGGCATCTAGCACTGCTCTCTTCAAAAGCAGCTTTTCAGGGCTGCTGTCTTTCCAAGTGACTGCTTGATTAAGATATAAAAATGCATAGTGAAGTATTATATGAATATTAAAGGGACATAACCTTTACCTGGTTAATACCATTATTTATTAAACTGGTGATTTGGGCAGACAAATTGATGTCAGGGTTCACAGATTGCTTGGGCTGATTTGAATGAGCCTCAGTGGCTAGCAGGACAAAATGAGGTTCAAGCCACACTGAGAAAATTAACGTCCAAGCATTCAGACAGGTGTTTGTGCCTGGGAGGACATAATGAAGAGCTTTAGGTAAGGCTTATCAACACCATAGCTTCCCAGAGCACTTCCCCTTTTGCCTACTTAAGACATTTTCACAGACTCAGGACATGAAAAGAGCCAGGAAAGAGTCAGTACTTGTGACTTTCGTGAAGAACTCTGCTACAGAAAAGCATATGAAAGCCTATGTTGTAAGTAAGCAAAATGGAAAAAATAAGTTTCTGGCTTCTCAGATTACCCTCCTTGAAGTCACAGTCATGTCCTTCCCATGTTTTTGCCCATCTGTCTAACGGCCATAAGCCCAGAGAGCACTGGAATGGAGTCAGTGTCATTATCCCCTTGCTGTAATTGGCATGGCAGGATGGAGCAGCATGTACAGCCCTCTCCTGATGTGAGAGAAAGAGTGAAGAGAAACCCAAGCAAGTGAGCCAGCTGTCACAGGGACCCTGAGAAGTGTGCTGGGACCCAGAGAACAAGCTGTCTGCATTTACTACTCCCCATCCTCCACTGCACAAGGCTTTGGGGCTGTTGACTTTGCACTTCGGACCAGAAGTGGTGTGCTTCATTAGCTATGAGTATGAAACACAGCACTTTGTATGAGTCCTCTGCTTTTCATCTGCTAGACAGTGATGCTAGACACCAGGAGGATGTCAGGGGATAAGACTTTTTTAATGGCAATGTTGGAGCATGAGAGAAAGTAAAGGACTTCATAAAAAATGAACAAGCACTTTATTTTGACCATTTCTTACTCTCTTTGGAAAACTTTGGTTTACCTCTCTCTGAGGAGGCTACATCCCAGTACAGCTGTGACTGGAATCTATTCATACTTGGTCTGTAGACCAAAGAAACTGGTCCAAGAAGCAACAAAGAGGAGAATAATTTAATTCCGTGGCATATGGTACAATAAGGCCCTGATCTGTGCTAGAACAATTGAATGCCCATGGTTGAATCAAAGCTCTGCAGAAGTGGGATAAATCTCAGAGCTTCAGTATGCCTTCTGTGCCTGATTTCACCCTACTCCCTCTCTTCGATGCTGACTGACAGTCCACTCAGCTAGCACTGAGAGGTAAAGCAAAACTGACTGCAAACAACCCAACAGAACCCCAGACAAGACAAAAAGAAACTGCACTGTCATTTCCTTGTATGAAGCAGTTCTTTTGGCTTCATCCATTTTTGGTTCTAGGGTGCACCATCCTGAGTTTGCTTCAGATCTCAGCAGAAGTTTACCATTAATAAGCATTTAAATAACTGCAGAGTTCACAACATACAGTGTTCCCATACATGCTTCTCCAGAATCAAAGGTGAAAGGGAATTAAATAGGTTCCAGATGGAGTGGACTGTAGCTAAAGGGAAAGAGTCAGAAGCCTAACCATATGATAGACCTAGAGGCAACTCCAAAGCTGCCAGGAGATGCCTTTGGAGTCTGCCAAGGAGACAGATGCTCATGCCAACAGTGTGTAGATTGGCAACATTTATATCACATCAGGCCTCGCGCTGTCACGATGCCACAGTGCAAAGCACTAAGTCAGAGAGCCAATATTTATAAAAGAGCAATCAGACCGAATATATTTTTAGATCTTACACCCAGTAACAGTTTTCATACTATATTTACCCTTTTGGATCATGACTTTCAAGACATGAAAGCATGTCTTTTCTTGCTGTATCCACTTAACTCTTAAGGAACATTCAGCAACGCATCAAGGCATAAACTAAACCTTTCAGTGCAGTACCTTGCATAAGCAATGACCAAATGCATGCTAATGTGGAAACCTACAAAGGAGCTTCTCCCCAAATGGGATGGAGTATTTTTCTTCCTTATTTACATTTTGCAAAACCTGAATATGAAGTGCCAAACCACGAAGATTTAACACACAACTCAGATCTAAAAACTCTTTTCCTTCTAGTGGATTCAGACATTGTTCCTAACTTCATGCTCCGTCACTTGGAACATCTTTCTGTCTGAAAATAAATTATGCTCTGTATGGAGCATCAAGCCTAACCTTAGGCATCTAGCAGCACAGAAGTGTACAGCTGTATTACAGCGAATATCCATATTACACGCTGTGGCATGGCATTTGAACAAGTGCAAACTCTTGCATGAAATTTTGGACACAAACTGGCTCGAACATGCCTTGTTTAGAGATCACTGTGCTGAGGCTTCAGGTTCAACTGCGCCGTCTGTTAAAAGTACACAGTTTCGTGGGGTTCTCTGAAAGTACCTAATCATCATCTCAATCCAACATTAGAATGGGAGTTGTGAACAGAGTAGGGTGCAAATTGATAGAAGGCACTGCTGTGGCACACAGTCAATCAGTGACATCAGAGAAGAGCACAACAGTGCTGGAACAGATTAGTAGCAGGAAGGATTAACTTTGTTCTCTACAGAGATCCCACCATAAAGTGTGTTAAAATCTACCTCTCCCTGATTGAGAGGCTGAGTAAACATTGACAATTATTTAACAGC
The DNA here is from genome assembly GCA_013396835.1 of Psilopogon haemacephalus. NCBI lineage: Eukaryota > Metazoa > Chordata > Aves > Piciformes > Megalaimidae > Psilopogon > Psilopogon haemacephalus. The sequence goes on along the minus strand of VWZI01008677.1, from coordinate 1,119,125 downwards.
TGTTTAGGCAGCATGTTTGCATATCCTGGGGACTGTGCCATCCAAATATTGTGATTCCATTAAGAAGCTTTGCCCTAAGGAAGCTGAGGGATTTAGACTTCTGAGAACCATAGAGCAACATGATCATTTGCCTACCGTGCTACCTGGGCTTCACAAGGTGTTGACCCAGAAGAGCCTTGCAGATGGTTTATCACTAAGTCAGTCTTCAGCAGCATGGTAAAACAGCATGGCCCTGGAGGAAAAAAGAAAATAAAGCAAAATGCATCACCACTCTCGCAGATGCTGCAGAAACAACAACATGATTCTGTTTATTTCAGGGTTTTCTGACGCATTTCTTTGCTTTCTATCCCTAAGCTCCAACCCCTCATTAAAAAGTCCACATCCTCTGTGCATCAGACAAGCAGGCATCTCCATACCAAGGTGTTCTTGCTGAATGCCAGTAGTCCCCTGTCACGTGCCACAGATAAGTGCACAGAAAAGTTCTCCATCTCTCCCAAAGCAAATACCTGAATGTAACCTGCTGGCTTCCTAAAAAGCATTAGCTAAGCATCTCCATCTCACTCGTTTCATGGTGAAGCATTCTGCTCTCAAATACCTGCACACTTCCAATACCGTTCAAAATACACATTTCATTTGTGTAGGCATATCAGCTCTCGTGGTAATCTGCCTCTAGAGAGCTACATGAGTGTGGCAGCTGGAGCCCAGATAAGACCCTTGCTGGATTCATTGGCATTTAGAAGAGGCAAAGGACTAGTACCAAGAACTGGTGAGTTTAGATAATCTTGAATGACTAAGGCATGTTTGGGAATAGTATTTCTGGGATGAATAGCTCTGCTTGTCTGCAAATGTAATCACACTTAGGACCTAATGTACTGCTCACTCTATGTTAAAATACATTTTGACCCACTCTAAGCAGCTAGATTTGTTTCACATAAGATACTCTTTATAGTGTGTGCCATTCTGAAAAAAACAAAAACAAAAACAAAAAAACACCCCAAACCCCACCATTTAAACAACTGTAAAGGTAAAAAAATTGCTTTCAGATGATAGAACATTTGCATAACAGGTCCCTTGCAAACCACACCATCCTATGATTCCTGCTGGTCGGATGCTATGTTTATTCACATACTCATTACTCTTTGCATTGCACCTAAATAACAAAGTCCTCATACAGACCAAGAGTCCCCTGCTCTGGTATATATAAATCTGTATAACCAGATTTCCCAGATCTGCTTTCGTGCAATTTCTATGCAGGACCTTTAAAATTACAGATCATTTTTGTCAGCCTTAGATTGCTGCTCACCAAGGGGAGGCTTAAACAGTGCATATATAGTATCAATTTAAAAAAAAAAAAAAAAAAAAAAAAAAAAAAAAAAAAAAAAAAAAAAAAAAAAAAAAAAAAAAAAAAAAAAAAAAAAAAAAAGCTAACATATTTGTAAGACCAAAACCTTTAAAGAAGAAGATATTTTAAGATGCATATATGAGTTTAATAGTTACTACGGCAATAAAGAGCTTGTAGAAGGTAATTCAAAGTGGCAAGCGGTTCAACTCTTTTACCAAGGAAAGTAAATTCTACATAACTATGAAGTTGTAGTTGCCAAACTATTTGTACAACAAAAGCATTTTAGGAGCTCCTAGGAGGCAGGAAAAGGAAGAGACTAAGGCTGTCTAATCAAAATATGAAACTCCCAGTAGGAGAAGAAAGCTTCAACCTCCCAGATATAAAACATATTACATGGCATTCACACTTGAGCAATTGATAGAATAGTTTACAGAGACAGCCATGCAGTCAGCAGAACAGATAACCCTGGGGGGAAAAAGGTATATGAAATTCCTATCCCTGCAGGTATTCATTTGGTGAAACCAGAGGATCAAAGATCCAGAGCTTTAAACCATTATGACTGCAAAGAAAATGCAATTAGCTCTTGTGCAGAAAGTTTGGTCTCTTTTTCCTTACAAAGTTTCAAAGGGAAAAAAAAATAATAAGAGAAAATACCAAGTTCTCTTGTTTTAACCCAGGCGTCACTGCAGTCAGAAATTGTGACTGATCTTTTCATCTGAAAAGCACACCATGCTTCTTCAAGAGATATTGCCAATTCTTCAAGGCCCAATCCTAAGACGAAGCTTTTCCATTGCCTCCACAGGTTTTGCAAACTGAAATGAAACCAAATTCCAGGACACTGCCATTTCTCAAAGCCAGATGCAACCACGGCAGCATTCAGTCACAGCCTCCTCTCCTCTCCAGTGAAACACAGCCCATGTGCAATGCAGGATCAAACTCAAACACTCGCTGCACAACAGAGGAAAGGAAGGTGCCACAGGACTGGGTGCACTGTCAGCATCAGGAGCCTTAACTGTGGGCATACAGGGAAAACAGGCAGCCCTCACCCCATATACAACCCTTTGTGCTGCTTTCAGGCTAGCGAATATTTTAAAGAGATAAATTAGATCACTGGCTGTGAAGAGAAAATAATATTGATGTCTATATCAGTCATTGGTTCTGCTGAGGGACATCATCAATACTCAAAATATCAGACAAGGGGCACTTCTTCAGTTCCTGTGTCTGGCTGCATCTTGCCTTAACTGCTCTGCATGCAACCTGATCTAACCATTTCCTTTTAGTTCCTTGTCAGCTTTTGACATCTCACCTCAGATCTCTGCAAATCAACTACTGAGCTCTTTGGAGCTTTATCTGGTTATTTCTGAGATAAGGGGTGAGGTGGAAAGGAGGGTGGTTGGTCAGCAGCCCTCCTTGGCATTCTGGCTGTTCAGGAGGGATTCTGAATTTCTGTATTACTTCTACCTCATATACAATCGTAAATATCTGTGAATATCGTGTACATGTGCTTGTAAATTGGTGCTAGGCTGTAAAATACAGCTTCATCCTTAACTTCCAGAGAGCTGAGTTAGTCTGGTGAATCTCGTGTGGTGGGAAACTTTCAAACCACCACACCCTTGAATGGAACACAACACTTCCAGATGTCAGAGGCTGGCAGCTGTAAGACTCAGCTTTCACTTTTTAATCTCAACATTGACCAATACCTTTTAGGGAAATTTTCCTTTTGCCCCCCAAAAATTAAACTTCCTGATTCCATTTGGAGATATTCTTCTGCCATGCTAAGCACACAGATAATCTCCACTTTATTTCTAAAGGCTATGTGTCACCCAGCTCTGATGGGAGAAGTGTAAAGAATGTAAGAACATAGAGAAACCACAATCAGGTCCCACTAGAAAAACCTGAAGTACGAAATATGCGGACATGGAGATTTTCTCCACCTGAACAATTTAGGAGCTAGGGATGAAGAACACATGCCACTCAGGACTGCTATACTGGCTTTAGAATCCAGCAGTCATATCCTTTCTAGCTCAAAAAATTATGCCTGGCTTTCACCATGATGATACTGAATGATTCTGATAATGAATTTCTCTGCTGAGCCTAAAGGACACAAAGCCTCTTTTGCCAAGTATCAGAAGTCTCTTTAGAAAGCAGTGTAGGGAAAAAGTATCCTGCACTGACATTTTTGTCTCCATTAAGGCCAATTTGGCTGTCCCAGACAATTGTCTTGGACTGCTTTGGGTTCTTGCTATTGTGTACCGGCGGGATGACATCCAGAGAACATGTGGGCATTTCTGGCTGGGCATTTGTCTTCAGAAAGTGTGACAGGTGTGGAGGGCTGGAAATTGCATGCAAGCATTTTCCCCAAGGCTATCTATGCTGCTAACTGCGTGGCTGTCTACCCAGCTCATTCTATCAATAGTTTAAATGTGAATGCTGTGTAATCTGTTTTATCTCTGGAAAGTTGAAGTCTACCTACTGGGACTTCAATATTTTGATGAGACAGCCTGCTCCTGAAGTTATTTATTCATCTTTTAACTAAGGTATTCATAGTTTAGAAATAATTTAGCCTTCTTGAATATTTCTGGAGCTTCAGCTAGTTAAAACTTTGAGAAGCACCTCACTTTAGCATTTAATTGGGAATGCTTCCTCTGCTCATCTGTATTTGAAACTTGTTAGATAAATTATTTCATACAGCACACAGACAGAAATTAAAAGGGAGATTATTAGCATTACAGCCTGTTAACTAGCACATAAAAAGTTACAGAAGTACCCACATCACTCAGTCTGTAGGCAAGTCAGATCACTGAAGTTTTACTTACCATTACGAGGAAATATGTAATAGAATAGTAAATACTGCCTCAAGACAGAAGATTCTCATCTCATTTCTTTTATATTTTTAACCCTTTAAAAATTACATTTACATAAAAGCATCAGGATATTTGGATTGCCCCACAGCTGAAGTCTCTTTCATCTAGAATAGTTTTTAAAAGTTAAGAGAAACTTTTGAAGAGTTTTGATCTGCTCATTATCCACAATCTTACTCTTATAAGGTATTTAATTGAAGAATGTGAATTACTAGAGGTGATACATCCCATAGACAAAACCCTGTCAATAAATATTACTGACCGTTGCTTGACAGGATTTGTAAGATTAATTAGGACTAAAATTTTAGATTAAATCCTACCAGATCATTTATTTGCTCCCCACATGCTATGGCTTCTCTATCGTGATTGAAGCCTCTTGCCATGCTTTAAAGCTGAAGTCTGGGAGAAGCTATTCACTGACTGAGTTTATGAATCCAAACTAATGAAATCATGTCTTTTCTTGTTTTAAAGCCTACTTGATCACTAAGGATTGAAGAGAAAAATCAGTGAGCCTCTACTCTAAGGCTTTCAAAAGACGAGACAGAAACTGATAGATCAGATGCTTGATAAATGGCAGATTGCCAGAGAGTCATCCATATGGCTCTCCAGATAATGTCTGAATATGATGAAAGTTTTCTTTGATTGAAAAGCCTGCAGTTTCAGAAGCTTGCCTCACACCCTGGAACTTGCATTAATAAACTCAATTCTGAACAAGTTTTCTGTGCAGAACACATCCTCATTTGGCTAGAAGATGGTCAATTATTATCATAACTTTTGTCCCTGCTTTCCAGGCTCCTCACAAATTGAGGAATTAGTCTTGCCGTGAGAATCAGCTCTCCCTGGAAAAGCCTCAGCATGGAATCAAGAAAGGTTCAGCTCTGCTAAAAGATGCTGGAAATACCTTCCATCATTTTGAGCAGCAGATGGACAGGAAGGGGACTCTGTTTCCTACAGGTCTTTTTTTACAAAATGCACAAATACCCATCTGTTTGTAAAGTTCCTCCAGTCTTAAATAGAAGCTTTGGTGGTCTCTCTGATTCTCTGAGTGAAAACAGGAAAAAACAGTAGTAGTCCAGTCCTACATTAGCACTTCAGTGGCATAACAGCAGGAAAGGAGTGAGTGGAAGCTGCAGCTGATCACTGATGATCAGGCTCAATCTATAAACCAAGGGTGAAAAGAGGAGGAGGAGATTTGAGGAAGCTGAGAGGATATTTGACATTCCTGTCCCTTTGACATTTCCTGGTAGCAAGATCAGATATTTTTTAAGAGATAACAAAATGCTGATGCTGTCAGATACCAGAGTACTGTTTTGGAGCTAGTTAAGACTGGTTTTCAGCTGCTTAGATGAATATCTCCAGAGAGGGAGACTCCACAACCCCCCTGGGCAGCCTATGCCAGTGCTCCGTCACCCTCACAGGAAAAATAAATCCCTCAAGTTCACATGAAACCTCCTATACCTCAGCTTCCACCCACTGCCCATTGTCCTGTCACTGGGCATCACCCAGCAGAGCCTGGCTCCAGCCTCCTGCCACTCACCCTGCACATATTTACAAACATTGCTGAGGTCAGCCCTTGGTCTGCTCCTCTCCAAGCAGCACATCCCCAGCTCCCTCAGGCTCTCCTCATAAGGAAGATGTTCAACTTCCTTAATCATGCACGAAGTAGAGTCCACACTGACTTATGATGCAAACATTTTAGAGTTCATGTGTGAAAAATGAAGTGTCTGCTGCCTCTAGTTGACTAAGCCTATGCTTTTGCATTGGCTTTTGCTCTAGATTTCAGTGAGGTGTATCAACCATGATTCATCTCCTTGAAAAATCCCATCATTTTGACAAAAAACAGATCAAATTTGTTTACTAGTGTTTCAAATACGTCAAATGGATTTTTAATTGGGAAGTAATTGCATTTTGCCTTCTGCAGCCTTTGTTGATTTCATAAGCTTATCATGAATCCTTGGGTGATTCCTCACCTGATATAGAAATAACGCAGCTAATTAATCATGGTGTGTAATAACAAATTTCCTACATAGAGGTACAATAATTAGATTGGGAAAACACCAGGAAAACAAGAAAATTATTCCCCAAGGCAGAGGGATTGTGGGTTCTACTTGAAAGAAAGATATGCAGTTTTACAAAGTTGATTAATTAGTTTTAAGAGGATCTCAAAAAGCTTGGTACTTTGAAGTACGCAATCAGTTTGGAGGAGAAAAAAAAAATCTCTCTGTGCTACAAAGATACCTTGTACCAAATTCCAAAACATTATCTCTGGCAAAACACAGCATTTGCTTTGCTCTGTGAAAAACCTGCTTTCGCTTTTGGAGACACAGTATGATAAATTTTGGCAAGCTGAGTGATTTCCTATCAATGATTCATTTGGCAAGACAGAAATGCTAAATAAGAAGCTCGCCTTGAATTTCCATACCCCATCCATACAGCTTCAGCTGCAGCAGCTGAGAGCAGAGAAGATGCTAGCTCAAGTGAGAAGTCTTTTTGGACAAGAGTTGTAATGAATCACTCTCAAAAATGTGTGGCCATTCTCCACCACGTGCATATTTTTATCATTCCTATTAGACATCCAAAAAAATGTTTAAAAATTCTTATCCATCCCACTTTGAGACCTGTGGCAGAGATGAAGAGATAACTTAAATGAATGATCTGAAGCTGACAACCTCAGCAACTGTGGTTCACAGCAACTGTGAGCAACACAGCTGTGGAAGCAGGCTGAAAATATCACCCTGTCTAAACATATGGAGAAACTTAAAGGATTTGTGTATTGTGTCCTGGAGGGGGAAAACCAAGAAAAGAACAATGAATTCTTTTAGGTACATAAAAGGGTATTAAAAAAAAAAAAAAAATCTCTTCAGTACAGAAGATCAAGAACTCACCTCCAATAAAGCAGAAATATAATGAAGGGAGTTGAACACAGAGGAGCTGATTCCACAAAGCTGTTTTGAACATCTTCCCCTTTCTCAGAGTGCCATTTGAATAAACACAACAGTTATGCCTGAATAAATCAAATAATAACACACTAAAAAGCACAAGAGGAAGACTCTTATGGTTTCAAATCAGTGCCTAGAAGAGCAAGAGAACATCAATAGTTTTATATCATCTGCCTATTGGATAAGCTCTTTGAAAAAAAAATTTTTAAGTTTTATGTGTTGGGCAGCAGCTGGCCTCTGATTTGAGCTCTTCAGCACCAACAAACCAAAATGAGAGCAGCTTATTTGTACTCGGTAACTTTTCAAAGAGATAGCCTTTTCCCAAGTGTGTCATATAGTTAGTTGATAAATAATAAAAGCAGCAGCTCAAATTCCTCAGTTTTTAGCAATTTCATCATTTTCTCCTGCCCTTTAGGACTATGCCTATTTTCACTTCAAAAATCAAGAGGACATTTTTTCCCCCTTCCTCAGCTCTTTCAATGTGAGGCCCAAGAGTACATCCTGACAAAACTGTCCTGCTTCATAATGCAGGATCCTTCCCTTAGGGGACACAACAGGCTACACCTACATAACTTGGTAGCTTACATCACTTTTCCCTGCCTGCTCCTGTGATTAAATCCTTCTTAATAGGAACTCTACAGAACTTCCTGATACATCACCACCAAAAGGTCCCTTACATGAAGATGATTTGTTTTGAAATCTAATTAAATTCAATAGGAATTGGACATAACAGAGGATTCTGCAAGAGTTACACAAGTTCTAAAGGCAGCACAGCCCTAGGCTCCCACACTACCTTCATTTCTGCGCTATCCAAGTTCTAGAACAAGTCATTTCCCATCAGAAGTCATCATGCTTGTTGTACAATCACATTTAAACTGCTTAATCCTAAACGTATTTTTCTTCCACTCTCTCCCATTTCAAGGGAAGGCTCCTCAGGAAGATCAAAGTCATCATTCAGACCCTGTTTAGTGTTAATTAATTTCAGTGTATTGTCAGAGCCACATGAAAAGCAAAATTCTTCTATTAGAGGTTGACTTTGTAGCTCACCACTGAGTGGAGGCCCAGCCTGTCAGTCACAAAATTCTGTAGGATCTCTCTTCTGTGACTGAAAATGATTCATCTGAGACAGAGGATAGGTAGGATAGGTTGCCAACAATACAACCAGGCAGAGGCACATTGATTTGAGAGGCTCCATTGCTGTAGCCTCACAGACTTCTTTCTTTGTCCTCTAAAATGTACTATTTATTTGAACTAAAGACAGGCTTGTCATCAGAAATTTCTTAGTCTAGAAGGAACTATCCAAAAATCTGTGAAGTTCAAAATCTGACAGTTAGGTTCAACATTTTCAAAGCAAATATGAAGCATCACAGGCTTGGAACTTTGCTGCTGCTGCTGCAGTGCTGGTTGATTATTGCACCTGATTGAGAAAACAGGGGAAATAACCTTTGTAGTGATGATTTTATAGAACAAAACTAGACTTAGGTGCTAGAACTCATCTGGATTTAAAGTCCTAAGATGTCCATTCTATGCAAACAAAGCTGGCCTTAACTCACCATCTCCTCTGCACCAGCTTTTTAAAGCACAGAAGATTATTTTGCCTTTGCTTGTCATTGGTGAAATATTTATTCCATTTCTTCCTGATTATTTCACAATCCCTAAAAAAAACCCAAACCCCCAAACCAAAACTTATTCATGCAACATTATTTCAGTTAATGTAATCTGCAAAGCCCTGCTATATTTCATTCTATCAAATAAACATTCCTTGACTTTCTGTCTCATGGCACACACTCCAGCAGCTGTGTCCTTGATGAATCTGGACAGAAATTAGTTTAGATCTGACAGCATTCATCTTGTTTGCTAATTTTAAACTTTCTCTTCTCAACTCAAACATCTCTTCATTCAGCTATTCCTGCTACTCAGTTACTGGCACACACAGTAGTCCCCTGCAGCTGGCAATATGAATGATACCTATTTATCCTAGAAATGGGCCAGCACTGTAACATTTAAGACTGGTTGAAAAACAGACAGAGATGGCAGAGGTGACTGTAAGAAGAACTGTAATAAGTGCCTGAATTTCCAGACAATAAATCAATTTATGTTACCTTCAGTCAGTAGAATCTTAATAAGCCTATTTTTCTAGGCTTAGAACAATAAAATGCAGTTCAGACCTTCTACACAGGCATAGCGTATGTTCCTGCTTTTTAACAGCTAAATGTAGCCTTTATGTACTCTTCTCAACAACCTTCTACCCTCCTCCTTATCACCACATGCAGTGCAGGCACCCATCAGCTAAAACTGAGGAGAAGGAGTTTACAGGTTCATGGCTGAACACAGGCTGGCATTGTCTCCATCACAGACTCCCAGGCTCCTAACGCTTCTCTCGTGCGCTGACACTTATTTTAATAATAGATACAGAACATTTCTTGTTTCCTGAATGTTTAATAGGGACTGACTGCTCCAAGGTGCTACCGTGTGAAATCATTTGCTTTTACATATTTCAATGTTTTTGTGGGGGGAAAAAAAAAAATCCTTATTTAATATTTGACTAAGGATATAATGAAAATTCCTCTCCTTGGCCACAGATGCACCTGCAGAAGTCCACTGAAGATTTCAAATGCATGTCTTTCACTAACCTGGTGGACAGTCATGATGGAAAAAGGGTTGGAAGCTTTCCTCCTATTAGATGAAAGGATGAAGAGAAGTTGTGTTACACATTTTATTGTCCAAACTGGTGGCAATCAGAATAAGAACAACAGCACAAGGTTTTGTGGCTCCCTTTTGTTTCAGAAAAGCCTGTTTTGCTGGAAGGAATTGCCCATATGATTCTACTGGCATGGGGCTCAGCACAGTCAGGAAAGTCACAGTGTGGAGATATCAAGCCATCTGATGAAGGACATTGATTTGTGGCTACAGCCTAGAACAGGTTTTTTAATTTATTTTTTTTTTTAATCTGAAAATTCCTCACTTCCATCTCTTATGGGAAGAAATTAAGTGAGGGGAAATTTTCTTTAGTTTGCTTTTTATTTTAAAAGTAAACCCAAAATGTGCCTATAGAGCACCACTGATCTCCTGTTTCTCCACATTCTACTACCTGCAAGTATGGACCTACCAAAACTGTACTGGTCATTACGGAAACTACAAATTCTATCTATCAGGAAAAAAAAAAATCCCCAACCACTGATAATGTCCAAGAAATGCTGAAAGTCTATAATGAATAATGTACTGCTCAAGCTGAGCTATATGAAGAAAGGCAGAAGGATTTTATATTTTTGTTTCTTTGTTCATTCCAGACTACAAGAAACACCAAACCCAAGAAGAGTCATACACTAGAAGATGCACTCACACTGGAGCTGTCACAGATGTAAATATATAAAAGGGTCTGAAGAAAAAAAGTGGCTGCTGTAAAACTGTGCAGTATATTACACTCGATCAAAAAAAAACCCCTCACTTAATTTCTGTGTGTTGGCCCCTTGATGAATGCTAGGACTGAATACAATAAACAGGCATCATAACTACCACAATTTTGTTAAAATAAATACAAGTCAGGGCCTGGGCTTGCAGCATATGTTTATGCTGTGTGCTGCAGACAGATGTAAGCACACTCTGCCTACCCCTGAGCCTGGGAAAAAAAAAGCTCCATAACTGCAGAGGCACAATGTGATGCCTACATTAATAAACCCTGCTGAGAGGCAGCTTTATTTGTGCAGGCTTGCCGCTGTGCTAACTCAGTGGCACAGTTTTCTTTCAGCTCAGAACTCAGAGAATAATCCCAGATGTATGGTATAAACACACCAAGAGTTTAGATTCACCAGGAAAATAATCTGCACGTTTTTATAGCTATGATCTAATAGAACCTGTAATCGGCTTGGAGATGCTGCATGCATGACTCCAGCAGCAGTATAATATAAGAACATAATTCCTACAGAAATTATGCCATTTGCAGAAAATTTACTGCCACAAGATACATAATCATATTAAAGCAGATTAGCCTGCAGGCTTTATCTTGCTGCAATTTATCACTGTATTATTATATTCCTACTTTTTTTTTTTTAAATAGTAATTTTACTGTAGTTCTGAGAGTGAGGTACTTTTAAAGACTATGATAGGCAACAAAATCACTTATTAATACAAAACTTAATTTAAAAGTAGTGATGATCTCTTTTCCAGAACTCCCAGCAGACCTGTTTTGTTGTTTCTTGGAAGGTGCCTCATTTCAATCTGAGATTACTGCACATGCCCAACAGAGGAGCACATAAATGTTTGTGCAAATCATTTGAGGAACACAGCATAGGATCCCAGCAGGGCTCAGGTTGGAAAGGACCTCAGAGCTCATCTAGTCCAGCCATGGGCAGGGACACCTCGCAACTGGACTCAGCTGCTCAAGGCCTCATCCAGCCTGGCCTCCAACGCTCCCAGGGAGGAGGCAGCCACAGCCTCCCTGGGCAGCCTGGGCCACACTCTCACTACTGAAGAACTTCCTCCTAAGCTCCAGTCTAGCCCTGCTATGCCTCAGCTTCACACCACTGCCCCTTGTCCTGTTGCCAGACACCTTTAAGAGAGGTCCCTCTCCACTTTCTTCACGACAGAGGCCAGCTCCAACTTTCAACCACCACATTTTTTAATGTACTAAAAAGGAGATAAAACAGCTAAGATCTCTCTCCTAATGAAAAGTTTGGGAGTTTGTTTCCTTGTTGCTTTGTTCTTTGGGTTTTTTTTTGTTTTTTGTTTTTGTTTTTGTTTTTTTTTTGTGTGTCTTAATTCTTATCATTTTGTTTCCCACAGTCAAGAATCTTCCAATGCACTCTTTAAAGAAAGGCCTTACAATATTCTCAGTGCCAAACCGTGACATGGCTGAAGCTCACTGCCACAAACCAGTGCACGCTGAGGGGGTTTTGCCTCTCTTCCCCTCAGCTACCTCTGTAATATCTCCTCTATGCTCTAACACTTTCGCTAGCGAAAAATTGCTACCACAGGCCTGAAATGACTTTAACAGGTACAGACTACACCAGGGAGTGATTTAGACAATTAGGACTGAATCAGCCAGGGTGGGAAGGGACCACAAGGATCAGCCAGTTCCAACCCCGCTGCCATGGGCAGGGACACCTCACACTAGATCAGACTGCCCACAGCCTCATCCAGCCTGGCTGCAAACACCTCCAGGGATGAGGCTTCCACCACCTCCCTGGGCAGCCCCTTCCAGGCTCTCACCACCCTCATGCTGAAAGAACTTCTGAACATCCAGTCTCAATCTCCCTGTTTCCAGCTTTGTTCCATTCCCCCCAGTTCTATCCCTACCTGACAGCCTAAAATGTCCCTCCCCAGCTTTCTTCTAGGCCCCTTCAGATACTGCAAGGCCACAACAAGGTCACCTGGGAGCCTTCTCCTCTCCAGCCCCAACTCCCTCAGTCTCTCCTCACAGCAGAGCAGCTCCAGCCCTCAGGTCATCCTCATGGCCTTCTCTGGACACCTTCCAGCACATCCACATCCCTCTTGTCCCAGGGGCTCCAGAGCTGGCTGCAGTGCTCCAGGTGTGGTCTCAGCAGCGTGGAGCAGGATCCCTTCCCCGGCCCTGCTGCCCACACTGCCCTCGCTGCGGCCCAGGCTCTGGCTGCCCTCTGGGCTGCAGGAGCTCTCTGGCAGCTCATCTTGAGCTTCTCGCCCACCAGCACCCTCAGGCCTCTCTCCTCAGGGCTGCCCTCCAGCCAGTCCCTGCCCAGCCTATCCTGTGCTAACTAAAGCCACCCTTTTGTGTTCAGTCAGTGGTGCTCTCTGGCGCGGGTGCAGGCTGACGAGCAGGCGCTCTGCTGCCAGCCAAACCTGTGGCACACACGGTGGCTTCCACTGCCTCCCCAGACTGTGCTGGGAGAAGCACTTCTGCAGTGCCTTGGGAAAAAAGGAAAACAGGAGTAGTGAACATCTGCTGATATTGATTCTGGGAGTCTGAAACTTTATGAAACCATGGATGGGATGCATTTGACGTGAGTTTTTCTGGAACGCTTTCAGACTTAAGCAAACAACATCTGTTAATATTGATTTTTGGGTTACACTGAAACTTTCAGAAGAATTACAATCAGTGGGTGATTGAAAAGTGTTGCTATGGATGTGAGAAGATCAAATGCTAAGCAAAGGTTTAAAGGGTTTGTTTCCCTTTAGCTTCATTAATAATCTACGATCACTCCTCCCTAGGAGAAAATAAAAAGAATAAGGGTGAGGGAAAAAAAAAAAACCAAAAACGTTTTACACAGCAAAAGATCAGAGACGAAAATTAACATATATGAAAGCTGACGAAAGTGTCTGATGCAAAATGTTTCAGTCCTACAGCTGACAGACATTTTCAAAGCCACATTATAGTAAAAAGAAAATAAAAATTAACTAAGTCCATAGAAAAGAAATCATCATGGTAGCTGGAGAATTCTCTTCCGAAAGGGCTTCTCACAGAAAAATAAAGGGGATTTTCATTTCCTTGGTGCTCTGTAGCTTTTAAATCATTACCAACACAAAGCAGCACATTTTCAATTCCCTTTGCTGGTGAACATTCCGGTCTCACTAATGATGCCAAAGGTACCTTGCTGCTTCAACTTTATTTTTCTGTTTTTCCTGTAAGTAGGATTTTCTTCTAGTAGTGAACTTCTAGTGGTTCAATCAATTTACTTATCAGTCTGTGCTTGAGCAGATGATTCAGTGCAATTAAAGCACACACTGAACTATCAACAGGATCTTTTTTTCCCAGTTCGCTTTTACAGTGCTTAGCTAACTCCAGTTGTCCTGCAGCGATGCTACTTCATGCAGCTCAGCAAATACAGTGGGAAATACAACACTCACACACAGGGAACAAAAACACTTCTGCCACAGAACACAGCTTCTAAGAAACTGTTTTCTGGTGTAGTTGGGCTTGCCAGCTATTAAATAGAATTAAATCTTCTTCCCATGACCACAGTAAGAATGCCATGGAAGACTGTACTCATCTGCCAACCTTCTCCGTCTCTTCCAGTCATAGATTAGGTCTGGATATGAACAGATAATGGTACTAATGAATCAGCTTCAGCTAGAGGTCATGCAGCTTGCATACAGCATACAGGCTTTGGCAAAAGTCATCTGAATGCTACCACCTGTCTAAAGAAGTAAGTCAGTTATGCACAGAAAATATTTCAGAGCATTGCACTTTATAAATTTACTTTTCCAGTCAAGTTTAGGCTGTTTCTCTGTCCTACAGAAATTCTATTTGCACTTGAGAGAGATTTCTTGAAGTCAAATCCTAACCATATGGAGGTAGCAGTCAGTTCCATTTATCTTTCACACCATATGAAGTACCACCAGCTAGTCCAGTATCTTGCTGGTAAATGTAAGCAAGACACGGGTAATGTTAGTAGTCAGAAACAAGCACTTGACAGCACTGCGTGCTTCCTTCAGCAGAGAACATCTGTTTGCAAGCCACCAAGCTACCATCAAAAAATGCAGGATTACTTGGTGCTGCTGAGAGTTGCCACATAGCTTGCACTACTACCCAGCCACACACACACAGAGGAACACCCAGGCACCTCCTGTGGGCATGCAAATGTCCACCTAGATACACCGTGCAGACCTTCCCAACTGCTGACAACTTCACTGTCTGTAACTTGCAGTTTCTGCATTGTTTGGGACTTAACTACCCTCAGATTTCTTCAGTTCAGAATAACACATCTGAGGCTTTCTGCATCAGCTTCAAAGTAAGCTGTGGTTGATTCCAAGTGTCTTATTTGCCCTGGACTGCTCTGCTCCCTGGGGAGAAGAGAGTTGCCTGCCTGCTCCCAAGCCTTGACATCTGGCCAGTAATTACCAACTGGAGTACTACCACCTCCTTGAGCTGACAGAGCTTACAGCTTTCACATAACATGAAAGAAGATTCACCAATGCTTACTATGACACAAAAGAGGCTTATACCAAGAGTTACAGATATTTATATAAGGAAAGATAACTGGAACAAACAGATTTAAAGGAAAATGTTCTTTCCACAATCAAAAAACATTTCAAAGGGATAAATTTTGGAGATGAAAAAAAAAACAAACCAGAATGGAAGTCCTGCATTGAATGCTGGAAGATGTTCAGATAATACAGGCATGGAGCATCTGAGAGTTAGAGAGGAGAAATGGCAGATGTTAAGTACTTGTGGAAATGCTTTCACTGTTTACAGTTCATAGCAGCTCCACCATAGTCCAGAGTGCTTCTGAGGATGTGAATCAAAGAGTCAACAGGCCACCCACCATTCTTCTATTCTTTAAACATAACATCAATCAGTAACCAAACAGCACTCCTACTTTATAAGCCTACCTTTACAATGCAGCCATTGCACAAATTCTTTCATGTTGAGCAAATTATAATGACAACTACAGGCAAGAAGAAAAAAACAGAGAAACACATTGACTCTTGACAGCATTTACCCCTGTGATATGACAAGAACACAATGAGGGCAGGAATATTCAAAAGAAAGAGAGAATAACCAGGCAGAAAACTCCAACTCATTGTCCAAAGCACTACACACTGCAATGCCTTCAAAAATACATATATATATATGTGTGTGTGTGTGTATAGAAAGTATTCATGCAGTCTTACATAGAATGGCTCAGCTTGGAAGAGACCTCAGGGATCATTCAGTTTGGGGCTCCTCAGTTTCAGAGGGACAGGGATCTGCTGGAGAGGGTCCAATGGAGGGCTATGAGGATGCTGAGGGGACTGCAGCACTGCCTGGGGAGGGGAGGCTGAGGGACCTGAGGCTGCTTAGTCTGGAGAAGAGAAGACTGAGAGGGGATTTAATGAATGTTTCTAAATATCTGAGGGCTGGGGGCCAGGAAGCGGGGGACAGGCTATGCTCACTTGTTCCCTGGGATAGGCCAAGGAGCAGTCGATGGAAGGTGCAGCACAGGAGGTTCCACCTCAACACAAGGAGCAACTTCTTGACTGGAAGGGTCCCAGAGCAGTGGCACAGGCTGCCCAGAGAGGCAGTGGAGTCTCCTTGTCTGGAGCCTTTCCAGTCCTGTCTGGATGTGTTTCTGTGTGACCTGAGCTATATTTGTCTGGTCCTGCTCTGGCAGGGAGGTTGGACTCGATGAGCTCTGTGGGTCCCTTCCAACCCCTGGCATCCTCCATGAAATGACATTTTGAGCCTTTCTTCTTGCACTTGATTTCAGGGACAGTAAACTATTGGTCTAGACACCATAAAAAATTGAAAGATGCAGCCAGTGAAAACAGCAGCATTGCCTGTTTGATCTCTGCTTCTAACTCGTGGGATTCATCCATTTTAAAATGGAGAATTTAATGCTAATTACAATGTTAGAACTGGGGCTGCATTTTTTAGCTGAAGTTCATGTGATTCAAAGCTGACCTTCAGAACAGAGCATTCTGCATTTGCACCCTGGATCTTATCTAAAGCAAAGTGCATCTTCCTTCAGCAGAAAGCTTGATCAAAAGAAGGCAAGAAACTTGCCTGCTTACTGGAGCTACATCAGGCTGCTTAATTGTGTTGGCTTAGTCATTTATGGAAATGAATAGGACAATGTAGACCAAAAAATAGACATCAAACTGGTTTGTGAACTTTGTATTAAAGGGCTTCCTATTTGGCTCAGGAACAGTTGGAAGTCTGATTTTGTAAGGTTTCTTAGAGAGTAATTAAAACACTTCTTGTCACTACTTTTATCTTTCCAAACTGCTAAGTAAGTATATAAAGGCATTGAGTAGCGAGCAGAAACGTTTTTGACACCAGCAGGGAGAACGCACAGCCCATGTGCCTCTTCTATGAGCCACGCACAAATGCCTTCTTCTCCAAGACATGCTCAAAAACTATTCAAAGGAGTGGTGTTTTGTTTTTTTTTCTTGAATTAGTATCATAAAAGCAGAGCCATGAAGTGACATAACCATTCCTTCTCCTCACACATATTTGAACAGTTTTAGCAAATACTGATTAGGAGCACAATTCATACACACTTTGCTTGGCCTCTGCAAAATTGGCCAGTTCAGGAGAAATAAGTTATGTCTTTTGACACTGAGTATTGCCTAGCCAGATGGAGGAGAGATTGTGATACTCAAGTTGTCTCAATTTCTTCTAGTGATGGAACAAGTAGCACCAGGCTGACACCTGTTTACTGACACAATGCCCAACACACAGGGCAAAGGCATGGGGTAAAAGGTAAAAGAGTGGTCTTCTGCAGCAGGGAAGTTGTAACTCCTAATGTCCAATAAGGACTAACTTTGTGATTCCCATTTCCCTTAAAGAAACAGAAAACCTACACACCTCTGAACCCTAGGGCTTTGACAAAGTCTGGAGCCTCATTTGAATCACCTTTATAGAAGGGTTTAGTAACTACTAAGGTTGAAATATTTAATGATATGGTTGTCAATTTTAATCACGAGGAAAATTAAAGGGAAAATACTAGTAGTAGAAAAGGTCAAGAAGCTCCCTTAGACTATTTTTGGAATGAAAAATTCCTATTTTATTATAAGCTTGCTAGAATTGATTTAGTTAGATTATGTAGTGTGAACAAAAGTAAGATCAAAGTGTTATCTAAATCACTCTTGCTGACATCTTTGAATCAAAGATTTCCATTTGCTAACCTCAAACTTCTTTCCCTTACTTTTGCAGTCACAGAATTCCTCAATTGGTGAGTTTGTCCTGGCATGCAGACATATACTGCTAAGGTAGTCCTGCCCCAGACAAGACTGCTGTCCTCTGCATGACTCTCCTCAAGAGTGAAGCAGGAGAAATGCAAGTGGCATTTAGATTCATACTGAGGGCAGTGTGTTAACTGTCACTGAGATTAATACAGGCTGCAATAGGCATTGTGGTGGCTGGCAGTTAGATTTATGTAGTATGCTTAATGAAGATATACACTGTGTTTAAATGCTCCTGGACATCGCTTCCTCTGCTCCTCTCTCCAGTTTCCCCAAAGTAGAGCTTGTCAGTTACTTGGAACGGATACATCTTTCAGCAAAGCACCTGCACCACAGCCCTAATTCCCATGACTGCTGCCACTTGCATAGGAATTCTATGCATCTGCTGCATTGCTTATAATTCCCTAGAATCTTCCTCTACGTTCTCTTTGATATGGTGAAAATTCTCACTGGTTACACTTTGTGTTCGGTTGGGAAGCACGTGGCAGTGTGCAGCAAGAGGACATCCTAACCTCTCAGCTAAACCCTTTCCCAGTAGATCTGTCCCCTCAGTAAGCACAATTTTTGAGAGACTCCAGTGCAGAGCCACAAAAATGAGTAACAAAGTTTAACATCTTTATGAGGAGAGCCTGAGAGAGCTGGGGCTGTGCTGCTTGGAGAGGAGGAGGCTAAGGGCTGACCTCATTACTGTTTATCAATATGTGCAGGGTGAGTGGCAGGAGGCTGGAGCCAGGCTCTGCTGAGTGATGCCCAGTGACAGGACAAGGGGCAATAGGTGGAAGCTGAGGCATAGGAAGTTTCACTTAAACATGAGGAGGATTTTTTTTTCCCTGTGAGGGTGACGGAGCACTGGCATAGGCTGCCCAGGGGGCTTGTGGAGTCTCCCTCTCTGGAGATATTCAGGAACCATCTGGATGTGATCTGGTGTGGTCTGCTCTTGGTGATCCTGCTCTGGCAGTGGGGCTGGACCATATGAGGTTTGGAGGTCCCTTCCAGCCCCTGACATTCTGTGATTCTACTGAAATGTGCAAAACCAGCCTAGAGATGTTACACCAAGCAGTCTGAAATACCAGTCCAACCACAGGTTCCCATTGTAAAGTACCTGGGTCACAATGGACTCAAGAAACATGACACACTCTGTATATGGAGTTCAGCACATGTGGGAAAGCTAAACGTACAAAGGGGTACAAGGGTGTGATGCACTCTGCCTAAAGAAGCATCAAGATCTCAGAGTGTTAAATAACACAACACTACTCGCTAATCTGTCTCGATAAACCTTTGTTTGAACTCTTCTGCAATTTCAGCCAGGTGCTGCCTTACAGAATATATTTTCTTTGTATTCCCATGATACACAAGAAAAAGAAAAGCCTTTAAAACCCCTCTACAAAATGGAAGTAACTGATCTGCACAAAGTGATTCCAAATCCATGTATAGAATCATGGAATAGAATCATAGAATGGTTTAGGAGAAAGCTCAAAGATCATCTAGTTCCATCTCATACAACAAATTTCATGAGAGGAAAACACAGACAGTGATGCCAACTCATTTATGGTCCTAAAGCACTACAAAAAACACAATCAATATCCTTCTTTTCTGGTCAAGGTGGATCCAAAAAATAATAAGTGGTCTGTGGAATGAAGTCTTTCCATCTTTTCTTGCCATACCCTTAATTTAACACATTCTATTGCCATAGCTGCAGAATGGGTAGGGGCAGCCTACTAGCTAAACCATTCCTTATCTATCAAACCTAGCAATAGACAAGAGCAATTAATTCCCAGCTTGAAGTAGAGGGGAACATACAGAGAAAGTTTCTCTTATTTCAGGTATTGATCCACTCACCAAAGCTAACTGTCACTATATAGTTATGCAGAAAGTACATGGTCCATCTGTGCATCACCTGTAATTCCTCAAGCAAGTGGGATGTGTATATTACTCTGCAAAAAGGCAAGAACACAATCACACACTAAAATCAGACTCCTGTGTTACTGATGCAATGCTGGGATAGCTTCAGAGAAAACAAACCTGAAGGACTGTCAGAAGTGCTTCTTACGTTGTCCTGAAGGGTATTTCCTGTCGTCCACGAGTTCTCACTGAAATTCTCTTTTTCAATTATGATATTTGAGTGTTCACTCATAATTTATCATCTTGTTCATGGAAATGCATGATTAATGAAAGGAAATTGAAAGGTAATTGAAAAGCACTAATAAAATTTAACAGGTTAGATCTGTTATTTTTAATTTTCCAAAGGCTCATCAGAAAGCTCCTTATCACTTAAATGGAGCCTCTTGAAGTGACCACAAAATGAATATGATGGGCTTCAGCCTTCAGCAGTGGTTCCAAAAGGAGCAGGGCCTTACACGTGCAGAAACCCTATCAACTATCTTTGCTACCACTACCTTTTGCCTTTTATTATTTGATCTGAATCTTTCTCTCAAAGGAAGATTAAAAACCCCAAAGCTTATATATGTGAACTGAAATGTTTGGCTTCTTTAAGATGAGAAAACAGGTGAATTGTTTACCTAAACTGGGACCAAATTAACTTTTATTATTTGGTGTGCGTTTTATTCAGACAAATAAATCTTATCTCTTATTCCCGTGGCTTTATGCACATGCAGACCACACACGACTGGAAAGGGTGCACAAAACCAGAAAAGATATTAAAGTGCATCCTCTCCTCTGTACCAAAGATGGCTCAGCAAGATGAACTGCTGTATTTCCAGCCAGAGCTGTGTGAATGACTGTAACACACCTTTAAAGACGTTACAAAAATAACACTCCACTGTTTTTAATTTTCCAGAGGTCACTCCCTTTAGAAAGAGGTGATCTTGTTCCATCAGGAACAAAGGACACCTAACACCGACCGAGCAGAGATGAGCAGCCAGCTGGCTTGCTGCTATTCATTCAAAGCTGACTCACAAGACAGCAAAGAGAAAGGAGCACAGAGCCCAATGGACACTTGGGTTCAACTGGTAAAGCACACATCAAAGGCTAGTCCAGGTTCAAACAGGAACTGTTTAATTAGCAGCTTGGAGACTGACCATTTGCATATGAACAAACAACTGAGTTATCCCCGTGCTGATCAAAGGCACTTGGATGGCCAGGGCTGATGTATTATGTACCAGGCAATTAGGCAGGAATGCCAAAATCTAAGCCTGAAGGGCTGGGTATTTGCTCACCGAAACTGTTTCCTTGATCAGCAGTGCTCAGAGATCTCGAACTGTAAGTGCCATACCAGTGAGCTTGGTGGATGGACGTGGGCCTGATGGAACAGCAGTTCTGCTCTAATTAAAGCTGTGTAGTAGCAAAATGTAGTCAGTGATTATTTTTTTCCTTTCTTTCACAGAATCACACTATATCTGGTTGGAAGAGATGTCCAAGATCATGCAGTCCAACCTTTGACCCAGCACCGAAGGGTCACCACTAAACCACGTCCCTAATTACCAGGTCCACACACCTACAGGGATGGCGACTCAACCACTGCCCTAGGCAGACTGTTCCAGTGTCTGAGAACCCTTTCAGTGAAGAAATATTTCCTAACATCGAGCCTAAACTTCCCCTGCTGCAGCTCGTAACCATTTCCTCTGGTCCTGTGGCTTGACACCAAGGGGAAGAGGCTTCCCCCTCCATACTTCAATCTCCCTTCAGGTAGTTGTTTATATACATTCTCTATATAATACAGCTGCTGAGGAAGAATAACTCCAATAGCATTGATAAATCCTTCCCTTTATTCTAGCTGAACGATTTCCCTTCTATTTCAGTGTCACCAGGTGTGAAGTCCCACCAGCTGAACAACTTGTGACTGAAGCCTTGTTTGTCCCGTGGCTCTTCTGAAATCTGAGGCCAATATTGAAAACGTGTTCATATTTACAGGATTTGCAGTGCACACACTGGACTGGTGCAATCAAGATGCAGTTTCATGCAAGCTACTGCAAACTAATAACGAGGTTATCAGTGATGTGGAGATTCAGCTGTCGCTTCAAAGCTTTCATTTCCGAGATACTCCATTTGCGAAGGAAAAAAAAAAAAACAACAAACTTTTTGGAACAATATTTGTAAGCTGAATGATGAAGTATCCTGAGGGGTCTGAGCAAAAGCAGCTAACAAAAGAAACCACCTAAAGATGGACTTGTGCTATCTGCAAGGACTGCACAGCACTGCAGATCTCAAATATTTTTTTTTTCTTAGGCAATTAAGATCGCACAGCTCGTTATCAGTAGGTTCCTAAGTACCTGACAATGTCTACTCTCATCAGCCACCAAACCCAAAAATCCCAGTTTTCATTCCTAGTGACTGCTACGCTCATGCACTGCTTTGGCAGCAATGTTTCTCCCACACAGTATTTGTGGCTGCATCTCATACTGTTTCATTGCATCATTCTCAGACAATAGAATATGGCCCTGCTTATTGTTGCAGTAATCCATGGAATGTTTCTGCCCTAAGTCAGTTTGCATTCTCCCAGGTAAGTCCCAAGCCTAAACTGGGAGCTGGAGCTTTCCAGCGATGACTCCCACAAAGCCGGTAGGAGACTATCTGCACAGGGCTGATTTGTGCCAGTGTCTGGGAAACTTCCTGAGCACGTTTCATTTGCTGGTGTCAACAGCCTGGCTGGCCGAGAATTAATTAACAGTTTGGCCATCTTGTGCCATCTTGTACTCCAGTGGCAAGAAAAATTACAGCAGAATTAAACTTCCTTTCACAACAGTGTAATACTGAAGTTAAGATTTTAAGGAAATGGATCTTTAACAATAACTTTAATTTCCAGGGCAGCACAGAAATGCTCAATAAGATTACTATCAATCACATNTTTAATTTTCTTCCTTTTTTTTTCTTTTCCCTGTGGTTTCAAAAACAATTTTCATTTTTTAGCACTGATCCTCCAAATAACTCCTGCTAATACCATATCATCTGCCTTGATTTAAATATTGGTTCTTTGTAATGCGTGAGAACAGCTGCTTCTTCAAATTCCTTTCCATTCTCCTTATTACTAAAAACATCAGCAGTTTATCTATGAGGTTTTGATGCTTTAACAGCATTTCAACTAGACAGCCTAATGAACTGAGTCAGAAAAGATTTATTCACTGAGATCTGAGGAAAAGGCAATCCAGATTTTCAAACACTGACTTAACAAAACATGACTTGGGGAAGTTACTTGATATTATGGGAAGGAAAATTACCTATACCTGTAAATCTGGAAGTGAAGGGCATAATCACATTGATAAAGGAAGGACATAGACTGAAAATTTTTCTTTGTCTAACTCAAAAAGTGTTTAGAATCATAGAATAGCTTAGGCTAGAAGAGAGCTTAGAGATCATCTAACCCAAGCTTCCTGCCACGGGCAGAGGTGCCTCACAACTAGACCAGGTTATGCAGTCAAAAGCTAGAAAGCACAATTACTGCACATGGCACTCAGCAGAGAATTAATGCCTGCCAAGGATTCAGAAACAGAATCTGTCTCCCCAGCATGAGGACTCTACAGAAAATGGTTGATAACTGCTGTAGGTAGCACCGGAACAGACACTGCAGCTTCTCAGGTGAAAGGCAGGCAAAGTACCGGGATGAGTAGTTGGAAGGGGTGCCTCTCCCCTCCAATCTTCTCTACACCTATGACTAATTTCATAAGTAAATCTGATTATTTTTATGTATACTAAGGGCAGTTTCAACTCAGACAGCTCATAGTCTCTCAAACTTCTGTCTTCATATGAACCGCACAGCTGAAAATGTTCTTTTCTCCTTTCCTTGCAAAGCAAGACTAGATGGCTGGCAAGCAGACCTGGGGAGATAAGTCCCATCCAGTTCATATGATGATATGCTTAAAACGTCCAAATCATTTCCAGTATCATCTATTTTCTCTGGGTAAAGCAGTGTGGGTCAGGCTTATCTTTGTCTCAACTCCCTCTGCCTTGAGTTAAGTTCTAAGCATTCCCTATCATGCATCATTCCAGGCAGTCAGCAAGAGGAGATAAAGACAAGCTTCCTTGTCACCCCACTGCCTTTCTTAGACTGCCACCTCAAGTCAGCTAAATTCAATTGGCTTATTCAAGCACAGACCTGAGAATTTCTTTTCCAAGAGAGGGAAATGTGGAGGTGACTCGTCCTCACCTGTCTGCTCAGCAGCTGTGCTGAAGGCTGCACCTTCAGAACTTCAACTCCCTCAGCAGCCAAAGACAGGAGGCATACTGCAGGTATATCAATCCACAGCTCGGGTGGGATGCTATCCCTTCCTCTAACACGCCTCACTCTGGAAGCAGCTGAAGTCATATTGAAAATTTGAGTTATTTCAGGGTAAAAATATCCAAATAGGCACTTTCCAGAGCAGTTACCATAGTAACTCTGAGAGGGGGAAATTAATTCTAGCTCTCTAACAAGAGTCAAGAATAACCACTTCCCATTACATATGCACAACGATAAAACTATGTTAGCTCATATAAAATAATAATTATGAAAATTATTTTTTCATGAAGTGGATTTTTATTTTTAAAAAGGGAGCAAGCAAGCAGGAAAAATGCTCTGCACAGTGAGCTGGTGGTGTCACCAAAAACTTCCCCAAAATCTATCAGTTCCTGATCTCAGACAGAAATTTTGGGCAGCACCTTTGCTTCCTTCTGCACCTAGAGATTCTTGCAAACGTGACATGCAGCTGATCTGTAAGTTTATACTTGGTGCCACATACGTCTCAATACACATGAGAACAACTTCCAAAAGATCTGAGAAAGCAAGAAATACATCATCTGTCAGCTGGCAAAGATCTCGTCGGGTAGGAGTTAAGAGCATTGGGCTGCAGCATGCAGATTGACAGGACTGCTGCTGGCTGTAGCCTCAGTAGCTGCTCCACAGTCAGTGGTCTTTGTACGGTGGGAATGTTTAGAGCAATCCTGCTTTTGATTTTCCTTTCATTCTCACTTTGCTGCCTGAGTGCTTTCTCTCAGAAACAAGGAAAAGGCATCCACAGGAACTGTCTGCAAATCCTTGCAGCTTAATTGCTTTTATCTGGGGACTTGTTATTGTAGACTTTGGGGTGTTCTCTACTGAGACCTTTAACGTGCTGTGGACCTTAGAGATCTCTGAAGAAAAATGGAATGTATGGAGAGAACGTCAATGGTCTAGTGTCTGAGGGAAACCATGCACCTGCTAAAGAACATCTTTCCTTTCATATTACACTGTGGGCTTTGTGTCCTAAAGGACCAGGGATGACAGCACTAATTTAAGCCTTTTAGTCTTGCTGTGATTATAAGATGATGCCCAGCATGAATATTCCTATAATTGTTTGTAAAGCAACACAGAGGAATGGTATCTTGTGTCTGATTATGCCCTCCTAATGCACAGCTGCTGAGTTCCTTATCATGAAGGTGAAGGGTTTTGTAGCCATGACATAATCCAGGCAGGGTTCTGGGTTAGTGGTTCTGTACTTAAGCAATTTGGATTTTTAAGAAAGCATAACATTAATCCTGTCTGGAGCACATATTTTACCCAAAGATTCACAGATGACTATAAAGGACAGATCCAAGTTCCCCAGAAGGAGGGTTGGCTTTGCAGGAGATTTTTCAAGGTGCAGCACTGACCCTGTGACACAAAGCTAAATCTGAGCAAGACTTGAGCCTTGAGACTTGAGTCCTGTCTTCTCACAGGGGTGCTTTGGGCAACACAGGCTAGAGCTGAAGTCATAGCAAAATGAAGTCTGCATTCTCTGCATGTGGAACCTGTACAAAAGTGCGATCTGGCCTGGGAAAAGCTTCTCAGAACTTGAGGCACTTATACAGCTGAGATTGTAGTTTACTCTAATGCTAGCAAAGCTCTTTTCTATTCACATGTCAGGATTCATTGTCAGGTTTATATGCTAGAGTTCAACACATATTTTGGTTTTCTGGTATCTCAATCTTCCCCAACCCAACCAATAAACACAGAAAAAATTCAGGAGCCACTCTGTCCTTGTGAGATTAACAGCCTCACTTCCAACCTAATGTTGTTCAGCTAAGCAGCCACTTCTGAAAGCTTAGCCATAGCAAATATTGACTTTATATATGACTTCTACTCTGCAATAAACCATTCTGCCTGGAAAGACTTACAGAAAGGCACTACTGCATGAAGCAGCTTTCTGCGATCTGTAGTAAAAAAACAGGTGTGGAAAATGTTGTCCTTTTGGTCAAATAGTTGGCTATTTTTACTGAGTTGGATACAATAGATTTTAAAAGGTTAAAACAAAAAGCAGCCAGTACTACAAGAAGCAAAACATGGGTATGGAATGAAGAGATGCTTTTCAGATGGGAGAAAGAAGCAGATGGAAAGCTGATGAGGCAAAGAAATGCCAACCTGGGACTTTATCAAGCTATCCAGGTGGCAAAGTGAAGTGTTAGAGCTTAATTCCATGAGATACTGAGAAATTCTTGAGATTTTATGTTCCCTGATTGTCTCCACAGACGAAATATTGCATCAGGCAATTAATTTGCACACTGCTCTTTATCTATAGCTTGTTAGGAGAAATAAAATACGGAAACTTTTGGAGAAGTTGAATTTCTTTCACAGCACCTTTCATGAGAGCTTTTGAAAACTGTCCAGAAAGAAGTCTTGCTTTTGACATAGAATCACCATGGTTGGAAGGGACCACCAAAGGTCACCTAGTCTGACTCCTCTGCAGTGAGCAGGGACACCCTCAACTAGATCAGAGTCCTGCTGAGCCTCACCTTGAACATGGGCAGGGATGGAGTCTCAATCACCTCTCTGGGCAACCTCTGCCAGTGCTCTACCATTCTCGTTGTAAAGAAGAGAGTTAATGACAGCTCCAATTTAATAGCCTTGGATATGTAAATATCACACTAGCTGCATTCCAGAACTGAAAATAGTTTAGAATACTACAGTTTGGTAAGCTTCAGAAACTCTTAGATGGTAGAGAGAAAATAAAGGTGTTGAAGACCCTTTTATCGGGGCGGGGGGGGGGAAAGGTATTTCTGTTAAGTATTTTGGATGGTAAAGACTGTCATCTGTGGAGAGATTGGTCAAAATGGTGCTGCTGCAAAAACCTCCCTGCACTCTCATGTAAAATAATCTGTCAGTGCTCAATGACTATCCTTGATCTACCACAGCTTCCCTCATCTGTGTTTGTGCTCTCATGCCTTTATATCTGACAGACTATAATCTGCCTGCACGTACAGGCCACACAAATAGTTGCTTGGACTTTCTTGTCTCCAGAATTTTATAATGCAGCTTTACTCTCACAGCTGCTGGTAAGGGCATACAGGTTTAGAGACTCCTAAGCATGCTATAAAATTGACTATGAAAAAAGGCATCAATCTTGATATTGCAAGATGATTTTGTTCATACAGCAGCAAGGGTGAAACAAGTGACAGGTCTCATTTGAATGGCTATAAAGAAAAGGGAGCAGTCAGGAAAAGCCATGCATAGGGGAAATCATCTGAATGTTAATTTGAAGTATTTTAGATATGATTACAAGGAGGGAAGGAGGGAAGCAGAAACTTCAGAATGAAAGGATTTGAAAACCTGACTTGCCATTTTTATCATCACCTTTACAACATGCCACCTCTGGAAAAACTAGGCAAAATCCTGAAGAACAGTGCACTACTTGGACTTTGTGAGAAAACTCCCAATTCCACTGAAGTCTGTGAGTGCTGAAGGTACTGAGTCACCTCAGAAAGCTGAGTGCATTAAAGGCAGAGTGGAGCAAGACTGAAGGCAGTTGTGCCAGCTCTTTGGTACCTGTGCTTGGCACTGGTCAAGCCACACCTTGAGTGCTGTGTCCAGTTCTGGGCCCCTCAATTCAAGAGAGATGTTGAGGTGCTGGAAGGTGCCCAGAGAAGGGCAGCAAGGCTGGGGAGAGGCCTGGAGCACAGCCCCAAGAGGAGAGGCTGAGGGAGCTGAGGGTGTGCAGCCTGCAGAAGAGGAGGCTCAGGGCAGAGCTCATTGCTCTCTGCAGCTACCTGAAGGGAGGTTGTGGCCAGCTGGGCTTGGGCTCTGCTGCCAGGTAACCAGCAACAGAACAAGGGGACACAGAATCAAGCTGTGCCAGGGCAGGTTCAGGCTGGATGTTAGGAGGAAGCTCTGCACAGAGAGAGTGATTGGCATTGGAATGGGCTGCCCGGGGAGGTGGTGGAGTCTCCATCCCTGGAGGTGTTGAAACAAAGCCTGGATGAGGCACTTAGTGCCGTGGTCTGGTTGATTGGATGGGGATGGGGTATAGGTTGGACTGGATAAACTTGGAGGTCTCTTCCAACCTGGCTGATTCTATGATTCTACTGTGACAACCTTCCCATAGTCACACTGTGTAATTATTTCTGTTTAGGTTTATTTCTAAAGTAACAAGAAACTGTTAGAGGTGCATGGGTTTGGTTTTTTGGGGGGTTTCCACGCCAGCAGAGTACAAAGAGCTGCATTTGAGTCCCACCTTAAGAGTTGTGTTGTCTTTTGTCCCAAGACGCTAAGAAAATACACAGAAAGCCAAGGAGGAAGCATTGTGGGAAGGTGCTGGCAAAGCAGCAAGCAAATGGAAACAGTTTCTAAAAAAAAAAAAAAGCAAACTATGACCAGTGTGAAATCCACATTTAGAACCTGACTCTGTTCCGAACCAGAATAAACATCAATTTGTCAGTCGCCACCTCTTGCAGAGCCATTTATGCCATTTATTCTGAAGCAGCATCACATTTATTTGCTGACCTGCTGTGAGAAAGGGTTTGAGATGTTAGTGCCACAGCTGAGGCGCTGCTGCATTCAGTGAAGATACGCAGCAGCACTTTGCCACACGTAATCAGCCTCAGCACTTATCTCACAATTAGCCATGTTGACACATTTTTATAAATTAGACCCAGCAATCATTTTCAGATGAGACATTTTCCCTGCAGAAAGGATCCCTCCGGCTTTGCAGGAAGCATCAGGAATCAGGCAGCTACTACAATAGAAAGCAATTTCTGTGGCGGGCAAGAGAAAGGTGCCTGTTGTACATGCCAAGAGGAAAAGGAAACCTGAATCAAATTTATGGTGGCAACAACAGAAACATTCCTCTTTGCAAGTGAAGAGACATTTCACGTGGCTTAACACTTCTCCTGGGCTAATTGTTCAAGTTCTATATATCACAGTGTGGCCAGAGGTAAAACAAAGCAAACCAAATCCCACTAATGAGTATGGCCCAGAGTCCCAGCAGGCACAATACAGCTTAGTTACACCAGAGGCAGGAGCCAGAGCTGCTCTTTGGCCAGGCAGTTGGTATTGCTGAGCCCGAGAGCCAACTGGGAAGTGACAGAACAATAATTCTTCTGCTGCCCAAGTCTGTCCTGACTGATGGATTCCTGATGAGTTCCCATTCAATGTGAGAGCCTGTGCTAAGTATATGTTTTTAACTGGCTAGCAGTTAATTTGACAGTTTGGAGCTGAAGACTCCAAGCTCTTCAGCCAAGTGTGCAACTACAGCTAAGTAATCTGCCTGGTTAATTACTCCTCTCTTACACACTGGTTTAAGCAAGCACTGCTGGCACCTCTTTACACAAATGCTTTCCATATTTATATATTTCTGTATGCAGTCTGTCAGAAGTTGCAAATTCCTGCAGAACACCATCTTGCACTAGTTATAGCACCTCTCTGAAGACAGCATAATGCCTGCCACCTGAAAACAATCCATTTATACCATCACACCTCTGGGGTTGTGAAGGTCAAGGCACAGTTTCCACTGGTTTATCCCCACACAAACCAGCTACACTTGCCAGGAGTGTGGAGGTGCTCAATTCATATTCCAGAAAGGATCCAAGCAGGGGCCCTTTTGCCAAATGCTTTGTCCTCCTTCAGGTCTCACCTCCCACACAGAAGCCTTCTACAAAGACCATAGTTTTACTGGAGCAACTGAGGATGCTGATAGGGTCACTGTTAAGGCCTTGCTTTATTCTGTGGCTGACTCTGGGAGCTCTGCAGAAATCTTTCCATCAGCATGGAGAATGTTGTGTGTATTATGGAATGGGTGGTGTAGCACTGAGCATGAGACCTCATCCAAATTCAGGTTACAGTTCACTTGCATTGCAATTTATTTCAGGACATCAAGAACAGCTATGCAGTCAGGCTTGGCTGCAGCACCCCCCCTGGTTGGGTTCCAGTATAAATCTTGCAAATGCCTGTTCTTAGCCTCCAATCTTTTGTTTTGATTCTTCTATCCAGCCTTGGAATAATGAATTCCACTCCACAGACAGCCCTGCTAGCCAGTTTAGAAGTCTATCAACACTCCCAAGAATATTTAAGCAGCCTGGAGTGTGACCAACTAAATAAAATGATCAAAAGAACTTCAAAGTATCCTAGCACCTCACAAGGCAGATCTAGGCAAAGGTATCAGTTCTTACTTGGCAAATATTTGCAAGTAAAAAGGAGATTTCCATGAATTTGTCGAAAGGCAAAAAATGTCACTTCTGCCAGTAAATACAATTTTTCATTATGACAGCAGTGAAAATACAGTGGTAAATGTGCTCTGAGCTCTGCATAGCTTGTGAGAATCAGTGAGATCATTACAGCAAAACCATAGGAGCAGAATTATGGAAATAGCAGGATTTTAGTGGGGCTTCTCTTCTGTAATTACTTTTATACCAACCATTTCTTGAAGGGCCAAAGTACTGTATGTGACTGCAAGTAAGCCACTGTCATTTCAACACAACAATATGGAATATCCAAAGCCAGGAGAGGAGTTAGAGCCCAGTAAAAGGCAGAGAGGTCTCTCTCCAGAGTGCCAGCACGTCCAGGATGGCTCTTCTTTCTCAGGCTGTATGCCTACAGCTCGTTACTCTCAACAAACAAGGCCCAAACACAAAGCTGTCCAATGCAGGGGGATATCAGCTTCAGAAATGGCATGGGAGGGAGACTTTAGTAGTTATTCTGCTCCAGGAATAAAAGTTCTGGTTCCCAGAACTGATGAAAATAATAATAATTAAAATAATCTTTGGATTTTTAAGTTGATATCTATATAAATATTCACTGCCTAGGACAAGGTTTGAAGCTGAGAGGGAGTAGGTTCAGACTGATCTCAGGAAGAAGTTCTTCAGTAGGGTGGTGGTGAGACTCTGGAACAGGCTGCCCAGGGAAGTGGTGGATGGCTGCTCCCTGGGAGTGTTGAAGGCCAGGTTGGGTGAGCCCTTAAGTGTAGTTGAGAGGTGTCCCTCCCCATGGTGGGGACTAGATGATCTCTGAGGTCACTTCCCACCTGAGCAATTCTGTGATTGCAACACTGAAATGTGAATGCACACATGATCACAAGCACACAGAGAACTATTTATACCTATTTGCTTGCTTTTCTTAATGTTACTTACAAGCAAAATACATTTGCCGTGACTCTGGGGCATGATTAAATTGTTTATATGGATTATTATTCAAGGTGTTCATTATGGTGGTGTTGAAAAAGCAGCCTCTGTGATTGTGCAGATAATTTATCTCCTCTTGTGACATTTAATACTCAATATTGTTATTCTGAAACGAATGTAGTTGACTTCAAATTGAATACAGCACCTTGTGCCTTCAAAAAGTGTCTGTGATGAGAGTATCTAACATACTTGCAATCCAAAGAGAGAGCACGGATGGATATGTGTAGGGAAAGGAAAATGCAGTCTGGCAGGGTGAACACAGGGTTTGGACAGATGACATCATCCATTTTAACTGGAGAGTAGAATTAGGAGGAAATTAGGCTACTGGAAGGAAAACTAAAATTAGTCATAGGAGGGTGAGAATACTTGGGGGGAGGGGGGAATTAGGATAAGGAGAGCTGCTCCATGACACTGAACAGAAGGAATGATTGTAATAAGCCCAGCTGAAGGAGCAGCATTCTCTGAAACCTTCCATTTGTACCCCCAGTCCCATACTGGGCCAAGACCAAGACATTTTCTTTCCCTCTATGCCCACAGTCAGGTTTTTGTGCAAAATGAAAGCTGAGTGCACTGAATAGGCACCACAGCTCTTGCTTTCATTCTTACTAGCTGCTCCTGTTCCCTCTGAGGTCTCTCACTTCCTTCATCCTGAAGGTTTCCACAGGGATGTATGATGAGCAAGAGACTGGGAACAACAAAGGGACCTGGCTGTGAGCCATGACACAAGCTGGCAGCTGGCTCACCTGGCATGGTGCTAATGAAGATACCTGCCTGGCTTACAGCTGTGCAAGCACACTTCTGTAGCAAGCGTTTGTGGCTCTGCTGTGAGCCAGCACTGCCAGCCGAGCTGGAATCAATCCACGTGGCACACCACTGCGTCATCCCCGGCCCCTGGCCTCCACAAGGGATGTAGAGGGGACACTGCTGCACTCTCACTGGCTGTGGGCTCTTGGGAAGAGAATTTGCTGTGGCTGGGTCCAGCAACATGTGCCAGGGAAGGGAAATAAGCTACATTTTGTACTGTATCTACCTTTATCTGCACAGTCTGATATAATTTATCAATTTAACATATCAGAATCACAGAATGTCAGGGGCTGGAAGGGACCTCAAAAGCTCATCCAGTCCAGCCCCCCTGCCAGAGCAGAATCACCCAGAGCAGATCACACAGGAACGTGTCCAGGCAGGTTTTGAATATCTCCAGAGAGGGAGACTCCACAACCCGCCTTGGGCAGCCTGTTCCTGTGCTCTGTCACCCTAAAAAAGCAACCTCCTATACTGGAAGAAAAAAGAATCATCCACCCAGGGATGGATAAAGCCACCAAGCCTTAAAGCCAAAAGAGAGGTCCTGCAGGACCTCTATAAAGTTGTGTTTTGGTCAGCAGTTGGATGATCCTGTGCCTTCATCTACCCCACAGAGAGCTGCACAGCAGCTGGCTCTCTCTCCCCTCCAGTTTTAATTCATCACCTCAAAGTAAACTAATTGGGAAGCCACCAGCATCATTAAAAGAAATAGATGATCATGTAACAATCAACTTCCTAGGTAACACATCTCCCTCAGAAACTTCATATCAGAACAATGAAGTATTCATCACTACTGATATGACCTAGGAAAGTTCACTATAATGCTACATACCTTTCACTAACAGATTATTTGGGGGAAATTATGCTATTTGCTATTTGTATTACTTGGTAATTTTCTTACCCTCTGTTGCTCTTGGGTTTGTACTGAATCTTCTCTTTGTCTTTGTCTTTTTTTTTTTTTGGTAATTTTCTTTGATTTTTTTCTTTTACATTTTTCTTTATTTTTTAAATTTTATTTTTTCAAATTTTTCTTCAGAGTTTTTGTTTTATGTTATCTTTATTTTTTATTTAAGTTCTATTTTTCTTTGTTTTAATTTTTAAAAAATTCTTTATTTTTCCTTCCTTTTTTTTATTTTTTTTTTTGTTTAATTTGACCTTATTTTTACCCCTCCTAGTTTACTGTCTTGAAGAAACTATGAAGAATTTATTTTGAAAGCTTTAAGGATCACAGGATGTCAGGGGCTGGAAGGGACCTCCAGAGATCATCGAGTCCAACCCCCATACCTGAGCAGGACCGTAATCTAGTGCAAGGTGTGCCCTACAAATAGGAATATTTAACACTCAGGTGGAGATACAATTTTTATCAAGTGCTTCAGTTTTTCTGCATTAGGTAGTTACTCAGGAATACTCCATCTTAAAGTTGTCTTCTCATGCTTTTGGCTTTCAGAGCCATCAGTACAGAAATTTTGCAGTGGTGACACAAAGCCCAACATTTAATGACATCCTGAGGCTTTTGAAAATATCAATAAGCTACCAAGTTTGCTCAAAGATTTTTCTTACACTTGTTATCAATAATTCCTTGGCAAACTACTCTGCCTTCCCATGAATATGCACGGGGGTGCGTGCTCATTCCCCGGGCCCCCAAAGCAAGCGTCTGTAGAGCGCGGTTGCCTGCTGGTAGATTGTTTCTCTGAGAGCCCCCAAGTGGATGACTGGGGGCTCATTCACCTGCCTGGAAGAGCTGCACTTCTTTTCTCACATTTTCCATTTGAATCAGCCGAACACAGGTAAGAAGGATGTAGACTTTCTGACAGATTGGAAAGAACAGAGAAGAGCCTTCTCAGCCCCAGAGCTAAGTAGAACAAATTCACAGCAGGTTTCAATTTGGATGTGCATTGTGAGTCATTTCTACACTGAGAGAGATTTCATGTCAACATTAGTCGATTCACTACTGACATCATCTCAGAATTCCACCTGTTATCCCTCGGGAAGAGTGACTCAGCCTCTACTCTTACTCCAGACTTATTTCTGTTATATAAAAACCAGTCCCTGATTAATTGTCAATATCGTTAATCCACATGGTGGGGTTTAGGCTAATTCATTGAAGAGAAGCAAGCAGACGTTAATTAAAGATTCCTTTGACTGCACGTCTCTGGCAGGAATTCTCTCACTAATAAAGAAATAGCTTCTAAAGACTCTGTTTTCTCTCATCTTTCCAGCCTTTGCCTCCTCTCTTTTGTCCCATTAAGGCTCACTGGTCTAACCCTAGCTTCTGATTCTCCACACTCCTGCACTTTTACAATCCGCCCCCCCCTGCCCCAAGTCATCTTGCTCACCTTGCTTTTAAGCAGCTCTTCAGCTTCAGGAGAAGAGAGTGATGTGCTGCCAGTGTCCCATTTTGCCTCCAAGCTCAGCAGTCCTAGGGCAAGTGCCAAAATGGCAGTGGCTTCCAAGTCAAGTTTACAAACTCAGGCTGGTTTCAAAGCAGCATTTACTGCTCCATAATTTCATCTAATCCCCACAGCTACTGACATAAACTAATTGCATGTATGCATATGATCCCATTACAAATGGTGCAATCCAGATGGTGCCAATCTGGGACTGCAAACACAGTTCCAGTGCTGTCAGAGGCATGCCAGGCTCACCTGATGCATTAACATCTCTGTTCCTACTTCTTTATCATAGACATTTCCCACATTCCTATTAGGCAATGTAGTAAACCATGTAGTCATAAGCTGCCACAAAAAGCACTGTCCAAAAATCGTCCCAAGACAAGTTGGCAACACTCTAATGCTTGAAAAACCTTAGAGTTTGCTCTAAATCATTCTACTTTTACTATTATCCTCATAATCTTCACTACCACAACTTACTGTTAATTCAGCACTTCAAAATTCCTTCAATGAGCAAAACCTTGCTGCAATGGAACCTGAAATCACAAGTGGAGAAAGACACTTCATAGCTGAAGGAACACACATCACGTCCTCATTCAAGGCTGAATGGAATATTCAAACTAAGCATCCACATGGCTTGTAGTTTTCTCCCTGTGTCTATCATCATGTATTAAAAATGCTGTGGCCAGCAGGAGCAGGGAGGTGATGGTTCCCTTGTGCTCTGCTTTGGGGAGGCCACACCTCCAGTGCTGTGTTCAGTTTTATATATATGCCTGGGTAATCAAACAGATCCTGACCATGTTCAAGTGAAGAAGTTGCAGTGAAGAAAGGAGCACTTTTCTACGCTCTCATCCTTTAACTGAAACTGTCCCTTAGACTTCAAGCCTAGGCTGCTGGCCTGAGCATCACAGATGATTCCAGTGTATGTAGTACCAAAAAGGAAAATGAGCACCCCTTCAGAATATTCAAGTGTTCAAACAGGTTGCAAGTTAAAGCAATTCTTAATTACACCCTTATGAAACTAGGAGAGAGCTTCTGTCACAAGACAGAACACACACGGAGGACAGAAAGCATATGCACGGAAGGATACTCTGCCCTGAAAACTACTCAAAGTGGCTATTAAAAGGAAAGAACTTGGGAAGTTTTAATATTGCAGAACAGCATTTCTCAGAACAAGAGCTTGAAGCCATCTGAAGTGATTTTGGTCATATGCTTACTGCTATGAGCTTGATGATTTGATCCTCGGGAAGTGCCAAGCAATGTGTCTCCTTCAGAAAGAGAAGAATCCATTCTCAGCTGGCCCTTCTGTAGTTCAATAAAGCACCAGCACACACAAATGGAAATGCCTGCTTCTGGTTTTGTGCAGGCACCTTGTGCAAGGTGTTTTTAAGTCCCAGGCACACAACAAATACTACTTAGCAATTTTGGGAAAGCGTTCCTAGAGTGCCACAGAGCAGAGCCTCTTAAAACGTGCTGTGTCTTTGGGATATATTAAAAGCCATTTAGTTTGATTTTCTTCTGACTTTGTTATTGCACTGATTCTTGAACTGCTACCTGATCCGCGCCAGCTCCACTTAAGAGTAAAACCAAGTCTGCTTTTGGCAAGCACTCAAGTCAGTTTAGCATTCACTTTCCAATCCACGTTCATGGAAGAAAAACTTACTTTCCAGAGCGATTGAAAG
Source organism: Psilopogon haemacephalus (assembly GCA_013396835.1). Lineage (NCBI taxonomy): Eukaryota > Metazoa > Chordata > Aves > Piciformes > Megalaimidae > Psilopogon > Psilopogon haemacephalus. The sequence goes on along the minus strand of VWZI01008677.1, from coordinate 1,083,134 downwards.
TCAAATGAAAGGCCACTGGCCTGGCTGATGTGAATTCAATTTAGATTTCAAATTAATATTCACCAGCTCAGTTTTCTTGTGCTATTTATTCAGCTCTGGAAAGCAGTACACACAAAACGAAGAGCTGATGTGAACGGCCTGGACTGGTGGCCATCTAAAGAGCCAGAGGTGCGAGTCAGCTCGGTGGCTCTGCTGCAACCAGTGGTCACCCCCTCGAGGGACAAAGGCACTCTGATTCTTACATCAGTTCTGATTCTTTGCATGTTAATATACAGGCATGGATGATTTTATGATTGTTATTATTGCTCTTCATATTTTTAAACAAACAGCTCCAAATTACTGTATTCAACTTGAATTGCTTCTCACAAAATCTGTAGCAGAGATCCTTTCTGCACATGCAAGAGGCACTTCAGTATTTCATGAAGTGTTAAATTGGCAAAACAACAACCCGAGTTCATTACTGCAGCTTCTTTCCAGATGGAACCATCAATGTATGGGACTGCACCAAGTGCCCATGGCACAAAGAACACAGCTGAATGCTGCGAGCACTTTTTAAGGAATAGTGTTCCACTCAGCCATCACTTAGTGCTGCAGGGAAGGAAACCCTTTTAAAAAGAGCATTGAAAGGAAGGTTCCAGAGCTTCTCTGGTTTCATCTGTTTCTTTCTAGCCTCTGAAAAGCAGGACAAGCTGTCACCATGTCCATTCCATTAGTCTGCTTCCAAACACCACACTGCAAAGCTGGGCCAGGATCCCTTCTCACAGAATCACAGAATGGTCTAGGTTGGAAGAGATCTCAAAGATAATCCAGTTCCAACCCCCCACCATAGGCAGGGACACCTCCCACTCAACACACCTGAGTCTCTGACTCAAGAATAATTCCAGTGGGATAAAACTAACACAGATACATGTAAATATATAACATTTAATTAGTTCTATCTGCCAGTTGCTCGTCTTTCTGTCTCAAGTATCCAGATAGAGCAATATACCCACATCTGAAGGTAGAGTGATCTAGCAGCCTGCACATTTCATTTAAAGCTGCTGCCTCCAGTAGATGAACCACTTTGTTGATGGATTCTGGTGTCAGCCTTTATACTACCTTCACTGGAGAAGTCTCTTAACCCATCTGCCCACATTTCTCTAACAACAATAATGTCAAACTACCTCTTTACCTCTAGAGCTGATAAAGAGTAATGAGTTACCATTTTGCAAAGGCTCCAAGGAGGAAACGATCTCAGAATCATTAAACCATGCTTCCAAAGACAATCAAACTCCAGAGGGAATGATGGCCAAATTAGCTTTTTATTTTCCCCCACACACTTGTGTTAAGTGAGGTTTTTACTGCTTTGGTGGTTGTTGTTGTATCACATAACATTTCCTCTTTTTTAGCAGAGAAAAGGCAACATTAGAATGGTGTGCGAAGTATTCAGCAGCAGAGAGAAAAATTAGGTCCACGATGCAAGAGGTGGGCAAGGAAAGCAGCATCTGCCACAGGATAAGTGCAAGCCTCTAGCCTGGGAGCACCTCTTCTACTGACACCATTTCAGGAACAAGTCCTCTCCTGCAGAATGTCTCTTACCAACAGGAGCTGCATTCTGCCATCCCCCAGCACAGAAGGGCAGCACAGTGCTCTTTTGGAAGATCTTAATCCTTTCATTTGGTAAGATCCTCCTCTTGCAGTGCATGCAAGCTGCTGTGAAACACCACGGGAGAAGGCTGGAGATCCACCATACACAGAAACAGCTTGCAGCAGAAGCTTCTGAAGGGGAAAAGTGCTTACATTTGGGGAGACTTGAAAAGCTTTTCTCTGTGCTGTATTCAGTGGAGATGCATTTAGTACTTTGAAGCACCAGTGCATTCCACATTACTCTTAGAGCTGACAAGAGAGGCAGAAGGAGAACAGCATGCAGTGATTTCTCTAGGATTTCTTCCTTCCCTCCCACTGGCTATGGCCCACTGCCAAGACACTGTCTAGAACAGCAGCAGCAGCCTTGCATTCTCTCACATCTATCAAATGTGTAATCTGTGTACAAATATGCTCCAGAGGGGAGCGTTTCTGTTATCAAAAGTTGTTCTATTGCCTTAGTTACCAAGATGCAAACTATCGTCAATAGTTCAATAAGTCCAATTCAATAATTGCTGACATTTCTTGCATACTGTTCAGCTCTGCAGAATGTTGCATTTAAAGCAGACCATACAGCCTTTTTAAGTCAAGTACCACCTTTTGACAGGATGTGGCCTACTGGAAACCCATTCCCCAGCCTTACACACCCAGCAAGAATTCCCCTTACACACACGATCTGCCTGCAGATACACAGAGTGCACTGAGAGACATTCAAAACTGATTTTGAAACTGTTACAGACACCTGGGTTATAGAATGACCTTTTCTGCATGCCATTAGAAGTTATTAAATTTCAGTCTGGAGTTTCACGGCAGACATCTCTCACCATTGCACAGTTCCTGAAATGTTTGAAATGCCTTTATGCTAGTTCAGATGACTCTTTAAATAAGCTGCCAAGCAAGAATGCTCTCTAAACCACTGCAAAGAGACTGACAACCAACACAAGCTGAAGTCAGATAAAAGAGGATCTTTGATGGGGCTCAAACTTATGAGCAAGGCAAAGAATAAATATGTTTTGTGTAAGTTACCTCCTTAAAGGAAAAAGATCTGGACTGTATCTCATCTAGGGCCTGTCAAAATACAAGCTTGGCAATGTGAATTCAGAACACAAAAGCATTCCATTAGCAATCAAGAGGTGCACCAACCTTTTCTAGCAGAGTTTTCTTACCAGACACCTTTGCTTCCCTTCACGAGCTCGTTCCAAATCCACAACATTGACATAGCTATGGCTGCATTGTTAATTCCTACTATGAAACTATTCACAAGAGTTTCCTTTTGCCACTTAGTAAAGGAACTGCAGAGCCCACAGCTGTAAGCAAAGGGTGTTTAGGTGGTCCTCTGATTGCATTGGGGAACTCAGGCAAAATGCTGGGCTTGGAACAGCTCAGCTCCTGCCATCAGAATCACAAACTATTGCAGCCGCAGACGTTGCATATTGTAACTACCAACTAGAAAGAGTAAACAAGACATTGTTAGCATGGATAAGCTATTATTGAATTAACTCAATCTTTATTTATATGTAGTTTCATCTTCAGATAACTGATTATGGACTTTATTTTGAAAACAAACCCTTTTTTCCTGACTTTTCTGTTTCTGATGCATCAGCATACAAAGTGGTGCTAGAAAGGATGCTTCTTTCCAACTTCAACTGAAAGGAAAAAAACTGAGCTAGTACTGCTTATATGAACGCAAGCAAAAAGAAAGCAGCTACTCAGATACAGATTTCCTAAGAAAATACTTCTTGCCCTGCCTTCCAGATACCTGTATCGCAGGGACAAAATTACAGGTAATAGAGAAACAGAACTAAAACTTCTGTGAACAAGGTCACAGGAAAAAAAAAATCCAACATTTTCAACCAGCAACACTTGTAAGAAAACATTCTTCACCCCTTATCCAGGTGAAATTACACTGCTTTAAATTAAATTCAGGATCAGGAGAGTCCTAGAGTTATCAAAATGATGAGTTTCCATTTGTTTTCACAATGAAATTAATCAGGACTTATTTTCACACTGACACTAATCAGAGCAATTATTTTCACACATTCAAACAGAATTTGGCTTCTTAGGAAAATGCTGAAATTATGCCTCCCTGTCTTCTGATCCAAAGCAGTAATTTTCATCAAGTAAATCTAAGTTTTGGATTCATTCAAACACTGAATTGCATCTGGGATTGAAGCCACTAAGAAAATTTTGAACAAGCTGATTTTATTTTCTTGTGTGGATGAATGTGAGTTCCAAAGGACACAACCATAGGTTTAGGCACAGCTTCTAGCAGAGAGTGGCAAACAGGGAAGGTGTGGAGAGATCTTGGGGAGGTAGATATTAAAAAAAAAGAGTGGGCAAAGACTTGAACTGTGTATAAGGCTACAGTTTGTGAGGACAAGAACCAAAAGACAAAGTAAAATTCTTCTCTGAGTTTGTCCTAGCTAAATCCACATCTAAAATACCGTGCAAAACTTGAGGCTGCCAGGGGCAGGGATGTCTTCCACTGCAAACACTTCCACTGATGGGGCAAGCCACAACTTCACTCTGTTCCCTTGTCTCACCACTACGATTGCAAAAAAGTTTTTTCCTTATATCCAATCTAAACTTCTTTCATTTCAAAACTGCTGCCCTCTGTCCTGCCATTACAGGTGTTGGCCAAAAAAAAACCAAACCAAAACCAAAACAACTTTCTTTTTTATAAGCCCCTCTTATATATTGGGCACTAAGACTGTGACAAATCAGCTGAACATTTATTTTCGGAGACATAAAAATGAATGACTGAGGCAACAGGAAAAGGTATGTATGAAGGGAAACTTGTAAGATATTCTAATGGTTCTAATTTTAAAAGCTGCCATCTGACCTTGATGGATTATGAACATGCATCTGGTTAGACAAATTACAGGCATGACAGTTTGGAGATAAAGAAAGTCCCTAATTCATTAAAGAGACACTGAGAACAAGTGTCACAGCTCCACAATGAAGTGTACTCCTCAGTTCAGCCAGCTGCTTTCAGAGGGTGTGGAGAGGTCTTGAAGAGTGGGAATTCTATTGTGTAGGTTATCACAAAGAATTCACATTTCTTTCAAGGACTTTATGCCCTTTTTGTTGGGCCCATTGCAGCAAAACATATAGCAGAGACATAAAGAGATCAGCAAGGAGGAGTTCTGTGTTGATACATATTCAGATATTCTACAGGAAAGATTTTGAATGGTCCTGTAATACATTTTGGATTGTGTGCAGCATTTAACATTAATGTTTGGCTCCCATCCTGCCAGTATTAACTGTTATGTATTTTGTCAGAGGAAAAAAATATATATTCTATGCTTAACTCAATTTATTCATCCTCAGAGCTGGAGTTCAAAAGGAATTGTTTAGCTCTTCTGCACAACTATAAATTATGTTAAAAAAAATATGTATTATTTGCATGTTCATCTCAGTGTAAATCTGAAAATGACAATGTCTGTCAGCAGGCAAAAAGAATTCCACAGTCTGTGAGCATTTCCACTGCAAATTGAACTTGGGAAGCTGCCTCTGTGCTCACCCTCTCTGCTGCAAGCAGGGATGATTTGCTTCCACCAACCCTCATGCCACCTTGCATAAAGCTGATAGAGAGATTCTGCCAAAACTGACCAGGCTGTGCCCAAAGTGGGATGGGTATGGTGGGCTGTATGGCTTCTTTACATAATGCCTTCCCTGGCAATGTAGGGGAGCACCTCAGCTGGTTGCTGTCACATCATGCTATCTTGAGCCAGCCCTGAGCAGTGGGGCTGTGTTATGCTAAGATTCAAAAATTCCCTTGGAGTTTCCTTCCCAAGCTGCTCCTTTTCCATTGCCTAGGGAAATGAGTCGTGAGGCAATCTGAAACGGAAGATGCAGAATTGCTCGGCAGAGCATTTTCAGAGAGGCATATTCCAGTGTAGCAGGAAAACCTCCAGATAGGACTGAATAATTATGGCTCAAAACACAGGAACTGCACTGCAAGCTACAATCTGAGATTGCACAGAATTGCTTAAGCCAGTTTATAACACCTCAGGAAATTTCAGCCTGGACTTGAGGAGCTATGTGAGCAAGTTAGATACCTCCTAAGTTAAGGTAGCTTTGATTGCTGTGCCTTTCTCTAAATCACTGCTTCCAGGCTATCTTACTTGAACATCTGTACTTTGGCTGTGGGACAGGCACACTAAATCCTGTACTTGCCAAATCAAGTAATTAATTTTGTTTATATACATTTTAAAGCTAAAAAAGGAACCAATTTAATCTGCTTTACAATCTCTTTAATGATGGCATACTTAAGACACCTGTTGAAAGCCCATAACAGGAATTGAATGACTCAAAACCAGTGTAAGAGTCCCACTGCAACATGTTCTTCAAGCAAATTGTTCTATCACAGCACAGGCATTTCAGCAAGCCAATGCCATTCCAGGAAGCATGGCACTGTGTCCTTACTGGCAGACCTACATTTGTTTGATTATCTGCAACGATGCACTCAGAGCAGTTAACCCTGCCAGGAAATGCATGCGAGGTGCAGCTATCACAGAAACAGCCTCTGCAACCCAGGATCTGGCTGCATCCTCTTCAGAACAGCCCAAGGCAGCCACAGACAACTTTCTCAGACAATGCTCTCCTGTAGACTGAGAAGTTGGTGGCTTCTGCTCCTGCTTTCACCCAACAAAACCAGAACTGGATACCTCTGCTTCCTACAAAGAAAGTGGGACAACAGTGAGAATCTCAATCTCCCTCTCTGCCTGACAGCTGCAAAAGGAGCTCAGCCTCGGCAGCTCCAAGCTCTCAGTGAGGAGGAACAGCACTGGGATTGTTCTGGCAGAATCACTCAAGCAGTGTGAGATTTAGGTCTCCAGAACCAGAGAGTGTCAGATTGTGGGGAGCTGTTCTTGCTTGTAAGCACTTCCCAGATCATCTTATCCAAGTTACAGGTACGCATCAGCCCTTTGAGATTTCCACTGCAGAGGTTTCAAGCTGCAATTGCTCTCATCTATAGAAAACAAGGTTAGAATCTGAAAATCAGTAGCATCTGCCCATGCAGATCTTTTTATCTTTCTAATTAACAGTAATTGTGTCTAATTAAACAGCAATATACTTTCAATGTGAAAAGGAACTGCTCAGATAGTAAGTACCAAGTGATAATATTGTAACACCAACCCCCCCAAAGGAACATTTTTCCACATGCATTCAGTGAGACTTGTTTTATTTAATACTTTTCCTTCTCTGACCTGATCCAANTTTTTTTTTTTGGGGGGGGGGTGGGAGGGGGAGGAAAGCACAAGAAGTGATCCTTCTCTTTGTAGTGGTTATACATTTCATTTACACTTACAGCAAGCTTACTCCGTTCACCTAGCAGGGATTTCCTCCACTACGCTTGTTCTGCTATTTAAGGAAGCAGAGAATGGTATGAATTTGGATTCTGAGGAAATTGGCAGGGGCTCAAGAACATGACCTAGAGAAAGAAGGCTGTGGTTGAAATTTTTGGAAACACTTTCTAAGACTGCAAATGTAAGCATGGAGTAAGGGAAATAGACAAAGCCAGGCACTGCCCTGAAGGAGCTGGTTATACACTGGCTGGATGAACCATTTCTGCTTGCAGTTGTCCTTACTTTCTGTGTCAGGAACACAGCTTATTTTGGGATGGCTCCAGTCCAAACACAGCATTATGTAAAACCAAGAAGAAAAGGATGCCCAATCCTACTGCTCCATACTGCAAGGTAAGAGAGAGGGTTAAGTCTCTTTCAAAAATAAATGCACAGCAGACTCTTTTATTTTCAGGAAGGGCAGATTCTGACCTGGATTGTATAAGGCAAGCACTACTCTATCTTTGTGTGCATGATACAGAACATTTTTTATCCACTGTCCCTCTGAAACCAGACTCAATCTAATCATTCTTCTTCCAACCCCTTATCTGGCATCTCAGCCCTGCACATAAAACTTCTGAGGTAAGGCAGGGGGTGCGAAGAAGGAGGAAATTAGTTCAGAGCCCTCCTGGGCAGTTCTGCTGTTCAGGAGGGGCTTTGAATTAGTGTATTACTTTTAAATTGTATGTATTTGCAAATATCTGTATATATTGTGTATATATGCTTGTAAATTTGTGCTACGCTGTAAAATAATAGCCTCATCCTTCACTTCCAGCTGTCTGAGCTAGTCTGGTGAATCTCATGGAGGGAAGGGAAGACTCCCAAACCACTACATTTTAATTTAAGTACTCATTTAAACCCTGATAGCTTTTCCATTATACAGTGCTGCAGATGGGAAGTCAAAGGAGGACTCAGACAAATGGTGCCCAAGCTAGAATTTTTTAGAAGCACTTGTGATTTATTTTCAAGAATCAATACAGATTATGTGAACTGCTATCCAGAATGAATTAAACACCATACAGGTTTGGGGATTTTATAGGATGAACATTCTTTTAATTGCTCAAAATGTTATCTACTTCCTGTATTCTACCACATGCCAGGAGACTAATAGCTACTGTGTTCTAACCCCAGACGAGCAAGAGAGCAAAACTGCAGCCCTTGTTGCTATCAGAGAAGCAGAAGTGGGTCAGCTTCTATTGCTTTCTGAATATTCAGCTTAATGCATAAGCAATTTACATTGGAAAGATGGATACTGGAGTACTGTGTGCAGTTCTGGAGCCCCCAGCACAAGCAGCACATGGAAATGTGGTAGCCAGTCCAGAGGAGGCCACCAAGATGCTGAGAAGGCTGCAGCAGCTCTGCTATGAGGACAGGCTGAGAGAGTTGGGGGCCTGCCAGGATCTGAAGGGGGCTGTAGGAGGGCTGGGGAGGGACTATTGACAAGGGCTTGTCATGACAGGATGAGGAGGAATGGGTTTGAACTGGCAGAGGGAGAATTGAAACTGGATGTTAGGAGGAAGTTCTTTCCAGTGAGTGTGGTGAGACACTGGCACAGGTTGCCCAGGGAGGTTGTGGCTGCTCCCTCCCTGGAAGTAATCAGGACCAGGTTGGATGAGGCCTTGAGTGACCTGTTCTAGTGGGAGGTGTCCCTGCCTATGGCACAGGGGGGTTGGAACTGGATGAGCTTTGAGCTCCCTTCCAACCTAAACCATTCTATGATATGTATTAAAAAAAAATTTTAAAATCCTGCAGACAGAAAGAAGGTAAGCACAGGTAAGACAGATGTCAAAATGAGGCAACAGAAGCAATGGCACTGCAGCAGTAATGGGCTGTACCATGGGGGAAATGTTCTGTATACATAAACTCCCTACAAAGCTTGAATCTCTAAAAAAAACCAAAAGACAAACAAAATGTATGCAGATGGTCCCTAGAAACATGCAATGTAAATATTGCCTTCCTAAACAATGAAGATGTGGAATACAATTCACTTCGTGCATCAACATCAGACAACAAAATATTTTCCGGGGCTGTAGGAGAAGCTGGAGAACTGTCACACATCAAGCTTGCTAGGAACAATGTGGGCTCAGTATTTCTGCAGCACAGCTCTTTGTCTCTCACGAGGGACAGCAGAGCACTCTGTAGCACTTTTATTCCTGACAGTTTTTCTTGCAGGTGCATATAGTCAATCTATTTGCCATTTCTTCTATTGCATCCCCGAAAGAATACACCTTTACTGCATCTAAAAGCAAGTGACATATTTCCCCCTAACTGAACAGCCTCAGACACTTGCTTTATAAATAAGTTATTTGAGAAATGTTTGTGTGTGTGATAAACTTGGAAAGGCTATCTAATCTGTGCCAAGCTAAGAGCTGGAGTCTCCAGCAGTGTGCCTTCAGGATGTGTTTGAGACCTGTACATTTTCATATCAAATGAAAAGCTGAATGTTTGCTGTTACACAGCAGCAGCCAGGAGTACTGAGGCATGGAAAGGTTACAGGAGAGGAAAGATCTTTCCAGAAATAATCCAAAACAGTCAATACTGAAAACAAAAATGTCTTCCTGCCTAGTGCTGTCGGAAAGCAATGCATTCCCAGCCAATCCCACACATCATCCCAGCTTCTGTAGTCGACTGCGGTAGAAACTCTGCTCCCTGAATGCACTTCCCAGAACACAGCCAGGGCAACACATACCTCTGCTGTGAGGATAGGCTGGGAGAAGAGAGGACTCCAGGGGAGCCTTAGGGTTGCCTGCCAGTACCTCAAGGCATCCTACAGGAAGGCTGCAGAGGGACTTCTCATGAGGGTGTCTAGAGAAAAGATAAGGGACAATGGTTTGAAGCTGAGGCAGAGAAGGGTCAGACTGGATCTCAAGAAGAAGTTCTTCAGTATGAGGATGGTGAGACTCTGGAATAGGCTTCTCAAGGAGGCTGTGGCCGACTCCTGCCTGGAAGTGTCCAAGGCCAGGTTGGATGAGTCCTTGAGCAGATGAGTCTAGTTGAGAGGTGTCCCTGCCCATGGTGGGGAGGTTGGAGTAGGTGAGCTCTGAGGTCCTTTCCAACCTAAGCCATTGTATTGTAGGATTCTCTACCAACTCCAAATCCCAAGAGAGTGCAAAGATTTTCTACATGTGCAGATGTATTTCAAACCATGGTAAGACTCAACACAGGAGAAGCTGTTCAAGCCCAGTGCTGATGTGCCATCACCTTTTCCAGTGTAGTGACCAAACTGCAGCAGCAGACCCTCTAAGGACTGCACTGTACAGTCAGAACACATCAAGCTGCAGATCAGATAATGATGTCAGCCACTATAACCAAAAGCAGTATTACAACTGCTGTAACTAACTGCAGCTATTGAATTTCATTCCATAACATTAAAACCTCAAATTATCATCCTTTACTACTGCTCCCCTCCAGAACAAGCTACTAGTTGCCTTGTGAATGTGTTAGCAAAGGGATTCTAAAGTATACTTCACTACTAATCCTTTACTCAACAGAAACCCAAATTCTGAGAACCCAGCCTAGCATATTTGTAGCAAATAAATTATTATGCCAAAAATTAACAGTTAAACCTCTCACTTCATTTGCCAAGCATCTGGAGATGTAAAGTATCCTCTAAACCACTGCTAACTCTCGGTTAGATTAAACCAAACAAGTGGAAAAGAAACCCCAGCACTCTTTGATCTGAAACATGCAGAACCATAGAATGTTTGGACATGATAAAAATCTGACATCACGGATAAGCCTCACATCTTTTATTCTTTTTCATAAAGAAGTGTCAGACAACTATATAAAAATAATAGATCAAATAAACATAGACACTGCTGCACGCAGAGCATAAAACCTTAAAAACACTGAATAATTCAAGGGAACTCCAGCAACACTTGCAATTTACAGCACTTGCAATTTTTCATAAAGCAATCTTTTTTTAATTTTAATTTGTTGTGGGTTTGGTTTTTTGGGGTTGTTTTTGTTTTTTCTACAATGCCTCAGGAAAAAAAGCAAAGCAAAAATTGAAACTATCACTACAAATATTAAAATGTTTGCTTTTAGTATCAGCGCAGCAAATGTCATTACTCTTAGATGGCAATGCAATATGCAAACAAAATTTGTCCCAGATCACTACAGTAAACAAAATTTTCAGAGACTATTTTTCCCTTCCGCTATTTGCAGGATTACTTTGGGGGGGGAAAAAAAAATGCCATGGAATGCCATAGAAATATGAGACACTTTTCCTTTCTGTAACAACAGAACCAAGCACAGATTAAGTATTCTTCTGTTCTAGGCTAAAGCGCTCAGATTTTCAGCAATCCAATTAGCTTACATATTAATTTGGATGCCTGCAGCTGCTTGAGCATCTCTGCATTGCACTGTACAGCATTGGTCATAAAGAAACCAAAGGTCTGGTCTCTGGTTTACTTCTGGTCTGCTCCTTGCATCTGCTGTGTTACTTTAAAATACACATCTTGCCTTCTAATTAATGTTCCTGTGCCCCAACAGTTTAAGTGCAATAACTCATCAGGAAAAGCAAAGACATTCAAGCAGAAACTAAATACAAACCTAGCACTGTGTGCAGATCTAGAGCCCCTGACACAAGAAGGACATGGAAATGTTGGAGAGAGTCCAGAAGACGCCACCAAGATGCTGAGAGAGCTGCAGCAGCTCTGCTATGAGGACAGGCTGAGAGAGTTGGGGCTCTGCAGCCTGCAGAAGAGAAGGCTGCCAGGAGACCTTGGAATGGCCTTCCAGGATCTGAAGGGGGCTACAGGAGGGCTGGGGAGGGACTACTGGCAGGGTCTTGTAATGACAAGACAAGGAGGAATGGGTTTAAACTGGCAGAGGGGAGACTGAAACTGGATGTTAAGAAGTTCTTTGCAATTAGGGTGGTGAGACACTGGCACAGGTTAGATGAGGTCCTGAGTTCTAGTGGGAGGTGTCCCTGCCTATGGCTGGAACTGGATGAGCTTTGAGGTCACTTCCAACCTACACCATTCTATGATTCTATGAGTTATAACTTCACTGGGAGAAGTCAATGTCACATCCACATGTCACTTTTATCTTCTATTGCTATGTTTGTGCAGTCACTCTTGGCCTACTGTTTGCTTTGTTCTTCAGATCTCTTTTCCAAGCTCCTCAATTTGAGAAATAGCCTCCTCAGATGTTTTCCTGCCAGCCAGCCCTGAAAGCACTTCCCTTCTCTCTGCCTCTTCTAGAGGTACTGACACCATAATACTGCCTCTTCCCCCTCTGCCGCCGCAGCACTAGGAGGTGTCAGCACTCGCTGCAAGGGCCAGAGGCACTTCTGCATTCTGGAGAGAATGGCTAACAGCAAGAGATGTATTCCAGCTGCCTTCTGCCATGGCACCGTTTGGTTGCTTCCCGATCCACTGCTTGACCAGCCTCCTTCACTTTCTCTTCTTTAGACACTCCCGACTAGATGAAACTGCCTGGGGTTTACGTATCCACTACTCACTGCCTCACAGCTTGATACTCCTCAGTAGGTGGCCAAGATGGATACTGAGTTCACAACACTTGCAAAACAAAGGGGTTGTGGTTTTTTTGGGGGTCTTGGTTGTGCGTTTTTGGCTGGTTGTTTTGTTTGGGTTTTGGTTTGGTGTTTTGGAGTTTATCATTATCATTTTGTCTGCGTGGGTTGGTTTGTTTTTTTCCCAATTAATTTTCCTTTTTGGAAACTGCAAAGCATCAACTCACTTCTAAGACCCCTAAGCCTGAAGGAAGGGAGGCGTTTTAGGGAGAGATGTTTGTGTTCTCTGAAGAAATACAAGACATTACCATTGGTGTCTGCTGTAAGAGTTCTGACAACTTAAAGCACTTCTTAGCTGCAGTAGTGTGGGCAGCCTTGCAGTTAAAATACCATTCATTCCTTCTGTAACTCAATAATAACAAACTGAAGCAAGTACATTAAATTAATATATATATATATTCTATACACATTAGTGCCATACGAGTCACCTTGATCTCCTTTGGGATGGAACTCTAATTAACACTGGAGCATATTTTGACTATAAAAAATTCTGTTGATTGCCCAAGAGGTACCAGGAACTCATTTTGCCAGCTGATGTTAACTTTTATGGGTTAAGGCAGCAGAGTTTCCAGGAGCCACAGCTGTGTGGTTTATGCTCGGGGCAATTTTTAAGCAACTCAGTGCTTTAACAATCCTGACATTCACATCAGATGTAAGAGAAAAAATCAACAAAAAAAATGGAAGAGAAATGATAAATCATCACGTTAAGATATTAGAACTCTATTAGAAAAGAACTATGTTAATACTCTGACATAACACTCATGCCTTATGTAATATAAGTTTGAGTAATTAGAATTACAGCAGAGAAACAAAGTTATTGAACACCTGCTGACTGCTAAATGGCACAGCTTTTGCAACTCAGATTTGCTAACAGTCCTGGGCAAGACCATTTGCAAACTGAACAGATATTTAAAACCACTTCTAGATGATGGCTTGGGCATAGTTACTAACATTGATATCTATTTCACAGGATCATAGGACATTAGGGGTTGGAAGGGACCCAAGAAGATCATCGAGTCCAACCCCCCAGAAGTTTTAATACGTAACAAGTGCAAAAATATTTCTTCAAGACAAAATTTAGCTTGGAGCAGAGGAGTTTGTATAAAGCAATCTTGTGTTTTTAAATTAAACTTCTCACTGTCTAAAATGGTTTAGGCCAGCTTTGATTTGGAAATTTAGAAAAACAAATACCTTTACAAAGCCCAAACCTAACAAGATTTTGGACCCAGTGCAAAAAAAATATCCTCCTTTTCAAGGTGTTAAAATGTACCATAATTTAGCAAAACAATTATATCATTCTAAACCAGCTTTGTTGCTCAACCTGAAGAGCAGAAACCACAGAATACTCATTTTTCATAAACTACCAACAGAGAAAGAAAATAGTGGGACTGCAGATCTTCAAAACAAGCCACACTTACTGGGTCAAAACCCCAAAATACCTATCACAAGTGTAGGCTGCCCAGGGAGGCTGTGACTGCCTCCTCCCTGGGGATGTTGAAGGTCAGGCTGGATGAGGGCTCAAGCAGCTGAGTTTGGCTGAGAGGTGTCCCTGCCCACGGTGAAGAAGCTGGAGGAGATGAGCTCCAAGGTCCCTTCCAACCTGAGCCATTCTGCGATACCTGTGTTTGCTTGGTTTGGGTTTTTTGCCAGTGAATACTTGCCATGGGATGTTGATGTTTTGTATCAGTTGCTACAGAGCAAGCCACAGGGAGTGTGTAGAAGAACAAGGAGAGCTACCTAAGGAGCTCTGGAGCACATATCAAAGAGCCTGATGAGCACAAGCCACTCCATATCCTCTCAGTGACACCAGTTTTACATATTACTTCATTTCACTGCAGTCAGTTGGGATTTGCCCTGAACACCCCTCTCAGCCTGCAGTTTTTGTGTTTTTTGGATTTTCAGCTCTTTTTCAAACGTCTGCCAGAGAACTGTTAGTGTTTCACGTGTCAGTGACACCTGGCACCCACAGTGACTCTGCCAAACTTCAGGGCAGCAAGGGAATTGCTATTGTCTGTTGCTCCAATGGTCCATGAACGGAGGAGACCCTGAGCAAGCCTTGGCACAGTGCAGCAAAGCAGCTGTTAGCCCCTATTGTTGTCAAGAATATGCATTTTGACAACTACTAATCATGTATTTACTCTGAACAGTGAATAATCTTATACACTTTATTATTCTCTGCATCTATTTGCCCAACAAGTAATGGCAGCTCTAAATTAGTTTCTTATGTCCTAGCAGGGAAACATAAACAGTAATTAATTACTTTATTGTTATTCAGCCACAATGTATTTCCCCAAGCCATTCAAAAGTGCAGGTAGTGCTTTGTGGTGTTTATGATTATCAAGTTTCTGGCTAAATTTCTTCCAAACTCTTCTAGGGAATCTCAGTTGTCTTTAAGATGAGAGAGCTCATTCTGTCCTGAACAACTGAAAAGACAGTAAAATAGGTGGCAAAAGTAAAACAAAATGCTTGTAGAGCTCAATGGGTTCATGTTAGTGGCTATCTACTCTGTTGGGAAAACCCAAAGCAGAGCTGCTAAGCTGTCTGACAGCACAGGTTTGCCATGACAGGCAATGCACGCAAGCCGTTCCCTGGGAATCTCAATGGCCTCTCTGTACTGATGGCAGGAGGAAATTAGGGCTGCAGAGACAGAAGGTAAGGAGCCACTTGACTTCAGCAGATTCTTTGGACTATAAGGACAAGGATTCAGAAACCCAGTGCAGAAGAAGTGACACAGGTTAGAGGGAGGGTTCCATCTAAGGAACCCCTGGGAGGAGTAACTCTGGACACAAGGTGGCTGGGTTACCCAAACTCTTGCTGTATGCACTGCATTGCAGAGGAAGGCAGCTCTTCCCTCCTAGCTTTTCCCTCTCCAGCTGTACAGCAGCTGGGCTTGTGGAAGCCTTGTAAGTTCTCAGACATCTCTAAAGTTGTAAAGCACACGAGTGTTCCAGAGCTCTTAATTTAATGTAAGGGAATACTGAGCGTGGAAGCTGGTAGTATGCCAAAACCTAAGATAAGTTTAATCTACAACAGTAAATGGTGCCACTTCTACACTGAGGAACTCTTATCTGAGCTAAGCGTCTGAATAATGAATTGGATCTCTGTGACTGTGTCAGTTCACACCCACCAATTACTCACCTCTCAGAAACCTCTCTGCTGTAGGAAATAGGCAAGGGGTAGACAAATGGTGATCAATTTACTGAAAATATCTAATCTAGAGACAACTAGATACCAGATCATTCAAAATGCATTAAAATTACAGAGAACACAATAATTGAATAAATCATCTCTATGTCATTTTTTTTGTTGCACTACAGAAATATTGCAATAATCCCTTAGCACTGTGAGACTGATGAATGCGTGGCAGCGTTCTTTTTTTTTCTTAAATTTGCCCCTCCCTGAAGTGAAATAAACCATAAAGAATGTTAAACGTAGGAGGAATGAGTGCTGCATTTGCAATTATTGGGAAAAGATAACAACAACTTGTACTCATCTGCATCACAATAACTCTTGGAGGAAATCCAGCAGCAAGCAGAATTACACCCCCACCAGCCTGCAGATCCTGCCCACTTTCCTTCTGACCTCAGAGAAAAGGTATAAAGAAGTGTGGAATATTTTATACACAGGATAAATAACAACTTGATTTAAAACTAAAGGAGGCTGTGAGAATGTCCTTGGCTGGTAAGAGCACTCTAAGTACAAAGATCTCAAGAGAACGCCTGCATTAGCTGGGACTCAGGACCAACTTCTCAAGTGTGGTTCCCAGACAGTCCTACAAGGCCAGGAGGTGCCTTCAGCTGAGGCTCTTGCCCTTGGCACCACCCAAGCTATAGCCTTGTGGCAGGCCTCAGCCTCTGTTAATCTCTGTCCCAGCCAGACTGATGTGCTGACCTCTGCCCTGTCCCCTTGCTACAGACACGGTGGGCAATGGTGGGGCTCTTTCGCTCTGCTCATTATCATCCTCTTCCCTGACTTAACCTCAGCTCTGTCCCTTCCTCACACAGGTGTCTGGTGGCTGAGGGCTGCCCCACGTTTTAGCCTGTCCTGTCGTCTTGGTGGGAATCACTGAGATGGGTCCAGCCTTGGGGAATGCCTTGTTCCCCAGTGAGCAGCCACTCTCTATGCTATGTCTTTACTTGAAAATAAAGCTGATGAGAACAACACATTTTAAAGCAATTCAGCTGTATTTCTGCACTGAGCAAACTCTGATATCTGAACAGCAAACAAAACACACAGTGAGGAAAACTGTAAACATCTGGAGGCTTTCTGAGAAGGCTTAGTGCAATCTCAGGTACACTGCCTTCCAAAGAGTAAAAGCTCTGTCCCAAACAGGACTGCTGACACAGGCTGTATCACCAGAGACATTTATCTGGAGCAGCTCACCTATTGCCTGATAAGCAATTATTTCTTCCTCCTAGAGAAACCTGCTTTTGTGGAAAACTCGAGGCTCAGTGAGGGCTTCTGAGTGACCACATACAACCACCACAAAGAAAAGAGCTGCACTGCTGGTGCTAATAGAGCATGGGTGATCACTAATCGTCAGATGAACTCATCAGAAGCAGGGGGAATACAGCCCTGCTGTTCAGTGAAATCCCAAACAGAGCACGAGGTCATAGAATCACCCATACAGAAAACCACTGCCCAGGACTTGGCAGGAAAAGCATCCAAGTGCTTAGCTGGGGCTACAGGTCTAGCAGCAGGACTGCTGATAAGCAAAGTGGGGATAAGTTACTTTAACAAGCTGTTAAGATGAATCATGCCCTATTATACCATAGCTAAATGAGAGAAGTAATGAGGTACAAAACTTCAGGCTCATCCTGAAGCTCTTGAGAGATACAAGTTAAAGGGCAAAGAACCTTGGAGCAGCTGAACATAGTTAAAATCAAAAGATATACAAAGTATTACAGCCCCCGAGTGGCCTTGGAACACAAGCAAGTATCAGAGCAAAACACAGGACACAAGAACACTGCTATTTATGGAAAACCCCCAAATCTAAGATTTTAGTATGCTGTGATATAACATTTTAAAAAAATATATAAAACATTCTTGCTCCTTTTTAGCCCCAAGTCCTCTGTTTACAGTCAGTCTGACATCACCTTTCTGTCTTTAGCTGCAGCGCTGCTCTCCCACAATCTAGACAAAGGTGTCCTGCATCCTCTTTTGGGACTAATGAAAACATTCAAGATCTATTATTTTTAAAGGCCTGTGATGATTTGTATTGAAATATCTAACCCATCACTGAAAGGCAGGACTTTGAGACTCACACCGAGTTTTGTTTTCCATTTTCATGTTCTTATCCTGAGATGCAGATTTAGGCTGTGATGCTAGGCTATGGACATGCACTACACTTCCTTTCTCTCTTAAAACTTTCTGTGATGCTTTTTGTTTTTGCTTCTCCAGCCTCCAATTAAGGGCTGGAACCATTAGGTTCCCCTGCACTCTAAGTCTGCTAATTGAATAGATACAAAGAGAGTTGAAAGCACCAGGGCTCTCTACAGGATCTTGTTTATCCTTGCCTAAGTCTTAGTTAACAGCTTGCTACCTTTCTAAACATACAGCTATTTAAGTATTTATGTACAAGGTTTGTTTACCATGGCAACTGCTGTATCAACTTGACATAGACAGAAGTAATTGTATGCAGATACATTTTTACCTCTTTGTTAGAATTCATCCATATTTTATGGTATTTAAATAGAAATAAATAAAAGAAAAAAATCCCAATATATATTCCAGCCTATCTTAGGTGTAAAAGGCATTTGTCTATTTTCTAGTTTAGGTGTATGTGACTAAAGGTATTCACCAGCCACAGAATTGGTCACACAACTGTTCAGGGGGAAAAAAAATGGTGACAGCCTTTGTCTGTTACTCAATAGCTCAAGTTACTTACTTTGCTTTTTAAATTTAAACCCTATGAATTTTAATTTTTATATATATATATATACAAGGATGAAAACCTCCTCTGTGTATCCTAGTAAAAACAGTTTCCCTAATTATCTTTTTCTACTCTTTTTCCTTACACTTCATACTCCATAATCAATAGCTCCTATATTCCCACTGCTCTTAAAAATTAATCCTGTCCTGTTGCAGACCCCTGGAAGAACCTAGTCCACAACTAAATGCATTTCTGCAAGGGCAATCTACTGCTGATGTCCAAGCTGCTCACAGCTTAACACTAAAATCACCTCTTCTGGTCTTCACCCTAGGAGCCAGTGCTGCCAAAGAGGTTGCAACAGACTAGTTAACCTGTTGTAAATTCACAGTAGCTGACTGGACTGAGCCCTTAGTCCACTAAAGGGGCAGGGCCCACAGAGTGAGTGCCAGGAGGCTGGAGCCAGCCTCTTAGTGATGCCCAGTGACAGGACGAGGGGCAGTGGGTGGAAGTTGAGGCATAGGAGGTTCCATGTGAACCTGAGGAAGAATTTTTTCCCTGTGAGGGTTACAGAGCACTGGCACAGGCTGCTCAGGGGGGCTGTGGAATCTCCCTATCTGGAGATCTTCAAGAACTGTCTGGATGTGTTCCAGTGTGATCTGCTCTGGGTGATCCTGCTCTGGCCAGGGGGCTGAACCAAATGAGCTTTGGAGGTCCCTTCCAGCCTCTGACATTCTATGAGTGTATGTTCCTTCCTCCTCTGCAGCTGTGGAAATAGCCAGGCTTAAGTCTCCTGCTCTGTTTGGCTATATAGATCATGGCCAAGGGAAAGAGCAGCAGTACAGAGTCCAGAGCACTAAAGCCCCACTCTTCAGAGCCAAAGGATCATTGGTTGCCTGTCTCTGCTTGACCTCTTACACTGAATTTCACTGACACCAGATTTACTTGTGAAATCACAACATGAAGAATACACAGCCCTAGAACTGCCAAAATTAAGGCAGACCCCAAAGGGAGCTTGCAGGGTTAAACAGAATAATAACTACAGCAAGAATAATAAGTACAGTATGGCTGGAAAGGAAAGTGGATATAATAGCATAGGTAATTACAGAAGGCAAGAAATAATTCAGGGCTGCAACATCAGGAGAGTAGAGTACCAGGAGAGATTAGAAGGAGAAAGAAATAAGACTGGGCATGAGGTATCGTGTACACTGTTGGGTTTTCAGCAGGGAATATTTCACTTCAACTCTTTCTCCCTCCTCACAGCCAGAAACTGCCCTGAGTTAAACAGGACAAAATTAAGAGATACTGTAAATTCTGCAATATCTTCTGTACCAGCAGCCATGGAACAGTCCCTCCTGCAGTAAATGGGTAATACTTAATAAAGATAATAGTAATAATTAATATTAAACTCTTAGTGAAGGTTTATTATCTTCAAGACTCATTAAGTAATTAGCCAATTCATTAAGATTGCTAGCATGAAAGCAAGCAGTGCAGTTAGACAGACACACCCTGCAGGTCCAACATTTCCTAATCCATTTCAACAGTAAAAAAAAAAATTAAAATTAACATTTCTTTCATAGAATTACAGAATGGTTTGGGTTAGAAAGGACCTTAAAGCTCATCTAGTTCCAAACTCCCTACCATGAGCAGGACACCTTCCACTAGATCAAGTTGCTCAAGAACTCATCCAACCTGACCTTGAAGACTTCCAAGCAGGGGGCATCCACAACCTCCATGGGCAACCTGTGCCAGTCTCTCACCACCCTCACTAGAAAGAATTTCTTCCTAATCTCCAGTCTAAATCTAAAGCTATTGCCCCTTGCTCTTGTAAAAAGTCCCTCTCCATCTTTCTTGTAGCCCACTTCAGCTATTGGAAAGTTGCTCTAAGGTCTCCCTGGAGCCTTCTCTTCTCCAGGCTGAACAGTCCCAATTCTCCCAGCCTGTTCCCAGAGGAGAGGTTCTCCAGCCCTCTGATCATCATTGTGACCCTCCTCTGGATCTGCTCCAACAGCTTTAAGTCCTTGTATTTGAAGCACTGGAGCTGGACAGAGACCTAGGTGGGTCTCACAAGAGCAGAGGGGGAGAATTCTCTCCTTGTCCTGCTGCTCTCACTGCTTTGGATGCAGCCCAGCACACAGCTGGCTGCTAAAGACCACTGCTGGCTCATGGGGAGTTTGTCATCAGTCAACGCTCCCAAGTTGTTCTCCTCCAGACTGCTCTCTAGAGCAGTCTATTTCTTAATATACTAATGATCTAGTCCTACAGTTACACAAAACAAATCTGAAGAATATACTTTTCTTGAAGTTCTCTTTATAGAGGCCACTGCTGGGTTGTACAATTTCAGCTGGGGAAGACTGTGCAGGGATAAGAGAGCCTGTTTGAGAGCAAACTCTACCCTGAAAATCGTACAGACAATAGCAAAACCATAAATCCCACCAAACAAAGACACTGATCTGTTTATTATGCACAGCTCCAGTAATACTGATCAAGATTTTCAATTCCATGGACTAAACCCTGCAGCACAAAGCCAGGGCAATTGCATCATACCTAAGAGACCTGGGGCAAGATGGCAGGTAACAAAAGCAGCTGCCAAGCACACCCCTCTACACCTCTTAACTGCAACAGAAACTACCTCCCGGGTCCTAGCAGTTCACGTTCCATGAAGGACTGAACTCAACACCCTCTTTTGTGTCCCTAAATTCCCTTTTCCTTTTAGCGGGGCCCAGATGGGTCATCATTTCTCCAGTAAAACAGGTGAGATGTTGTTTGCTTTCACACAATTGACTCCTGGGCAAGAAAACCAAACAGAACTTTCATCTTCTGGGAGAAAGCTGGAATGCCTGTGAAGTTCAGAGTTCAGCTAGACTTGCTTTCATAGCAGGAAATTACAATTATTTTAATCAGGCATATTTCCCTTTTCTACCTCAGTGTGCCTGGATACACCTCTCATATGCTGATTGGCATCAAAGAAAGCTTTAGTTCAGGTCTGAGAAATTCACTTCCACTTTGCCACATGCAAGTTTCAACACAACTTTGCTTTCACTCCATGTTTTGATTTATGACAGTAAAAAAAAAATAAAAGCTGTATTTATTCTTACTTTTTATGTTGTCTTTGCAAGGTCACAGCTTTCTCTTCCTCATGCTAGTAAATGCAGAATTGCCTTAATTAAGTTCAGTAGAGCTAAATTTAAAAAAAGAAAGAAAAAAAAAGATAAAAACAACAGTTCTGCTTTAAAAAAAAAAAAAAAAGGGAGCGAGAGGAAGAAGTAAACATTTTCTAACTGGAGTGACAGAGAATTTGGTAATACATTTCCTTAAGCACTTACCTGATTTCCTTCTTTCATGTATTCAGCTTCCCAAACTTAAGGTGCAAGCAAAGTTTCACCTTGCTTGTTCCTGTGCCTGAGAACCCTACCTCTTGAGAGGCACAGTGCCTGCAGTAGGCAGTGTTTTAAGAATGTGTTTCTAATTAAGTGAACAGGTGGCTTCAGCCAGCAGGAACTACTGAGCAAACAAACCCAGTGAGAGCTGGGACTAGTTGTAGCAGATGGTGTGGTCTTTGTACCACTTTAATGAAGACTGCCTGAGCTCTCCGTTGGGTTTAATGGAGCACTTTCCTTGTCCCTTCTGCAGCTACAGTCACACCAAAATTATTTCTAGATTACAAAAGCAATATATTCCATGAACCCTCCAAGAACACTCAGGCAGAGCCTTGTCTGGTAAGGGTACAGTGCACATAAAATTCATCTGGGAGGTGCACTCATACCTGACACTTGTCTCTGCCCACCCGCTAGCAACGTGCAGTGTTGTGAGAGTTGCACCACTCCAACAGTTACCTTGTGAAACTTTGCCCAGGCATTAGCAGCCTCAATACCCTGCAAGGGTGCACTGCAAACCACCTTCCTGACATAGGAACAGCTTACTCAGAATCATAGAATCAGAGAATGGTTTTGGTTGGAAGGGACCTCAAAGTTCTAACTGCCATAGGCAGGGACACCTCTCACTAGAACAGGTTGCTCAAGGCTCATTCAACCTGGTCCTGAACACCTGTTCCAGTGTTTCACCAAGCTCACAGTAAAGGACTTCTTCCTATCTCTGAGGTCCACCTGAGCAGGCACACCTACCTCTTGCTGCGTGGCTGTTTCAGGCAGTGTCACTCTGGTGACACTGTAGTAAGAGTAAGCTGCGCAGCAGCGATGCAGGAAAAGCAAGCCAGGCAGATGGCGTGAGGAGGTAGAAAAAGGAAAAGAAAAAAGGAAAGTGTAGAGCCTAAGAGAAACACAGTGTGTAAGAGAAACACAGTGAGTATTGTAAATGGAACCAGCTAATTTCCTCATTGCATTTTCTGGTCCAATATTGTTTCCTCTCACATGCACAGAAACATGTTATGAGAGCAAATCTGAATCTATCTGCATGCTGTGAGAAAAGCAAGAAAATGCTATAGTGATTTAGAAGTAAAGCAACTGTCTGGTCAGTTTCGTTCTCACAAATTTGAGTCTATTATTAGGGCAGCTAAAATGCTTTGTGGTGAGCATATACAGCATCTGAAATCCAGGACATGGAAAAATGATCTGAGTTTTATCAAATGAACAGAAATCTTGAAGGATGAGAGGTTAATATAGCAGCTAATGGTGTCATGGAGTTTGAATATAGCTTTGTTCCTATTAATTCTTAGAGTTGCTAAGATGCAATAGTTAAGTTTGACTCTGTGTCTAACGTTTGCATTAGAATTATAGACCTGTTGAGATTGGAAGAGATCATCAAGTCCAACCACTCACCTAGACCGTGCAACCCCACAACTACTGAGAAGCCAATACTACTAAACCATGTCCCTAAGCACCAAAGCCACACATCTTTTTAATTCCTCCAGGAATGGTGACTTCAGAAAGTACATGAAACTGTTAACCTATAAAAGATGAAAGAAGGTGAGGACTGAGTTGCAAAAATCTCCCAAGATCACAATAATTTTATTTGCAGTCAAGTTCTGCTTTAAAAGAGCCATCAAAGTTTTGAGTAAATACAGAGAGGAATCTGATTCTGACCCATACCTATATGTTAAGGAAGAACATAAGGAAAAACTTCTTTCCTGTGAGGTTGTTGGAGCCCTGGAGCAGGCTGCCCAGAGTGGTTATGGAGCTTCCTTCTCGGCAAAAACTCCAAACCCACCTGGACATTGTGATCCTGAGCAACCTGCTGTGGGCAACCCTGCTCTTATCAGGGCAGTTGGACTAGATGATTTCCAGAGGTCCCCTCCCATTTGCACCATACTGAGATTCTGTTATTAAATAAAGCCAAGCAGTATTTATAAGCAGAGTATGGGAAGCAGAATGCCTTCTTAATAAATAAGTATTAATTGAATTATGTCATTTGAATGAAACACTGCCATTCCCTTCAAATATGCATTAGCATCATAACAAAAACAAAAAAGCCCCACCACAACAACAACAAAAAAAAGCACATCTCCCCCCCAAAAAATATAAAATAAACCCACCAAAATCCCAGGTCTTTGTTGAAGTACAAATCACCATTTACCATGACAGCATCATCCACTAAAGAGCATACCCAGTTCAGGCTGTTGCACATTACACACTTAGATTTGTTTTACAAGGCACAAAGTTGTTGCTGGTATGGAAGAGACGGACACTCGTAAGATGAGTGGATCAGAAAGCAAAAGTAGGAAACGAAGCCTTTTAGCTTCAGCAGCTTTACCATCAGCAGCACTACTGCACCTGTGCTACAGCACTACCGAGCCACTGAAACCCAGATCCTGCTCTATCTTTGTGCAAGGCGCCAGTTGATAAGGACAAGGCAAGATGCCATATGGCCCCCTCTGCACAGAAATACTCCCATCTTCAATAATTTGGCTGGAATACTGCAAGAATCACAGCACACACAACTCATTATTCTTACTGTTCATATCGCTGAACCTGTCTCGCCAGTTCTATTCATTTTTCACTGGAGTAATTCTTTTGGGAACTTCAAAGCAATTAGCTTGGGAGCACATGTTAAAGGGTGAAGAGTTTCAATGTTGCAGCAATGTAAGATAACTATAGATCACAAAATCTGTCATGGAATAATGCAATCATGAACAAAGCAAATTGAAGCTTTGTTTTCAGAAGATAAGAATGCACTGGAATGCATCACTAGCTCCTCTTATTTCTTGTGCTGTCTACCTAAATGAGACTCCCTGCCCGCATATTTCAAAGTCATTGGTTAATTACCCTGTAGCAAAACCCACATTTTGGGTACTGTGATTTGAACATAATGATGTGACTATAATTTGAACAAATTAGAAATATGCAAAGTCGAATACTTGATTTCAGATATAATGCAGTAATTAAGAACATAACAAATCATTTAGCAGGAACGTTGCCATTGCTGCTGACAAAACCTGCTAATTGCAGTGCCTGCATCTCCCCCACACTTGCAGTGTTTTGCTCCAACCCTGAATCACGATCCAGTGGCAAAAACTAATGAGTCAGAAGGTGAATTTCCCTGACTATAAGGACTAAAAAGGATGATACTGAATAAGGAAGGAACAAGATGGACTAACCAGACAATCTGCATTGCCAGTTTAATGTTTGTTATGCACTCACTGTAAAACAGAAAAGGGTAATAAGCCAGTGTGTGAAGTTACAGGGATAATATGAGAGTATAGCAGATACAAGGAGATCACGAAACACAAAATTAACTGAGCTGCTCAATTAACATGCACTGAGCTCCTAAAAGTTTTGGGTCCTGCTACTCTCAACACATGGTGCCATGTGGTACTTCAATTTTTCTTTCCTTTTGTGTTGCGTTTCAATGTGATGCCCCTTTGGAGGCTGCCAACATTATTCCCTTGCCCTGAATATCTGGTTAAACACAAGTGTGGGATTCCAGTTATTAACTAAAATTAAAGGAAAAAAGATGACAACATAAAGAGTCTTATTTTTAATTCTCTTTGCAAATCTCAGCAGTTAAAAGCCAGATGAACAGAAATCAGTTAAGGTTCATTACAGTTAAAATCCATCCAGAGAAAGAGAAAGATAGAAGCTCTGCTACATTAACTTTTACGCTTGTGACCCAGTAAATAATGTTCCAGTTAGAGCTATGACTTCTTACAACCCAAAGATCATATTAGTTCTATCATTTTTATTATTTTGCTCTTTTTTTTTTTTTTTTCATTGTTAAGTGCTGCTAAATGCAGACCTGAAGGATGTCAAATTGAGTATAAAAAGGAGAATGTTTCATTAAGGAAGCACAGATATACGTTGTCAACATTTTTAACCGTCGTGATGCTGTTCAAATGGGTGAGGAAACAAGCCGTCTGTCAAATCTACAGCAACCCAATTGAAAAATCAAATTTATGATGAGTCTAACGCAGCTGACATGCTTCCATTTTCTCTTCACACATGGGAGACACTAGATTTTCAGTTAGCTTGGATCATTTAACCAGCGCCTCTGTAATTCAGACGCAAGCGCTGAGCGTGTTACCTGAACAGACAGCAGAGGCAGAGGTGTGGGTTGAAGGAGTTTGACATTGTGTTTGTCCTCACAAAAGGTTTGTAGGTCTGCTTTACTTGCAAGAAAGAAGAAGTTCAGTCAAATACAGTAAATGACATCTTAAAATAGATGGCATTTACAGGATTGTTTTTATTGCATGATATTGTAATGATTAGGAATTAATTCTCTGTGAGTTACAAGGATTCTCTTTGGCGGTGTATGCAGGCTGCCTCAGGACAAGCCTGAACTGGTGAATGCAGGCAACTGGTCAAAACTCAAGACCTTTTAACTCTGGCTTAACCAGCAGTGCCTCAGTGGCACAGCTGTGCAACT
Organism: Psilopogon haemacephalus; assembly: GCA_013396835.1. Taxonomy (NCBI): domain Eukaryota; kingdom Metazoa; phylum Chordata; class Aves; order Piciformes; family Megalaimidae; genus Psilopogon; species Psilopogon haemacephalus. Next base: position 1,056,937 of record VWZI01008677.1, on the reverse strand, counting down.
GGTAACTAGGACACAGAATCAAAAGGTGATCAATGAATTACAGATCAGCATTGTAAGGCTGGACTCAGGGCTTAAAAGGACACTCTAGCTTCTCATCTGCCTTGGATGTGGACAAAAATGAATGTGCATTGGTAACAACACCTGATCAACTTCTTAATTTGCAGGACTTCAGATATGTTCAATACACCCAGTCAAGAACAGAATGATGGAGTTTTGACTCTGGTTCTGCATACCACCCTGAATTCAACACTCTGAGACAGTCTGGATAAAGGCAGCAAATACATGGGCATAACTGCACTCTATTCCTGCTTTTTATATGCATAAAGGCAGGCATGAGACAACATTCATTTACCATACATGAGGAAAACAGAGGTTGGAAGGGAATACAGGAAATCTGGACCTATTGTGCCAGCCACTTGGCAGAATTTTTGCTTTCAGACTTTTTCTTTCTCTGTTACACAACTACTAAGAGGACTCTCTCTACTACAAATTCTTGTCTGTAAAAATCAAGAGACTGCAATGAATATTAATAATGTCTTCTAAGTTTTTCTTCTTCTCACTTCAACATTTTAACAGTATGAGTTAAAATTACAGAATCCTAGAAAAACCTAGAGGTGGAAGGAACCTCTGGGTGAAGCACTACTAAACCAGCCTTGTGTGGCCGAGTCTTTAAAACCTCCAGACTCTTCTAGAAACCCACCAAATTCTTCTCTACCAGTCTCCTCTGTGCACTACTAATCTCTCCAGCTTGGTCTTGCAGCTCCTTGCTTTACTCCCTGCCCCTTCACTGACTCAGCAACTCTTCATACAGGTGTAAACTGCCTGGTCCTCTGTAGGTCTCGTTTTTGGCAGCTAATCCAGCCCAGCTCACTCATCCTCTCCTCCCGGGTCATGTGCTTCAGGCTCCATATTTATGGCCTCTCCAGTTTGTCACTACCATTCCTGAGCTAAGGGGCCTGGAATGTAACATTGTAAGTATCACCAACAACTTACTGCTCAGTGGTAAATGAATTCCTGGCCCGTGTGGGTTCCTACAGGTCATCAGATGGCTGCTGCTTGTACTCCAGTGTGAAGCCCTTGCAGACACACCTTGTCCAGAAGCACAACAGAACCCAGGTAAGCAATCTGCTGGTGGCTGAGGAATATCCACAGCAAAAGATTTCCTGAGTTCCTGAGGTGCTTTGTGTGCTTCTCTGAACTGCTCAGACCAAGGCTGAGAAGCCTCTCTCCCATTACAAAGGCCCAAGAAGAATAACACATCAGAACAAAGACAGACTGCATCTAATCCTATTAATGCTGTGCAAAATCAATCTCTGGAAGCTTTATAGTGCTTGCAAACATGCAGTCAAGATGCCTCTGGTGATGGACAGAAATTTCAGGTTTTCCTCCCGATTTTTCAGCCATTTCTTACTTTCATTCCTTTTGCCTTTGCTGCAGACCGATTGACTGTGAAAGATCTATGGCAATGTCAGTCTCCCATTAGCAGCTGGGAAGTGCTTTGTCTTACTTGCAGTCACGAAGAAACACAAGACAATCACACTGTGACAGCCATACCCAGCAGAGAGGAAGAGAAGCAAATCTCTTTTCATTATTCTGCTCTGCCCATTTCAGCCCTTACTGAATTTCCCAATGGTGAAGGGAAGAACATTGCTTTTCAATGCCATTAACGGCTGGATAGCCAATAGGAAAGCTTATTTTCAGCTCATAAAGCATCTTTTCAGGATAAAGGTAGATTTGCACCTTCTGTGCTGCTAAAAGTATATTCTACGGCTTACATTAATCTCTTATTTGAGAGGAAATAGCCTCTTAACTTCCCAGTATGTTGCATCTCTCAAGACACCACTGAACTACTAAAAAAAAAAAAAAAAAGGAACATCCCAGACTGAGGAATTCAACAGGGAAAAACACACAAAGAGACAATCCCGTGGTACCAGCACCTGGAACTGAACAGCATTCATGTCAGCTAATTCAGCTGCCAGTTTCTAGAAGCACTTGAATGTAAATCACAACTACTCCTGAAGCTGAATTTAGCAATTAGAAACACAGGGAAGATAGACTCCTTCTCCTCATTGCCTCTGAGCTGCTCCTTGTTTCCATAGGTGCTGCCTCTCATTTAACAGAGACATTAGCATAGAAATAATCTGCACCGAGTCTGTTTCAAAGCTTTGCTCAGTCCCACGAGTTTCAGCTGCCTAACTGTATTAAGATCAAAAAACAACTTGAGTCATTATGGTTTAGATTCTGATGAGCTAATGAAAATAGTACTTTTTTTTTTTTCCCCCTCTCTCTTTTTCTTTCATTAACAAACAAAACTATCATGTTCAAGTCACATCAGCTACATACAATTCTCACACCCCACACAATATGTGCTCTGGAAAGAAACAGATAAATGTTGGTTTGATTTTTTTGTTTGTTTGTTTGCTTTGTTATTTGTTGTTTTTTTTTTTTTTAATAGAGCATGCCAGTAAATCACATTACTCACAAATTGCTTTAAATAAAAATAAAAAAGGGAAAAAAAATAAAAAATATAAGAAAAAAGTGAATAAAAGGGAAAAAAACAGAGAAAGGTAAAAAAAAAAACCAAGTCTGCATTAGAAGCACTGTATTGCACCAGCCTAACTTCCAAACTCTTGGAATCTATCATGAAGTCATAGTTTTATCTACTGAAAAAAATTAAGCTTGGCCAAGATGATCATGAAACTGGCAATAAATCTGAGCCTCTATATAAAGAAAGGGCAGGTTAAGGATACTTTGCCATCCATTTCTCTAGATTGGGAGTTATTTGTTGAAGCATTCAGCGTTTATGAATCCCTGCAACCCTAGAAGCCATAACTCAGTCAGGCAGCCAGGGTGTCCCAGAGCCATCAGCCACCCAGCAGAAAAATAACCAAGAACCAGCGTGATATATTGGGTAGAGCAGATACTCCTGGAGTCTTTCTTTAGCTCTCCAGCAATTAGTATGTGACCTTGAACAAATCACTGAGCTGAAAAACAGGTTAAAGCACCGAGTTTATTCTGGGCATGGGCACAAAGATCTTCCAGCTCTCTCAGCCTTCCCAATGCTAATCCAGGTTCTGTTAAAACTCTGTGAGACTCTTGAAGAAAGCTGCCAGCAACGAAGACACTTGAGTTTCACACCTGTGTCCACTGCTCCCACTGTGTCCATGGGCATGGCACTCCTGCAGGGCTGTATAACAGTACTGGTACAGTGCTGGGTGCCAACAAGGCACTGCCATGGACCCTGAGCATCTCAAACTTACCTACCCTTGCCTAATGTCCTCTGTCTGCACAAGTAACAATAGAAAAATGGTGAGACCCCACCTGCAGGGCTGTGTCCATCTCTGGAGGCTTCAGCACAAGGACATGAACCTGTCGGAGAGGGTCCAGAGAAGGCCACAGAAAATGATCAGAGAGCTGGAACATCTCTGCTGTGCAGAAAGGCTGAGAGAGCTGCAGTTGTTCAGCCTAGACGAGAGAAGGCTCTGGGGGGACCTTTTTATGACCTTTTAGTACTTGAAAGGGCCTATAAGAAAGATGGGGACAGTCATTTCAGCAGGGCCTGTTACAACAGCAAAAGGCATAACGGTTTCTAAAAGAGGGAAATTTAGGCTAGATATAGGGAAGAAAATTTTCAGAATGAGAGTGGTGAAATACTGAACTGTGTTGCCCAGACAGGTGTTTATCAAAACCTTACGCAATCTATTTTGGAAGGATCTCTTCTCCAGGTTCCAGTTGGCATTGCCTTTCTGATCAAACAAGGAACAACTCAACGGAGTTCAGATCCATTTCAGCAGCAGGATGTCAGCACTGTGAGTTAGAAGCGTGGCTGTAATGAACTGGGGGATAATCACAGCTGACTGCTCTTCACTTCTCCACATTTGAAACATTTGTCTGGAAACTTTCTCTGAATTCTGTCAGCTGAAGGGAGAAGTGACTGAATTGTTCAATGTAAGCCTTGTTCATTAGGACTTGGGATTTTTATTACTTTTTTTTTTTTTCTTTAAAAGAAAGGATGTCGCATGATTAAAACATCATTATAAATGAGGTGGTAGCCTGTCATGTGGAAAATTGAGATTCTCTGGTTCTGGTGAACTGCTTCCCAGCCTGAGGGGTTTTAGCTAAGTTAAGTGACAGCCCTTCTTGTCTCACCAGTTTACAGATTTAGTTTTACATTTCCTGTGTTCACGTAGACCTTTTATTGTTTCACATGCTTCAAGGTATAAACTAAGCTTGTTGTCTTCTTGCTGTTAGTAGTGTGCAGCATAGGTATGCTCATACGCAGAGCACCACATACAGTCGCCTGGATGAAGACATTACAGTGTACAATTGCCACAGTGCTATAGAGGTTTCTTCTTCCTGAATGACTGAAATGCAAAGGAGCTGCATGAGCATTAGATTTTTACTGGTGAAGGGTTTCTTGTTCTTGTAGGTACAGGCTTCAGCAGCCATACTGAGCAGTTTCACTAGAACACCTTTTATTATTTTTCTTTTTTTTTTTTTTCCCCCCCTCCCCTCACTTCTTTCATGATTTTAACATAGATTAGATTGACAGTAACGACCTTTTTCTTTCAGGGATAAAATAGATGTTTTCCTATTAAATTTTGAAGGGATAACATTGATGGTTGACCTCAATTTTTGCAGACAATTCTACTAAATGCACTCCTATTATATTTGCCTACCACTTAAAGGACTTTTGTCAGACCTAAGTACTTTACCTCTATCAGCTATGATCAAAGGGGGTCAGGACCTCCAATTTTAGAGGATTTTTTTCTTCTTCTTCTTCTCCCAGGAAAACATCAAAAGACTATGTTTTAGAGACTGGTAGTCACAGGACAAACTCATACACCAGTCTGCAGCCCAAGGAACATCTTTGTGAAAAAGGGGAAAGAGCAGCAGCAGCAGCAGAAGCCCCTTCTAGGATATTCATGCACCATAAAAGATGCAGAAGTCTCTGGAGCATCTGCAACTTTTTCTAATTCCCCATATCATAATTGTTTAATGGCACAGTGAGCCATGGTGTCTGAGCTCTGTGTCAGCAGGCAGATGCAAATCTCACTGAAGCCAAAGAGAATGATACCTGTTAACGTCAGGGTACATCTGTTCTTTTGTGACTTTTACTTGCCCAGCTTTTGCTGAGATTGCTGATTAACTGCTTGTGTGATAGTATCTAGATCTGCTTCGAGAAACAGAGCTGCTGAAGGTGAAATCACTGCATTTAGAAACCACGCTGACATACGAACTGCAAAGGTCTGCTCCTCTTAATGACCTTAATGGTCACTTCACCTGCAGAGTCTAGGTGGGAAGCTTTTCTGGACTACTGGGCTCTGCCCTGAGCCAGGAGGCCAGGAGCAGCCTACCTTGTGCACCTGCAGAGTACTGGAACAGTGCAGGGCACTGCCCACCACACACAGCTCTAGTAATGGGCACAGAGGGTTGGTATCTATGGCATGGTGCAAGGCAGTAACACAGCAGGAACCGCAGGCCGAACAGGTTACAGCTGAAGGACTATGAGGCAGCCTGAACAAGCATTATCTGGTCAGTTTGTATCTCTAGGGCATGCTCCTCTCCCACCCACCCCTCTCCTCCCAGAATCTGCATTTCCCATTCAGGGAGCTGGCAGCTGTAGAGCAACACAGAGGGTGAGAGCACCTTGATGCAGAGAGCAGAGCAAACTGGGAAATGGAGAGGAAAATAAAATGCCTCCCTTATTGATCTGAATATAACAAATATAAGCTCTTTCTTGAAGAAGGACACAACTCTCTGCTTCTGGGAAAATTAATTTCAGCCACATATTGAAGCATACCACAAATCTGCCTATACGTAGCAAAATATTTAATTTAGTAACCGGGTAGGCGTTAAAAAACAGCGAAGTAAATGATGCTATCATAGAGTTCACCTGGAGACACAAAGCAAACATCACCTCTCCAGGGGCTGAAGAAGCCACGCTTCACACAGACGCTTGCAACTGCTCCGTAATTTGAAACAAAAAACACAAATAAATTGTTGAATCCTGTTTGTATGTTACTTAAGCAGATGAATTAATGGGATAAATTATTCATCCTGAAATATTCACTGCGCTTTGCTAATTATCACAGCAAACATAACGCAGGAATTTAGTAAATTCCACTGTCACAGGCAGGCACATACAACTGCAGAGAGATGCTTGGAAACGCACTGCAGGCAGAAGTGAATGGTAAGAGATATAATTAAAGACGCTTTAATAGGCTTTCAAAGTTGCTAAGATACCGGCAGGTAGCTTAGCACATCTTGGGCAGCCACAAATATCCAAGACTATTTCCTAAATATTAATTTCCTGAAGCTTCACTTCATTTTTGCCTTCCCTTTTCTTTGTCTTTTCCTTGTCCCTTTTTTTTTTTTTTAAGTTTCCCGGTAATTGTAAACTTTTCAGATTAAACATCACCACCTGACGGGAAGAAATATTCACTGTATTGACTCAGCAATGAAGGAGTTTTTACAGCTTTTCTGGATAATAAAAAGCAACACACAGAGAAAGACAAAGTTATCTGCAAAGCCATGACTTGCAGCAAGGCAGGCAGCTGGGAAGATGGATGCTCAGCGCTTGGGATACAGTAAGGGAAGGAAGAGGACATAAATCCTGGCCCGGCTCTCCCGCCAGGGGTTTTACAGTAGCACAACACCTTACTGACACAACTGTTAACTAAACAAGAAAAATGAGGGCGTTTGCATTAGACACAATTATGGTGATGGAATAATGCGAAATAAAGGAGCTTTACAGGTTTGACATCAAAATAATAACAACCTTGAACAAACGATCCTGATCCTACAATCTGCCTGAAGCTTACGGCAACAGAGCGATTTGACTAAGTGTACCTCAGCTAATATTAATTGGTTCGGAGATGGATATTGAATAATTCAGGTGTTACTTTAAACTGTGCAATAATAATGTTCAGAAAGTCATATACAACAGTGTCACCAGTTTTTACTACTACTACTACTACTACCTCATCAGCTAGTAAAGAGCTTCCAGCAAACACCTCTCACATTTAAAGCTAAAATACCTATAAATCCTCCACAGCAATCACTTACAGTTCTGATTACCTGGGAAAAAAAACTCTTCAGTTTTGTTTTTGCTGCCCATATTTTGCCATGCAGAAGAGGACAGGCTAAGGGAGCTGGGGTTGCTCAGCCTAGAGAAGAGAAGACTCCAAGGCGATCTTAGAGCTGCCTTCCAATAGCTGAAAGGATCTTACAGGAAGGCTGCAGAGGGACTTCTCATGAGGGTATCTAGAGACAGGCCAAGGGGGAATGGTTTGAAGCTGAGGCAGAGCAGGGTTAGACTGGAGCTGGGGAAGAAGTTCTTCAGTAGGAAGGTGGTGAGACTCTGGAATAGGCTGCCCAGAGAGGCTGTGGATGTCTCCTCCTTGGGGTCGTTGAAGGCCAGGTTGAGAGGCATCCCTGCCCATGGCAGGGGGGTTGGAGCAGATGATCTCTGAGGTCCCTGTTGATGGTGGTGGTGATTGCACAGATGTGCTGCGATCCCACACTTACCAGTGACTGCTTCACTACAAACAGAATGGAGAATGCCCACTGAACACCCAAGATCAAAAACTAATTCAATTAATTCTAATCTCTAAAGTTATTCAATCTGGGTGCTTTTATTATTAACACTTTTTAGGCTTTTAATCCCTCCAACAACATCTCATGCAGCCACATAATATCCCAAATGTTAATAACCACATTGTGAATTCTAATACAATTTTATCTAGCAGGAATCACACAAGAAGCTGCCAGTTTAGCTTCTTCTCTGTGGAAAAGAAACAGAGAATCCTGCACACGATGGAAACAAGGGTGATAAAGAATACAGATAGCAGTGCACTACTTGCAGCTAATCATTTATTCAGAGATCAGAAACTGTTTCCAAGCAGACACCAGGGCAGTTCTTGGCACTTTACATGATCCTCTTTCAAGCAGCCCTGCACTAAAAAGGGATGTAAAGTATCCCTCGGACTGTGAAATGCAAAAATAGCTTTCAGCTGCCTTTTCGCCCTGCATTGTCCATAGTCATGAGAGACAAACACTGACCCCACTGAAGTCAACTGCATTTCTGCCACTGCCAGCAGCAGAACCAAGCTTTATCGCTGTTTTTATTACTAATTCATTATTTAAGATGACATTAAGTGTATTTTGGCAGTGTATTGTTTGGGATATTTTGTCAGTCGAGTATCAGCCCAGCAGACAGCTACTGTTAAATTAGCTTTGGAGTAGCCCATGTACTGCTAATGGGTGTACAAATGAAGTTTCAGGAGTTTCGTCCTTTCATTTAACCATCACAGTTGATGCTTTGGATGCCAAAAAGGATTTCTCTACAGTGAAAAGGAGGTGAGGACAAGCTTTAGGCACCAGCATGTTATTTACATCGTTATACTCTTGTGCCTCTTATTTCTTCATCTACATTCCCTAACAAAATGCTGTGGTACATGCAGGCTCTCGACATGATGTGATGACACTAATGTTCTCAGTCTCCTGCAAGGAATATACCTTCAGGAATTTTAAAACAGTGACTTGCCTCAACAACCTGATGCTATTGGGAAAAATAAACCAGAGGGAAACATTCCATGTCCTTAGAAACTGGTGGATAAGGATGTGGAGCAGTTGCCTGTAGTTTAACCTCTTTCAGCCATACTATATTGCATATAGTTAAAGTTTAACAACTATTTTCCTGTCATGTAGGGGCCACTGATGAAGAATTTCAATGGCTCATTTAAGTGGAAAAGTAGTTTGAAAGCACTAGAAATTATGTCAAACTCCTCTGCAGTCTGCACAACCTCTGAAATCCCTACAAGCTCAGGAAGTCTGAGCTGTGTCTCGCCAAGGTGTCAGGAGTGCCTCTGGGTCAAGTATGGAGTATGGCTGTGAGTCAGATCCTTACACACTTCTGACATGCATCCACCTCCAACCTGCCGTGTGCTGCATCACACAACAAAGCCCAGCTGATTGCTAAGAGCTTTCAGAGACAAATACTGAATCTATGCTAACAGCTACAGAGAATTTCAAGGAAGCGGAATTAAATGTTACCAAGAATTCACAAAACAACAGCCCAACCTACATGACACTGAGATATTTTTGCTACTTCAAAGCTCTTTAAAACCTGAATCTCAACGCCCACAGCTTAAGTAAGTTGCTGAAACATCACAGTCTATAAAGTAACGCTGAACAGATTGTTAATTCTTTTCTTTAATTACAGAAGTAATATAGCACAGATAAAATGAGGTGGGTTTTAGCTGGAATGCTAAATATCAATAATTCTGGAGAAGAGAGAATTATTGATTAACTGTCAGGTGTGCTTGGCAAATCCTCTCCCTGTTTAATCAATGAGACAGTACCCTGGATAGAGTGATCCTTAAAGGACTTACCCCAATTTAGAGACTGACAACCTTCTGTTTTATTTCTCTGTGTGGTGCAAAGTATCTTTGCAGTTGGCCTGATAATGGAACAGGTTTTCCTGGCTGTATTATCTACTTGGAGCTGGCAACAACCATTTCATACTTGCAAATTAAACCAATTCCTGTCAAGTCAGTGAGAGTCATGTTGATTTCAGTAAATCCAGAAAGATCTGGTAAACTGTCAAAATGAGTTTGGTTAAGTGTTAGCAGAGTTCAAAGGGAGACGAGAGAGCATCAGTTCCGGTGAACTCCATCAAAGTCATTTCTGTCAAGTTTACTTGAAGGAAAAAATTAACAGAAAAGGTATTCAGACTTTAAAGAACCATGCTCAGACACTCCCAACAGTTTTAACTTTTATGCACTCTATCTGGCATTTAAGTAGATACATGGAAAGCTCTCTCCAGACCAATCACTGCCTACTTGTTTGTTATATTTAGTACAATAAGAAAATCCTCCTACTTCACTGTTGCATAGAGAATTCTGTTTGGAAGAGCCCACAAAGCAGAAAGCCAACCTACTGCTGGCAGACAGACTCACAGCCTGACATTTCATGTTTACTTCTGTGGGGATAGATGATACCTCTGCACCCGGCAGGGAGTTCCATCTCAATTTGATATGTGCAGTGGTACACTCAGCACAACTGATCAGCAAAAGGCCAGGGAAAGGTCTCCCTACCTGTTCTACTCTCAGTTTCCAGGTTACTTCATATGATTAAATCTGAGGCCGTTAAGTAGATTTGCACAATGCATACCCTTCCTTCCTTCACCTTTCTATGTGCCTGACTTCCATGCTCCACCTGCACAGTGCTCCAGTGATCTACAGAGAGCAGGAAGCCTGCAACGCCTCCAGTGTGCATTTGTGCAGCTCATGAGGACAGAAAATTCTTTGTTCCCCTGCTTCCTCTCCCTAGGTTTGCATTCTAACATGAGAAGAAGAAATGACAACATCCCGGTTGCCACCACCCATCTACTAAAGAGAAGATTTTCAAATAGATATGGCTCTCCTTGGAATACAAATAAGCAAGAAGAGAAGAGCTGTCAGCAAACAGGTACTCTGGGAAGAACTAAAAGTCTCTAGGAAAGAAGCTAAGAACTTGGGAGATGGCATGGGTGAGGACAGCAGGTGGGGATCAGCAGTTCAGAGCAGTAGTGTGGGCATAAAGCTACAGAAGGTGCAGGAACATTAAGCAGGTTTCTGGCACGCTGCGGGAAGTGTGGGTCTCCAGCACTCGCTGTACTTCAGATCACATTACATCAGGCCAAACACCTAGAGACTGAACAACTACAACACGACACAATACACTTGGTACATAATGTGAGGTGACTCTTAAAATCCCACCCAAAATATATCCCTGCTCCACAGGCTGCCATCGAATCAGGCTGTGCTTAATACAGTCAGACCCAATTTGGCACAGAGAGCAGAGAAGTAAGAACAGAACAATTTTCAGCGTGCATCGTATACATAACCCTCTACAAAATATGATGGGGAGATGGAAATTAGGATTTTTTTTATCTGGTTTGAAACTGGCAGACTTGTGCAGCCAAAAGCCTGCTCTTTTTTTTTTTTTTTTTTTTANTTTTTTTTTTTTTTTTTTTTTTTTTGGTGTTACATCTATAGATATATGAAGAGAAATCTAGAGTGCATGAAATTGTTCTTCAAGCACAGTGCTGAAAATAGCTGCCTTCCAATGGCTGGAGGGATCCCACCGGAGGGACTTGCCATGAGGGTGTCTAGAGGCAGGACAAGAGGCAATGGTTGGAAGCTGAGGCAGAGCAGGGTTAGACTGGAACCGAGGAAGAAGTTCTTCAGTAGGAGGGTGGTGAGACTCGAACAGGCTGCCCAGGGATGTTGCAGAGCCTCCTTCTCTCCTTCTCTGGAGACTTTCAAGACCTGTCTGGATGGGTTCCTGTGTAACCTGAGCTAGATTGTATAGTTCTGCTCTAGCACGGGGGGGGGGGGGGGGGGGGGGGGGGGGGTGTGGGTGTTGGACTTGATGAGCTCTTTGGATCCCTTCCAACCCCTGGCACCCTGTGATCCTGTGATGCAAACAGCAACACCTTTGACCCAAGGACAGTGATGCAACAATGTTCCTGTGACAGAGAAGAGTGAAAGACACAGAAGATTGTGCATTCATCCCATGAAAAACCCAGATCCACACTCAAGCACTGCTATCACCATATTCTAAAGTAAAAGTTACTCAGTCTGCCAAGATGTTTCCTTAGAGTAACTCCTCCTTAATTAACAAAAATCCACATTCACTTCCTATCTGGAAATCCAGACTGAATGAACTCTGTGTTCCAATGAAGTTGACAAAAGATTGCCATAAGCAAGCGAGCGTGGCAAGAGGCAGTGACATTTCCAAGGCTGTCTGGCTGCTATTTTTAAAGGGACATTCTTTTCCCATGCTGTACTGACATATGTCAGAGTAAGATAGCACAATTACTACCTTGAGCTAGCATCCAAATCAAAAAATCCTGCATCTGCTGCCATTATTCAATTTTAAAAGTCCAGTAAGGATCATAAAGTCTCGCTTTAACGTGTTAGCCATTTATTGTGACTCAACAAGTTCAACGTGGCAACTCATTCTCTCTGGCCTATCGTGGCATTTCTGCACACGCACACAGGCACAGAGCCTGAACCTTGTAGTTCAACATCTTCAGGAAGTATGTTTCAGCTGTGATTAAAAAAAAAAAGAGAGAGAGAATCATACAAAGAAAATAAAGTGCTGTAATTTGTGGTTCACAGCAAGGAGGCAGATAGCAAAGGAAACATCTTTCTCTGGGAGGAACAGCCTATCTGTGACACAGGACAACTGCTGCAAATAAAACAAGATTAACCTGTCTCTCCCTTCTGTCTTCATCCTTGTAGAGGACAGGAGAGAGGTATTGCCTGGCTGTTGTCCTAAAGCAACCCATTCCCAATAGAAATTGCATTTATTTCATGATCTGAATCAACTCACATCGTGGAACGGAAAGGTGGACCTGGAGAACCTGACTGATCCATCTTCACAAGCCAAAGCCAGACCAGTTCTGTTTCAATTATCCCTGGAAAATGCTTGTTTAGTCTGCTTTCAAGTACTGCAGTGACAGAGACTCCGGTATTCCCCCAAGCAATATATTCTGGGATGCAGCTATTTTTACAACTGGAATGTTTTTCCTAATGTCTAGCTTCAATCTCCCTTGCTGCACTTCAATTCCATTGTTCTTTACCCTGTCCCCAGAAGCAATGGAAAACAAATTATTCCCTTTCTCTTTGAAGCAATTTGGAGACACTTGGAGATTCTTTGTGTTCCCTCTCCTCCTCACTCAAACTGAACAATTAAAAGTCTTTCAGCCAGCAAGGTTTCCCAAGCCTCCAATGTTCTTGCCCTTACCTCTTCATTTTCTCCAGATGCTACACAACATCCTAAAATCCCAGTGAAACACAACCAAATCCAAGGAAAATCTCTTCTCTGCATCTTGCAAGCAAGTTCTCTGGTCACACAGGGCAGCAGGCTGTCCTTTTGCAACATAACCACACCGGTGATGAGTGCTCACATTGCCACCTAAACCGAGCCCCACGTCCTCCACCACACCTGGCCAGACATGCCCCCGCTCAGAATCACAATCATAGAATCAGTTTCCTTGGAAAAGGCCTTTGAGATCTTCAAATCCAACCATTACCTCACTCTACCAAGGCTAATGCTAAACCATGTCCCTCAGCACCACATCATCTGCTTGAGGAGTTTTGAGAGGGTAACAATGGTGGTAAGGAGCAGGAGATGCTCCCGGAAGGATGCTCTCTGTGACAATCTCATAAACTGGGTGCCCCCCATCACTCTAGTTGTTGCAGAGCAAGGTGGGACCAAGCTTTTGCAGCACTCAGCAGCAGAACTCTTAGCCACCACCAAGCAGCTCAGGGGAGCACTGCTCCATACAACATAGTACTGCCACCTTTGTGAGCACATAAGACACAGAACTACTTGACTTGGGAATCCAGGTTGAGGAAAGTCTTTCTGGTGTGCTGAAACCAACCAACCAGCCAACTGCTTTCCAGCCAAAAGAAACACATAAGATGTACTCGGTAAGAAGGCAGAGGCACCACAACAGGTGCAACTCAGAGCCAGCCGTACAAAAGGTCTGATGTGATCTTCCTAGGTGCCATTGTAGAAGACAGTGCAGGACTTCAAAAGATACACTGCAATGAGACCACGGTTTGTAGCTGATTTCTCACACTGGCTTTCCCTGTGGTACCTGGCAAACTCCTCTCCCCTTCAGCACTCCTGGTTTTTCAGTGTAAACACAAGAAGCCTCTTCCCAGTCATCTGAGCAATATTCTGAATAATACTGGGCAATTTCTCATCAAATAACTATTTGTGGATAAATATTTCAACTGTTTTAATATTTACCTGCACGCACCAGTCAATGTTTTGGTGATACTTTGCAAAGACAAATGCTTAGTGTGATGGCAAAGCCAACAAATGATGCTCTTGTTTCTTAGGCTAACAATATCTTCGTAAAGGAAGCCCTCTGGAAAAGGGCAGGCTGCTTTTGTGCTGCATTTCAAATGGCAACAAAACCCACAAGAGTCAGACATTTTCCTAGTTTTCAATGCTCCTTAGAGATAGGTTTTAGTACCACCTGGATTATTTTTCTTCCTCATTCAAAAGAATTGGGAAGCGTACTCAAAAAGCAGGAGAGAAAGAGAAGAACTTGTCATGGAATTTCTCACTGCTCTGTAGCTCTGTGCTGAAAATGTACTTCAGTGACTTAGGAGCTGTGGAAATTCAGGCTGTGATGGTAGAGGCTGGAAGGGGAGCAGGGCTTGGCTTAAAGAGGGAGGTGTTGCTTTTGTTATGTTAATAGGCAGTTACCAACACAAAACCATTCTGCAAGTACCTCTCATTCTATGTTAGAATGTGCCACAAAATGTCAGTGTGCCTCCTCACTGAAGTAGTAATGATGCACCACCCACCTCTTACTTTGTGTATCTGCCTCTGTGTGTGTGTGGTAACTTTTGTTTGCGATTTAAACCAATAACCACACTAAACACTTGGAAATAAATTAAGCCTTTTCAGACTGATTAAATTGGCTGAATGCTTTAAGCATGTGACTCCAGAAGATCTAATCATCCCAGGATAGCTGTGGAGTTAATCATGCAAATGCCTTCAGATATTTCAATTTGCAAAGCTGTGTTTTGCTGCATGCTCTCCTCCAAAGCATCTGGACTGTGCGGTGTGAACTGCAACTGCTCAGTGACTGAGCAGTAGAAAAACTTCCCAACCAGCAAGACATGAAGCCAAATGAAGTAATAGATTTTAAAAGTTTTAATCAGAAGAATGGGATCCTAGGGTGTATTAGGAAGAGTGTGTCCAGCAGACCAAGGGAGGTTCTCCTCCCCCTCTACTCTGCCCTGCTGAGACCTCATCCTGAGCACTGCCTTCAGTTTGGGGCTTCCCAGTTTAAGAGGGACAGGGACGTGCCGGAGAGGGTCCAGCAGAGGGCTACAAGGATGCTGAGGGGACTGCAGTACTGCCTGGTGAGGAGAGGCTGAGGGACGTGGGGTTGCTTAGTCTGCAGAAGAGAAGACTGAGAGGGGACTGAATCAATGATTATAAAGATCTGAGGACTGGGGATCAGGAGTGGGGGGACAGGCTCTGCTCACTTGCTCCCTGGGATAGGACAAGGAGCAATGGATGGAAGCTGCAGCACAGGAGGTTCCAGCTCAACACAAGGGGGAACATCTGGAAGGGTCCCAGAGCACTGGCACAGGCTGCTCAGAGAGGTTGTGGAGTCTCCTTCTCTGGAGCCTTTCAGGGCCCGTGTGGATGTGTTCCTGTGTGACCTGAGCTAGATTGTGTGCTCCTGCTCTGGCAGAGGGGTTGGACTGGATGATCTCTTTGGGTGCCTTCCAACCCCTGAGCCTATGACAACTTCACTGCCTGTGCAGACTGTCAAGATTAGTGCATGCAGTCTGTGCGATCAGACCGTTGTGTGCCCACAGCACATGAGGAGAGTGATGGTGTTCCTAAATGCTCCTTCCCCATTCTCCAGAAAACAGCAACCTCCACCAAATGTGGGATTCACTCACTACTCACAGTAATCCTTCCTTTTTACCTTCTTTTCTATGTAAAGGAACATTTCAGCATGAAGGGAGAGAATCATGGACTCCACTTTTCACTGAAAACACAATTTTGTTTTGAGCCAAATCTAAACTTTTCCTGCCATGTCCTCTTCCCTATCTCTGAGATGACTGGGGGGGGGGGGGAATG